>OZ002740.1:97034869-97444583 GCA_963924295.1 Dioctria rufipes | reverse complement strand
ATAGTTTTGCAGAAATTCGCATTGAAATATGTATGAAACTTGCAAATATTGGTACTGACTCCTATTAACTCAATTATAACTTTTTCTGTTTTTAGTAGAATTTTATGTGCAAATCCCCTTATTTTTCTTGCTTTATGAAGCCCATAGGCTCAGTGTTTATATGTACACAAAAATGACTATAATATTATCTTTATGGTCAACCGTTAGGTATCCAATTTTGATAGTTATCAATTAACAATTTTCGTAATTATTCAATAACTTATTTGAATTTTTGATTGTGAAAATTCGCAAGTATTGCAGATGTAATCAAATTTACAAACTGTTTTACCTGAGTAAACCACTTTCTTTTTCTTGTTAGGCATGATTCAGGAAACAAGAGACAATAATTTATCAAGCCTAACTTAAGTTAAGAGTTTCTCTGTTAGCATTTAAATCATTTCCAAATATACTATCGCATGTTCAAACCGAATTTTTCTTTGTATGGATCAGCCTTACTAGGAATATTTCAGCTATATACAAACAATACAACTAAATTGACAGATGTAGGAAAATCAAATTCCTCATTGTTCATATTAAAATTTTAAAATTCAATAAATGACGCTTACTTCCCAGTAACATTCCGCATGATATCATGCTGGCATTACCCTCATATAACGATGAGGATTTTCCTTGTTGCTTTTCCGTTTCCCGCTACATTCCTTTGATGGAATATTAAAAAAATTTCATCGAGCGTTTGTGTGCTGAAAATGCACCAGGGTATGATGGTTTTAATATTATATAATTATTTACATTCCAGTGAAGAAAATGTTCTGCCCATAAATCTGAAATCTCATAAGTACTTAGTAAGCTCACCAAAAACTTTGTGTGAATCCATAAAATACTTGCTGGGGTTATATGCCACTAATTACGGATACAACGGCCGCAGGGAAGGAAGCACTCCTTTTTGACCACCCAGTTAATTGAAATTTATCGATTTTGACTTTGGGCTAGAAATTCGCTTTTAGAAAGAATGCAAACACAACTACATACTAACCCGACGCATTTACATTGCAAAATTTAAGTAGAAAACAAGATACACAATCTCCCTGCATAGGAGCTAAATTAAAAAAGGGAAGAAAAACTGTTTTTCAGGAAAGCAAAGAGTATCAGCAAACAATGATTGAAGGGCGTTAACTTAAACGAAAGAGGGATTGAATTGCTGGAAAGTATGTAACATACTGTGAGGAAGGAAGGTAGCAGCAAATTGAAATATTTTGTTTTTTGTTCTTCCGCTAAGGCGTGAACTGTTTATAATGCACGAAATTTACAGAGGAAAGAAAGCATACATATGAGACGTTTAAAAAATAAAAGCGTTATCTGTAAAACCTTCTAGGTTTCAATAAATATTTCAGTTTTTGCTTTAAATTTTTTTTTTTTTACATATAACAGTAAAATGTTGATTTGTCTTGCTCCTCTAGCTATGAACTCATTACTCTGCAAGTTACTACTCAAGTATTCTTAAACGTAAAATTACAATTTAATTTCCATTTACATAAAAAAGCTCGCAAGGTACATTGAACTGAATCTGCATTACGAATGCTTTTTCTCGTTTAAATTCTTTAAACTGAGTTTTGAAAGAAATATTGTACCCTGCATAGAGCGATATCTTGACATCATTCCAACATTCAGAAAAGTTATAATATCCCAGCAAGAATAATTAGGATTGCACCCTTTAGACAAGGGCGGATCCAGACATTAGCAGAAGGGGGGGGGGGGGGGCGGTAAAATAAAAAAAAATTTATTACAATTGAAAATAATTAAGAAATCAATAATTGCTTGAATTATAAGCAGAGTTAAATATTCTCTGAGTTTATTTAAGCTCCCTGTTTTTCAAGATTTCTCTAACAAGCTATTTTCTGCAAAGTCAGAGATATTTTTTGACAGAGCATAATTTAGCTCATTTAAGCTATGGTCAAGCACTGGATCTAAAAACTAGTTATATCAAAATTTGCGTAAAAGCTGGACATTTTGAATGCAGCCATTGCTTTGCATTGAAATTTATTATTATAAATAAGTTCCCACTGTATCATTTTTTCACAATTAAATTTATTGTTTACACATTTTGTTAAAGTATTGCAGAAACTAATTTGCTCGGTCAAGATTATTTGGTGCAGATATTACCTTATATTGCCTGCAAAATATAAGCACCGGCCTGCACAAATAGTTTAAGATTTAGAACATAAATTTTGAACGCGGCCATGGAATCTAAATTTTAATAGAATTTATACCCCACTAAATACTCCATTATAAACGGTTTTCCAATAAAAGGTGTTATTTTAATTAGCCAGCTATTTCGGTAGATGTCACTTTTGGAGCTGTCATTTTTTGACATTTGACAAGTAGAAACTACGCCATTAATAAAAATGGAACGACACACTATTCAACAACGCATTGAAATTATTAAAATTCACTATAAAAATGGTGAAAATGTGGCAGAACGGTTCGTAAAACTCGAACATTTTTGGGTCGTCGTGAAGCACCTTATCGGAGCGCAATTCTGAAATTGGTAGAAAAATTCGAGCTGTCGGGACAAGTTAGTGATGTGAAGAATAAAACCCGTGCACGTCGCTCAAGAACAGCCGAGAATATTGCTGCTGTAGAAGAAAGTGTTGAAGAAAACCCAGGTATGTCCATTCCTCGTCGTTCTTTGGAATTAGGCATTCCACAGACATCATTACACCGTATTTTGCATAAAGATTTGGGTCTTAAGGCTTAGAAAGTTCAGTTAACACAAGAACTCAAGCCGGCCGATCATCAACAACGTCGAGTCTTTGCTGATTGGGTCCTTGAAATGCATGAAAATGATCCGGAATTCCATCGAAAACTCATCTTGAGTGATGAGGCCCATTTCCACCTCGATGGCTTCGTCAACAAGCAAAATTGTCGCATCTGGGGCTCGTAAAACCCAAGAGTTATTGTTGAAAAGCCTCTCTATCCTCAACGTGTGACTGTTTGGTGCGGTTTATGGTCCCGCGGGGTCATTGGACCTTACTTTTTCGAAAATGAGGTTGGAGCAACAGTTACGGTGAATGGATTGCGCTATCGACAGATGATTAATAATTTTTTTATGGCCGGAATTGGATGGTATTGATCTGGACTTTCAACAAGACTGCGCTACGTGCCATACAAGCAACGAAACCATTGATCTTTTACGAGAAAAGTTTCCGGACCGTGTTATCTCTCGAAGAGGTGATCACAATTGGCCACCGAGATCTTGTGGCTTAACACCTTGCGACTTCTTCCTTTGGGGCCACGTGAAAGAGATGGTCTACGCCAACAGCCCAGCGTCGATTCAAGACCTCAAAGATGGAATTCGTGAGGCTATCGAGGACATAGGATATGGTCCTGTAGGCGTGGTCTTGGTGGTCGTTTGGCTGATGTTATTTTCCGTTATGAACGGCATACCTTCTTCTTTATAATGAAATAAATATCCGATCATTTATCTCAAAAAATGGCATTTTTCTTTGAATATCAAAATAACACCTCTTATTGGAAAACCCTTTATTTCAAACATTTCTATTGAGGGAATCAATAATTATTTCAAGTTAAATTTCTGTTAAAATATGGGATAGTTAGGAAAACTATGGAATACACAGATGAATAGTGAAAGTTGCATGTCACCAAATTTTGAAAAATTGTTGTTATTTAACCTTATTTAATTCAATTATGAAAAGAAGCACGCATATTAACTGACTTTGTGACAAACATTCAAAAAAAATTTTCGAAGAAAGTTTGGAAATATACAATTGGCTACAGGGAACTTCAAACACATTTTCTGACGCAAGCTATCTTTGAAAAAAAAAAAAAAAAAACACAAGAATGAAGTATTTCCTGGAAAGCTAGAGTACAGTTAGTCATAATTTCATTTCTTTATGGGTGTACAGTAAAGGGAAATATACCAAAATCATAAACACCCTATCCCTCCTGAAAACCGCAGGGGTATTAATTAGGTAGGGTCAATATATATATATATCCCTACTTGCTTTAAAATAAATATTTGCAAGAAAATTGAATCTGATATTAATTACCCCGGCTATGATGATTGTACCAATATAGCACTTTTCATCAATAGACCCGGCTTTTGTATCCTTAATGATAGCCGCGTTCCTTATATCTGATTCAGATCAAAAGAGATTATCTATTGACGTCGGTATCAAAACCGGTTATAAAATATTATGGTTTTCTAAATTCGTAAGATATCATCACATTGCTATAGTTTTGTAGCGTAAAAACTTCAAAATTTGAACCAAATTTTCTGACACTCTGTGAAGATTGAAATCTTGCCAATTTAATAATTTGCTTTATATGTAAAATCATAGCTACCCAGACACATTTTTTAGAGCCAAATCAACTTAAAGTTCCCAATGAACTGGATCAAATGCAGCTAATGCTAAATTTTTTGAGAATAATTTTAGATTAAAAAAAAAATAAAAAATAAACTTTTTAAAAAAACGTTGGTTCAAAATCCGCACTAAAAATTGAAAATATGTCCTCCCTTCACTTAATGAGTACATCGCAAAAGTTCGCAAGATTTTCCCTTCACTTTGCATTTAATTAAATTTTTAAATTATATTACATTTACGTATAAAATGTTAAATTTTCAAGGTATAGAAAAAAAGCAAAGTAATTGAATTAAGTATTTTGATAATCATTAGGATCTCCAAATTTCAATTTCGGAAATTGTCTTTCGCTGTAGTATTAAATTTTCAACTGCCCGTACTTTGCTTTCCTTGCAAAGTTTAAATTTTATATGTAATATAATTTGAACATTTAAATAAATGAAAAATTAAGGAAAACTCTGTGATGTACTCATTTAGTGAAGAGAGAACTTATTTTCTATATGTTAGTGCGGATTTAGAAGCAGTCTTTTTTACAAAGATTATTTTTTTAGAGTATAAGTTTTATATATACATATATTTATATATATTGATTCATTAGACTTCTTCCCTTTTTGCCCTTCCCTCTAGAAGCAATAAAGAAGCACACAACTATGGTTACTTTCATTATTCTAAAGCAGATGCCACACTGAGGGTCAGTCTGGTTTAGAGAGAGTCAAGTCTGATTTAGATATTATTCGGATATCAGATCAGAAGTCACCGACTGATAGTCAGATTAACGTTTTTTTTTTTTATTAAGCCAAACTCAGGAGATACCCTATTATGCATGGCAGTAAGGAGATAGGAGAAGACTAAAGGGACATTACTTGTGATATGAGATGAAAACTGAAGATTTAAAGAAAATTTTGACGTCCTTATTTTATTTAGTTATAGACAAATGGAAGAAAAGGGACACAAAATTTCGGGAGATGATAAAACCAGGAGGAAAACTACTTATAAATTTGATCTATAATATTATTATATTTATAAAAGATAAAAAATTTGCATAGGTACCTTCATAAATTTATTTACCTTCTGATTTGCGACTGATGTGAAAAACTATCGTATCCATCGTAGCAGGTGGAAAGTATCAGAATCAGATAAATTGTAGTGTGAACGTTGTTGCGCGTACCCCACATCTGGCAATAAAATGTCAATACGACGCACTACAGTGTATAGATTTTTCTCAGAATTTGAGTTTGGGACCCCAAATTTGGGTAGTCCAAAACCCTCGAGACACATTTCCCATGCCACAACACAGACTTCCTTACTACTACATCAGAGCCCTTACTTAGTCCTAACTCCTAATATTCTAAAATATTTCAAGCGTTCTTATTGTAATACTTTTTGTTTTTATTTTTATTGTTCAATAGTACGTTCAGTATCAAGCTCAAGTCTAGGCTTAATTTGCCGCTTTATAGTTTTGAGCTTTAAAGGTAAGCAAGGCAAGGCTATGTGCCGCTTTATTGCCTTAGCTTAGGTTGGTTGATCAGGCTGAAGATTGCCGCTTTACGATCAATAGGCTTTTTAGCCGAATTACGAGAAATGAATACACTTCAATGCAGTGATAATCAAGTCTGAGTTCTTTATTCTTTTCTTCGTCTTTTATATAATTGGTTTACATAGGTTCTTATGGAAAATCATTCCATAAGCAAGAAATAGCAATTTCAGAAATGAATTGTCCAATAAGCAAATTCATTGCTTTCTTACTTATTGAATGACCTTTTACAATAATAATTCACATCAATTGTTATGACACACATTTTTGTCACCTACTTGACTTACTTGTAAATGGTATCAAATTGCTGATTCTTAAGATTGTAATTTGTTTTCATAAATCGGAAGTAAATTGTATTTTTGTTAATTTTTGTTTTGCAATATGAGATATACTTGTTTACTAACATGATATGGCGCTTGCACAATAATGTATGTGCGTACAATGATGTGCTCATATCATGCCATTAAGCATTGTGCATTATTATTATTCATGCTATGTATGTATGTTTGTATATACGTGCATATAATGTTACAAGGTAATTAATTATCTTTTATTAGCGAGATGCGCTTTTCTTTTTGTATGATTATTTTTAGATATTATTATTACATGTATTACATGTGTATACTACACCTCTACCCCTAATAGGGAAAAAAATAAATTTGACTTATAGGATGATTTTTTTTTTTTTATTTATTTTTTTTTTGTGTACCTAACCAATTACTTATCTTATTTATTTACGTATTTTCATTATGCTACATATTCTACCATATCCTATGCATTTTGTACAGGTATTACTAACTTCTAAATGCTATCTATTATGTACAGTGTTTATATTTAAATTAGGATTTTGCATTTATGTATATTGGCTATTATGTCTATATAGTTAAGTTAGGATTTTACTTTTGTGTACATTAGTTATCATCTACATTATGTCTGCATAATTTCAGTCTATTATTGTGTATGTTTTTAAGGTTATTTCTGATTTTTATTGTGGAGTTTACTCCGTTTTGGTCTACTGTTTTAAATGGACCTTCGTATGGACTTTCTGATTTTTTTCTAGTTCCTTTTCTTAAGTAAACATAATCATTTACTTTGAAATTTGAGGGTTCTACATTTCTCTTCTGTTGAGACTTTCTTTTTATTTTTGATACGTTCAGTGATTCTTTTGCTCTATCATGAGCTCTTTGTAATCTGTGTTTTAATTCATTAGCATAATTATCTATGTCATAGATCATTTGTTCATTATTTATTGTTTCTGCTGGTAAAGTTGTTATTTTTCCATAGACCAATTCAAACGGTGTGTAGTTTGTATGTGTGTACGGTGTGGTATTATAGTAAAATATATAGTATGGTATCCACATATCCCAATTATCATTGTCTGTGAAAGACAAGAGATATTCATTTAATACTCTGTGGTTTCTTTCTAGAGATCCAAGTGTTTCATGATGATAAGGTGTTGAAGTTATGTGGTTCATATTAAATATTTTGCATATACTCTTAAATAATTCATTACAAAATTCTGTACCTTTATCAGTTTTAATCGTTTTGAAGCATCCGTATTTTAGTATGAATTTTTCTACTAGTGCTCGTGCTACTATTTCTGCTTCTTTGGTTTCAATTGGAATCGCTTCAACGAATTTTGTGAGTTCACACTGAACTGTTAATATGTATCTGTAACCATTGGATATTCGTAATGGTCCTACTGTATCTATTGAAATAGTCTCGAAACTACTGTTTGGCGTATTTGTGATTACAAATGGTTCTTTGGTATGTTTTATTATTTTATTTCGTGCGCAAGTTTCACAGTTTTTCACATATTCTTTTATTGTTTTTCTCATATTTTTCCAAATGAATTTTTGTTTTATCTTTGCAATGCATCTTTTTATTCCAGCATGTCCTCCATACGGTGAGGAATGGTGTTGTTCAATAATCTCTTTTATTTCTTTCGGATCCGTTAATCTTTTTGGAGAGGTATATAATAATAATCTTAGTGGTATTGCCATATTATTTGAAATATTTTTATACTGCAGTTCATTGAACTTTTTCTTAAATCTGTTTGAATCTATATATTTAAATATTCTATCATCATTAGATATTGCTAGCTCATATATTTTATTCTTCTTCATCTTGAGTAACAGTTTCTCCAGGACTAAATCTAAATTTGTCCCTAGATTATCGCTGCACTGTATCGATACTTCATCTTCTTTTATTATTATTTTTGGCAATTTGTTTGAGCGCATATTTTCATTACTTTCATTTATATGAAATTTAATTTTTTTTACATTTGTAACATCTGAGATAGACGTACAATCCCATGTATAAAGTTGGGCAAACCTATCATTGGATATCTCTGTATTCTCTCCAGGGTTAATTTCTTTTGCTTTCTTTAGCATTCCTCTCGTGATTACATTTATATTTTTTGGGATCATTTCTTTTAAAAGGTTTGAATTTAATTTTATTCGAGATAGAGCATCTGCATTTGTATTCATTCTACCTTGTTTATATATGATGTCAAAGTCGTAATCCATTAGATCAAGTCTGATTCTGGTTAATTTGGATGATGGATTCTTGTGAGTGAATAAGCTAACCAAAGGTCTGTGATCAGTTACTACCATAAATTTTCTACCGTATAAGTATGGTCTGAAATAATTTATTCCCCAGTGGATTCCTAAAAGTTCTTTTTCAATTATTGCTTTGTTTACTTCATGTTTGTTGAGAGTTCGACTCGCATAGCAAATTGGTCTATCTTCACCAATTGTTCCTTGAGAAAGAACCGCGCCTAAGGCTTGATCTGAGGCGTCAGTGGTTAAGATGAATGGTTGTTCAAAATCAGGATATTTGAGAATTGGTGGATTGATTAATTTGTTTTTAAGATTTTCGAATGAGTTGTTACATTCTTCTGACCACTCAAAAAGTTTGTTCTTTTTAAGAAGGGAATTCAGAGGTTTTGCTATGTTTGCGAAATTTGGTATAAAGCGTCTATAATAATTGCAAAATGCGATGAATCTTCTGACTTCGTCAGCATTTTTAGGAATAGGGTAATTTTGAATAGTGTGATGCTTATTAGGATCAGTTTTTATACCTTTTGCTGTTATTTGATGACCGAGGTATATTACTTCTCTTTTTAGAAAATTACTGGGATTAAGTTTTAGATTATATTTTTGAAGTCTTTGAAAAAATTTTTCGAGATTTTTGTTATGGTGTTGAAGACTACATCCAAAAACAATAATGTCATCAACATATATAAAAGCATTAGATTCTAGACCACTGAGTGCTATAGATAACATTCTTTGGAAGCTGTTTGTTGAAATCTTCAAGCCGAATGGCAAACGTTTAAAGTGAAAGTGTCCTCGATTTGTCGAGAATGCTGTTAAATGTCTTGAATTTGGATTGATTTCAATTTGGTGAAATGAGCTTGTCATGTCTAGAGTTGAGAAATATTTCGCTCGACCTAGGTGGTCTAAGACATCTTCAAGTCTAGTTAATGGGAATTTATCATCAACAATTTTTTTGTTGAGTTGTCTAAAATCGACTACAAGTCTCCATTTTTTGGTATCATCCGTACTTTTTTTTGGTACTATCAATAAAGGTGAATTATATGGACTAGTTGACTCTATTATATTATCCTTAAGCATATCTTGAACTTGATCATTTATTTCTTGTAACTGTGAATGCGGTAAACGGTAATTTTTGACATAAACCGGACTATTTTCAATGCAAGCTATATCTTGTTTGTAAAAGTTATTTGCTGTTAATTTTTCATTAGGCAAATGAAATATACCTTGGTATTTTTCACACAAGTGTAGTATTGAATTTTTAGCTTCTGTATCTAGACCTTCTATTTTTAATTCGTTTTATAATTTTGCAAATCTGTTGCTAGAGTCTTTAAATGTTGTATTAAGCGGATTTAATACATAGTAGTTTTTTAATGGTTGAATTTCAGGCGTGAAATTTTCTAAATTAACTTTCAAATCTGTCGTATTTAAGATCTTTATGTGGGCGATGCCTTGAGCTGGGACTATTGTATTGGCAATGAATACTCCTTTGCAAATTTCTTGGTTATAAATTACACTGTCTTCCTTGATGTTCAGATGTACTGCCTTTATTACTTCGCATCTTGGAGGAATAGTGATATAGTTGTTAAAATTGCTTCTTATCGGTATTACTATTTCTTCATTCTGCGTATGTATGGCGAGTGTAAATGTCTCATAATCAATTTTGCATAAGTATTTCATTAAAAAATCTCTGCCAATTATACCATGAGTCAATAATGGTAAGTTATTGTCTACCATGTGAAATTTGTGACTCAGATTAAAGTTTTCATACATCAGTTTCATGACTGTTGTTCCAAAAGATAATGTTTCAATGTTTGTTATGCCTGTAATTTTGCACGTTTCATCTTCATCTAAATAATAATCATTTAAATTATTTAATTTGCAGATAGATATGTCTGCACCTGTATCAATTAGAAAATTAATGTTTTTACCAGTCAATTTGTCTTTTAATGTTACAAAATTTGTTACATTATTGTTTAGTTGAAGAATTCGCGTATTTATATGTTTTTTTATTCTGATGCAGTACCTGGGCTGCTGTTGTTTGCTGTGTCTTGGATAAAATTTATTGTACGTTGCCTATTGTGTTGTGAGTGGTTTATTTTGTTGTTGTTCGAGCGTGTATAGTTACTGTGTTTTTGAAAATTTTTATTGGTGTTAAAATTTGAATTATTTCTTTGTGTATTATAGTTTCTGTTATTTGAAAATTTTCTTTGTGTTTGTTCACTGTTACTTTGATTGTATCTATTCTGTGTAAAATTGTTATAGTTACTATTGTTTGGAAATGATCTATAATTTCTATTAAAGAATCTTTGCTTGCTTTGAAATTGTTTATTATATGAATATATCTGCGGTTCTAGAAGTTTCTCAATTTGTGAAGCTAGTGCAGCTGCTTCAGAGAATTTCGTGCATTGCGCTGCAAAAATTGTTGGTTTGAGATTTTCATTTAAACCATTTTGAAAAATATTAAGGGCCAGTTTATCATTTAAATTGGTTACCGTTTCTCTATTAACTTCACCCACTTCTTGAATTTGTAGGTTATTCAAGTCATTTATTAGATTTAACACTTTGTCCGTAAATACTTTGATTCCTGAATTTCTTTGCTTTAGTTCTGCGAGTTGTGAATAAATTTTTTGTGGTGTGTTACCTGATTTAAAACTTGCTTTCAGTGTTGTCCTTAACTCTTTCACTGATATTGGTGTTGCCGCTGTGACCATTCTATTCTTTGCTTTGTGGGACATTCTTGCGTTCCAAACGAAATCTATTAACTCTTTCTTGGAGTCATCTTTTAATGTTTTATCATATAATTCTATGATTGTTAGGAAATTATCTAATTCCTTGTATTCTCCAGCAAATTCTGGGATTATTTTTAATGCTGTCACTATATCAAATGCAGCCATTTTTATTCTATTGCTATTTTCTGTAGGTTCACAACTAGAATCTGAATCGTAGTTTAATCTTGTCTCGTTGTAGCTCTCCTCAATTTTCAAATTTATATAATGTTTTGCTTTCAGGTATATACCATTGAATCTTTGTATTGAAGTCTCTAAATCTTTACTCGAATATTGCACTTTTAATCGATTTGCTATAGTTTCGAATTCCTTATGAATTTCCTTTAACCTAGTAGACTTGTTTAGGAGATTTTGAACCGAAAATTGTCTTTGGGGGTTTTTAGTGAAAGTTTGGTGTAGTTTTTCTACTTTCTTGAATAAATTCTCGCAATCTTAAATCAAAATTTAAAATTCATCGTAAGGCATGGTTTATATTTTCTTTATATATTCATAAAATTTTTTTTTGTATTTATATATTTTTACTCTACACTTTAAATAATGTTAAGTAGATATCATAATTTATTAATCAAATCCTCTATATAAAAAAAAATCTATTTAAAATATAATTTCATTGAATATTTGTTTAAGTTATACAACGTATTCGTAAGTACTTTGAACAATTAATAATTATAATAAAAAATTTTTAAACTTTTACTACAGTATTCGAATATCGTTTCTTTAAACCCTTCTTATGCTCTTTGTAAAGAAAGTAAAGAAATTGAATTAGTTTAAGTAATAATATTATTAACATTATTGTTAATATTTGATTATTTTCTATCTTTACTGTGTCTTCTATGTTGATGTTGTTGACAATTTCCCCGTTATTGTCCGCCTGTTTTGACTGCGTTTTTCCCATTCTAACTTTTTGTAGCAATTAAGTTTCGTCTTGTAATATTCGTTGTATGGAACTATAGGTTGTTCTCCTGCTTTCTTGCTTTCAGCTTTTTCTTCATAAATTCTCCTCGATAGATTTCTTCTCTTTGTATTTGGCCGTATTTGTAGGCTCATATGTCACGGTCGCCATGTAATACTTTTTATTTTTATTTTTATTGTTCAATAGTACGTTCAGTATCAAGCTCAAGTCTAGGCTTAATTTGCCGCTTTATAGTTTTGAGCTTTAAAGGTAAGCAAGGCAAGGCTATGTGCCGCTTTATTGCCTTAGCTTAGGTTGGTTGATCAGGCTGAAGATTGCCGCTTTACGATCAATAGGCTTTTAAGCCGAATTACGAGAAATGAATACACTTCAATGCAGTGATAATCAAGTCTGAGTTCTTTATTCTTTTCTTCGTCTTTTATATAATTGGTTTACATAGGTTCTTATGGAAAATCATTCCATAAGCAAGAAATAGCAATTTCAGAAATGAATTGTCCAATAAGCAAATTCATTGCTTTCTTACTTATTGAATGACCTTTTACAATAATAATTCACATCAATTGTTATGACACACATTTTTGTCACCTACTTGACTTACTTGTAAATGGTATCAAATTGCTGATTCTTAAGATTGTAATTTGTTTTCATAAATCGGAAGTAAATTGTATTTTTGTTAATTTTTGTTTTGCAATATGAGATATACTTGTTTACTAACATGATATGGCGCTTGCACAATAATGTATGTGCGTACAATGATGTGCTCATATCATGCCATTAAGCATTGTGCATTATTATTATTCATGCTATGTATGTATGTTTGTATATACGTGCATATAATGTTACAAGGTAATTAATTATCTTTTATTAGCGAGATGCGCTTTTCTTTTTGTATGATTATTTTTAGATATTATTATTACATGTATTACATGTGTATACTACATTATGTAAAACCACTGACATGTATAATATAGACTGACTACGTCCACTGAAATACATTACAGAAAGTGGGCTCACTTCCATATAACGTTCTCTTTCGGTATAAGCACCAAGTACCAACTGAGACAGAACTGTAAGCAACAAATAAATAAGTGGAATCGTCGAAATAAATGTTTCCAAATTAGTTATTTGGGTTGATTAGTGATAAAAAGTAAGAATTATTTTTGACACACAAAATTGTACCCGCATGATATAGCATATCGAGCAGTCCATATATATATATGCCAGTATGTAAGTAAAACGGTTTCACTGCCTCCTGCAGTTTGTACCCTGAATAATATTCTATTAAAAAATGACATCTTGTAAAACAAATTATAATAATGTCGATTTCGATGGGATTTCAGTGCAACACTAGTATTGCACTTTTCCAGTAGTGAAACACTGAAAATGTTCGATGGGACAATTTTTATAGTAGAAGTGCAACACGAGTTTTGCACTTATTTCCCCTACTTTGCACCGGATATTTTGTCGGTGTTACAAATACCTATTCAAGTTGAATTGTCATCTACTCTGTCAAAGTGATCTGTCATCTTGTAATAAAACGAGTTGTTTATGAAAACTTTGAGTTAAATGCTATAACAGATTTTATTTGGGTAATTATTATAAAGTGTACTACATTGTATAATATATAAGAAGGATTTTTTTTTATATAGCAATAAAAAATTACGTTACGGTGTTACGGTATGGCGAGCAATTCCATTTTTCTCAGTAGCTTATTTTGTTCATCTGAATCTGAAGACGAATGGGATAGTGAAGACGAAGCTGTTTTGAATATCATAATTGATGCACCAGCAAGTAAAAACAGAGTAGAGAACTTCGTGATTGAAGTGGTTGACAAATATTCAGCTGCAGAGGTAATTTATTAAAGCATTACTGAATTATTCAATAAAAGTGATATTTTAGTTCAAGGAAAACTTTCGTGTTTCAAAGGAGACTGATGCACGACTTGTAAAGGAATATGAGAGATCGGAGTATTTAAAAAAAAAAGTGTTTGGTGGAAAAGAAGGAATATCTGCAAGAACACAAATGATGGTGTCATTTTTATGGTTTGTATAGAATTGTGCATGTTTGGCAGGCTTAGTGGTAGCTTCCTATGAAATTTATAAGAAGTACAAAGTCGAAGTATCTTTGTTTTGAGACTATTACAAATCGGAATATTCGATTGGCTGAGTTATATATGTAACATACATATATGTCTAACTGCAGTGCAAGCAACTTTTATGTTAACAACGTTAACAACTACTGCAATTTTCATTTAAAGCACCTATTCGACACTGCAATTTAAGGAGTACAGTTACTCCCGGCGTAATATAAACTTTGGCACTTAACCACAATACATACCTATTATATGCATATAAACAGCTTGAGTTGTATTGACATCACTAGAACTACTAGATTCAGTATTGTTTAGTTTGGGAGAACAATTTGCTCTGAGCTTGGAGCTGATTTTTCTTTGAATCATATACGACAGCATATATTGTGTATTTTCCACTAAGTAGGGAATTAATGAAAGCTTTGTGATGGGTGCAACAACTACCTTGTCGAATATGCTTATTAATTACAAGTGTTAAAATTAACAAATATTGTATTTATAGGTTTCCTGATAATAAAACAACTTACCCTCAGGTCGCCAATTTATTCCACATATCACTATCTGCAATGCATAGGCATTTCAATTCAATTTTAAAGTTTTTCTTCGAGATACAAAAAATCAAATTCGGTTACCTACTACTGCGGAAGAAAAACATAGAACGGCTACAGAGTTTGAAAAACGTTCAGTATTGATTACTTTTAAGAATTAAATTTCAGCAGTGCTTCACCACTTTATCTAATGTTCATTTGCACAGCGGTGAGCTACACAAATTTTTGTAAGTGTTTTAATGCCGTTTTATTACAGATTTCGGGAATGAAAAATGTCTAAGGATGTATAGATGGAAGATATTTCCATCAGAAAATCAGCGTATAAAATACGGTCCACGTACGTTAATCGGCAAGATCAATTATCCATAACCCTACAAGGCATCTGTGTTAGTGACAAGAGGTTCACTGATGTATTTATTGGATCTCCCAGCAAAATACATGTTTCCCGAACTTACGAGCTATCTTTTATTAGCAAGAAAATTCCAGTAATTAGTGGAGAAGAGTACCATATCTTGGGGGATGCGGCATATCCTTTGTGGGAATATTTGTTAACCCCATATAAAGATTATGGCAATCTTACACAATTTCAAAGAAATTACAATCTAAAACATTGCCAAACAAGGGTGAAGATTGAGAACGCTTTCGGACTTTTGGACTTTTTCGAAGTTGAAACGATGTGCGAATTTGTCCTAGCTTGCTGCGTGCTGCATAACATGTGCATCAATCAAGCTGATAATTTTTTGGAAAACAGCTGCATAAGTGAACCGGAAAGCAACATAAATATGGAAGTACAAAATCAAAGGGAAGCGGAACTTTGCAGATTGGGTGAAATCAAAAGAAATAGAATTGCAGATATTTCTTAATATATTTCCTTAAAAATTGTACATATTTATTGTAATTAAAAACACTTGCAAATATCACATTTTTTTTCTTATATAATTTCAAAATATCACATTTTTGTTTGTTACTTTATTTTAAAAAATCACTTTTTCTCTTATCTAAAATTATGACATTTTTTTCTTTACAATGCGTTCAACTGAACTATGCCAAGAAAGCCACTGATGAATGAAGATTACATATATTACTATAATGGTAAACTTGAAGTTTAAAAACTAAAACATAAAAAAAAAACAGAAGGGAAAGAAAGCAAAACTTAATACTAAAAAAAATTAAATTGTCACAAACTTATTAAAGATAAATAAAAGAAAGGACATTACGGGGCATTACCAAGTTTCTTACTTATCTCTTCCAACATTTTTTCAACGTCTGAAAATGTGTCCTTAGTCGGTCTGACTTAGCGTCGCGACGTTTTTTTTTTTTTTTCAGAATCCATTTCTATCCGAATATCCATATATTTTTATTATTATTATTATTTATTATTATTTATTTGTTCAAAACAATGTACATTAAGAATAGATCTTTTAGGAGTACATGCTCTAATTTACAATCAGAAAAAAAAAATTTATTATTAAGATTTAAACTATAGCATTATAGCAAAAAGAAGAAAAGTAAAAGCAGACTAATAAATTGTACAAATTAACAAAACGAATGTATATAAGTATCTATCAATTAAAAATAAAAGAAGAAAATACAGTACTAAAAAGCATGAAAAAAAAGAAGAATAAATTCAATAGAAAAAAAATGATATAAAAGAGTGATCAGTAGTAGTCAAAATTAAAAACTATTGCTAAGATGATTGAAAACAATACGTTTAAAGCTGTCAAAGGTGCCCGACCATAATGAGTTTCTTATATCAATTGGTAAGGAGTTCCAAATACTGACTGCTTGGACGAAAAATTGTCGATCGCTCACCAGAAATCTGCTGATAGGTGGTATAAGAGTTAGTGCTCGACTTGATCTATTGAAGTGCAAGAACTTAAACAAATAGTGCGGACATTGAAATTTTATGACCTTAGATAGTAATACTACTGTCCTGAATTTGCGATACCGCTCAAAAGAACAGCCAAATAGAGCGTCAACAAAAGGTGAAACGTGGTCATAGCGCCGAAGTCTAAAAATATACCTAATGATGCAATTGAAAGAGACCAGAAGCTTCCTCTCCGAGATACTATCAAGCCCATTATAAAGTTCACAACCATATAATAAAATCGGTGCAAGTAAAGCTTGTGCTAGTTTTAACCGAGTTAATAAGGGAGTGAAGTCGCTAAAAGCCCAAAGGCATAATAAATTTTCCTAACCACAGAATTTATATGGTCACCCCAAGTTAATCTATTATTAAATATAATACCCAGATTCTTAGCTGAAGTAACAAGCGAAATTACTGCACCATTTATATGAACTGGAGAAAAATAGGAACAGTCACTACCTAGCCTACTTATAATTAAACACTTAGATTTACTTGCATTTAATTTGAGTCCATTGGATGCAGTCCATTTGGCAAGCACATCAAGATCATCATTAATAGAGCAGATTCCATCCTCGGACAAACCAATAGGCCTAGAAAATGTAAGCTGTACGTCATCCGCATATAAATGAGGTTTGCAGTTCTTAATAACCGTAAATACATCATTTATGTAAATTGAAAATAATAGAGGGCTCAAGACTGAACCCTGCGGGACACCTGCCAAAAGGGGAAGAAAGTTAGAGTAACTTCCATTAATATGTACAGACTGGAATCTGTCCTTCAGATAACTGGCAATTAACCTAGATGCCTCGAGTGAAAATTTAAAGTATTTAACGAGCTTTACACATAAACGATCATGATTAATAGTATCAAAGGCTTTAGAAAAATCCAATAAAAGCACAAAAGTAATGTAATCATTGTCAATGGCCTGCCGAATATCCTCTGATACCTTGAGCAGAGCAGTAATGCAACTATGGTTGGCTCTAAATCCTGACTGACAGCAATTCAATAAGTTGTTACTCCGAATATGATCAGTAATTTGTGTGGACATTATCTTTTCGGTGACCTTGGAGAAGAACGGTAAGATACTTATTGGTCTGTATTCACTGCTACCATAACCTTTAGATATGGGAATGACTTTAGAGTATTTCCACATACAAGGAAAGTACATACGTAGCTGTAAAACAAGTGTTAATAATATGCGTTAGCGGTGAAATTAAAAATCTAAAAAGGATCCTGACAAACCGAGGGTCAATCCCATCGCAACCTACTGCATTTGATTTTATACTTAGTAAGGCACGTGCTACATCCTCACGATTCACCCTAATAAAATTAAAGGGAGCAATGCTATTTGTATTGTATAGCTCAGCAACATTAGACCAATCAGTATCATCCAACTCCGCCATTGACGCAAATTGATTATTAAGCTCATCAGGATTCGGGAGATCACCAGCAATGGTACCACTTACAATACCAGCAGATTTCAAATTCCTCCACAAGATCTTAGCGGGTTGGTTTATGTCTAGTTTTCGTGAAAAATATGTTTCTTTCGCTGTACGAATAACATAATTAGCATTATTTCTTAGCTCACGATAAGTGTTCCAGTATTCTCCAATTCGATATCGCTTCCATAGCTTATAGGCTTGATCTCGTACAATTATGAGTTTTCTAATAGTATCCGAAAACCATGGGCAAGCCGGGTTATCAATAACCCTGGTTTTCAACGTAACAAATTTTTCATGGATATTAGCAATATACTCATTAATTATATGGATTTGAGAGTCTACATCAGCAATGTCACGTACAATATCCCACTCTATTGTCTCTGCTTCTGCGAGCAGATCCTCTAACATAATAGATTTATAGTCATAAAAGGAAAATGAGTGAGTTGAACCATCATTATCAAACGTGATATCATATACAATCATGATCATATCATGGTCTGAGATGCCAGGAATTGACAGCTGATTTTTAAACTTAATCTTAGATGTGCATGCCGTAATAAATACATCCAACAGAGAGCAAGATTGCTGCGAGAAATGAGTTGGTTCAAAATCAATGCGGTATAAATCAACAGAGGTCAAAATATTAGAAAAATTATCACTAGAGCTGGAATTTACCAGAAAGTTTATGTTGAAGTCACCACCAATAATGGCATGTTCATACTGCGGTACAATATGTATGAGGTCTTGTGTTAACCTATCAAGAGAACAATGGGGAGGTTTGTATACAGAGCCAATTAAACATTTATGTTGACTAGATCCGACTTCACGAAAAATATATTCAGCTTCCGTATTACAGTCTCCACTCTTAAACAAAACCTTACTTTTCAACCCATTCCCAATGAATATAGCAACACCTCCTCCTCTTCGTCCACATCTATCATTACGATAAACTCTAAAACCCGCAATATTAATAGATTGATCACTGATTTCAGGCTTTAACCACGTTTCACTTACCAGGATTATATCCGTACTAGAGCAGCCGAATATGTCACGAATTTCATCTATATGACAAAATAAACTTCTGGCGTTAAGATGAAATACCTTAATACCATTTGCCTGTTGATTAAGAATATTTACCATAGCACGCACATTATTATATTCGTCCACAGCAATATCAGAGCTCATTCAATCAAAAACGAATCACATGAAATCGCGCACCCAAGACAGCAGCAAAAACATCTAGTAAGAAGCACAGTACTTTGAACACCACTGATCACTGAGAAATACAATAGAAGAAGTAAAAAAAAAAAAATTATTGTTGACATTAAAACTAAAAACATTAAGATATAAAAAAATAACCATGTTTCAATAGCTAAACTACTAATCAGAAACCAGTTACTGCAAGACTAACTATAAATTCATGAATACTTCAGCAAGATCATCAAAAATTATCGTCTCCAAGAACTCGCTCCGCCGGTCCATTATTTGATCTTCGCACATGTACAATTCCATCAATAGTGAACACTGATAAAAGATGTTTACCTCTCTCCAATTTAATGGCCCGTCGAAGTATTCGGTAATTACGGACAGTTAAGTTTTCATTTATATATATAGATGTTGGTTGCCTTTGCACTAATCCTACATCTGTTAAAGTGAGAGATTTTCTGTCGCTGTTGATAGCTTTACGTTCCTTTAGGGTTTTATATACAAATTTCATAAATTTATTTTTATCAGCTGTAGTGAAAAATTTAACTAATATGGATGATTCAATTACGTCCCCAGATGTAGGATAAGATTTAGGTTTAATTCTAAATATCTTACTAGGCGTGAGTGATTTATCAGCAGCAATAGATGTACTAAGCGAATTAAATACACAATTTAAATCTTCATCAGGTAAACGGGGTATTCCACTAATGACCAGATCACAAGATTTTCTGTCTCTTTCATAGCTATCGAGTTGATTCTTGATAATTTCAACTTCATGCACCAACTTTTTAACTTCGATGTTTATTGCAGAAAAACGCTCTTCAATCAGATTAGATAGTTTTGATTCAAGCTGCACTATTAAGTCATTAAAATCACTAGTAATTTTTGAAACACTCTGTTGAAAGTCCGAAGTTATTACTTCCAATTTGTCTTGCACATGAGCGACTACATTTGTCAGTTCGGTTTTAACATCGATTGAATGTGTTGGTGGATCTGATGATGAATTGTTACGAGTAACACGCTGTACCTTACTTGCTTCAGCAATTTTTTCCGAGGACTTATTCTGGTTCTCCGACGGCCACTGAAGGGCGCAAGTGGTATTTCTGACGAAATTGACTTGATATTCACAGTTTCAGGCGAAGATGTGCTCTTGGATGCCGGTGGTAAAGATACGCCTAAATCTGATGCCAAAGGCTCGAACAAGTGAGCGTCAGAAGAAGAAGTAGATTACAAGGGAGATGTATGCCGCTTGAAAGGTGCTACTTTTTTTTCGCGAACCCCTGCGCTCATAACAACTTCTAGTAGAATGGAATCGTCCACTCCAACAATACTTTCCATTTCCCTATCGTACGCCATCGTCATAATCGTAGCGTCACTTTTTGTATTATTTTTAATAGCAGCTTTTTTCTGCTTCAAAGCTGTTTTAAATCGATTCTCAGTTTAAAGCGGCGTAAATCTTCGGCCATCGCCAGCTGCAATTTTATTACAGATGAATTGCCACATTACTTTTCGCGTTTAAATTTCTTCAACGGCCCCACTTGTCCGAAATTTTCTCTGTACAGCTCTAGAAGAAGTTTATTGTCGCTGTCCGTCCAAAAATCAAGTTTCCTGTTGATACCTAAAAAGCAAAAAAAAAGACAATACAAGTTGAAGTTGACTACTCAAATTGATGATAATTAATAGGGAAAATTTTTAAAGAAGTAACATGGAGACTTGTATCACGTCTGCATGCAGCGTTGAAAAGTAGACTGAGAGTTTTATATTGGCTTCCTTGGACCCACATCCCTACTATGAGAAAGCGTGTCTTTAAAATACGTCATAACGTCCAAATTACTAGCAAAAAGGTATCCAATGATCCACAGTAACAGATCTTTTCATGGAAAACCTGCTTAAGGAAGTAACTGAGGCGGATTGAAACAAATTCATAACGCTGATCAGCCAGCAATCTTTTGACGAATGTTACAAATAAAACATTTGTTCATAGCGGCGAGAATGTCTCGTCAAGCAAAATTAAATAAATGTTGCTTGGATGGAGCGAAATGACCATATTTTAAATAATGGTAAAATTTGGAAATTCCGTTTTCTTCCAATTTGACTGGTGGATGCTCTGCATTTGTATCAGCGTTCTTGTTCTGCGGTAGCTCGATAAGTTTTGTTTTTCCATCGAGTATAACCGCTTCTCCTTCTTGAGACTTGGCCACTTGCATTATTGAAATTTCTTGGATTAAATTGGGCGAGGATTCCGCTAAATCGAAACGTTCCGCTACAAGCGCATACTTCACCTCTACCAAATCTCCAGCTGAAATAAAGATATTTTTATATCATTTTTGTATGCAAATATATTTGGTCGCAGAGGAGCTTTCCATTTTTATCTACATATAGCGAATAATCTTTCGGATCCATGTTAAATTAATTTGCACTATGCTAAAATCAAGTCTTTCTATCACATTTATTAAAAACATAATATCCTCAAATTATAAATTAATTTGCACTATACTGAAAGCCTAAAAGCACTAAACCGCATAATTTTCAAACAAATGGCAACGAAATTTGATAGTTCCGTGTATATAATACGTGTGTACACAAATACAATTAATATAACAGTAAAATGTTCGATGGGCTTCAGTGTTCCACTGCCAGAAAAAGTGCTGGACTGACAAAAAAAGTGCAACACAGAAATTGTCCCGTCGAAATCAGTATAAAAATGATCAATCATCCACACCGCTTAATGCGGAAACCCTCCTAATACTTTACTATTTTATTCTTTTCTTTTTTTTTTAATTTCCTTGCAAGATGACCCCCTTCCCCCCTAATTGCCAAGCTAGATCCGCCGCTGACCGCTGATGAAATTGGCGGTGTACTCTCGCAAGTAGTCAATCCAAATATCTTTGCCTTTGTAAGTCGTGCTTTAAGCCAAGAAAGAAATTATCCAACGGTGAAAAAGGAATAATTAGCAATTGCTTAGTCGGTTCAAAGATTCTATCCTTACTTCTATGGGTAGCGACACACGATTAGGTTTTTTCCGTATGTTTTTTTTCGTGCGAAATGAATCCCAAGTGATTAACTTGGCAGCGACATACGATCAGTGTTGAATAATCTTATTGCTCAGTGGCAGATGTACAGAAATTACTCAGATTTCCACTTGTTCAATGCACGCAGGCACAAACTCTGGCCCAGCACGTAGGGTGTAGTTATCCAGCACTTAGGAATTGGGAACTTGAAAAAGAAACTCACTTGTATCGCTTAACAAGGTTTATTCAACAGTGATCTAATTTTTGCAGCTACTCAACCAAATTCAAAACAACGGGAATCTATTATGTACATACAGATTATACTGAATAGAAAAGAGAGACATTACAGCTGGATACTATATACTTGACTTGAATGCATAGCTAAATACATGTGTTGAAATGACTATGTACAATATTTATAGTGGGATGAAAAATTAAGCAAGCAATTTTGAATAAAATCTTAACATTCTCCAGCCCCTTAAGGAGTCTTCCTTAAGCAATTGGTAAACGATGTAGTTTTACAATTGGTCTTCGACATTCTCCATGCTTTGTTTTTACAGTCGCGACGCGAACCAGATTGTCTTTTCCTTTATGTACCTTAGAAATTCGACCCAGAAGCCATTTTGTGGGTGGTGCTTCGGCTTCTATGACTACCAAATCGCCTTCCTTCAACGATGCCTGGGGTTGCTGCCACTTGGGACGCTGCTGAAGAGTTGTCAAGTAGTCTCTCTTCCATCTTTTCCAAAATCCTTGTACCATGGCTTGTACATGCTGCCAATGTTGAAGTGGTGATATCTTCTTGGAAGTAAGTGTTGGTTCCGGGATGCTGCACAATGGTTCGCCGATTAGGAAATGAGCCGGGGTGAGAGTGTCAAAGTCTTCTGGGTCTGCTGATATTGCATACAAAGGGCGGGAATTGACAATGGCCTCTATTTGGTTAAGAAGCGTGTTCATCTCTTCGTGCGTTGGTATACTTTCGCCTAAAACACGTTGCAGCTGTGTCTTCACTAGTTTCACTGCAGACTCCCAAATTCCGCCGAAATGTGGAGCAGCCGGTGGAATAAAATGCCAATTAGCGCCTATCTGCGAAATAGAATTTGATATTAAAGCATTATGATTTCTTGACATAAGTAAAGCATGCAGTTCTGAGAGTCGACGACTAGCTCCTACAAAATTTGAGCCATTATCACTATACACATCGACGGGAATACCCCTACGAGAGGTAAACCTTCTGAAAGCTGCCAGAAAGGCCTCAGTTGACAAATCGGTGACCAGTTCGATATGGATGGCCTTTACGACCATGCAAATAAAAATTGCAATGTATCCTTTCACTGGAACAGCTCCCCGTTTTCTTCGGATATGCAGCTTAAATGGATGCATAATCTACTCCTGTTCTTAAGAAAGGACGTCCAGGTGTAACTCGGCTCATTGGAAGTGACCCCATTAATTGCATGTTTGATTTTGATTTCTGCTTGAAGCATTTAATGCAGCTGTGGGTGAGCTTTTTAGCTAGAGTTCGTACTCCAATTATCCAGTAGCTCTGGCGTGCAATGCTGACCAAAACAGAAGCTGATGGATGTAGATATCGTTCATGTATATTACTAATGATTAAAGATGTCAACTTGTGATTTTTTGGGAGAATGGTCGGATGTTTGATTTCATAGTTATATGGTGCATTTTGAAGGCGACGTAGCATGATTGGCAAGTTGTGAAGGTGTTAAACCACGGGTGGCACAGTCTGCCGGGTTTTGCTTTGACGCGATGTGATTCCATCTGTTTCGTGGAATTACTTCCAGAATCTCGGACGTTCTGTTTGCAACATAGCTATTCCATCGACGTGGGACATCTGATAACCAGCACAATACAATTTCGGAGTCTGTCCATGCATATAACTCTATATTTGGTGAATTCAAGGCGTCTTTAACTTTAGTCATAAGTCTCGCTAATAGAACTGCACCACAGAGCTCCAACCTCGGAAGGGATACTTGCTTTAATGGAGCTACTCTGCATTTCGCCATAATGATATTTGTTTTCTTTTCGCCCTTAGAATCAAAAACGCTACTATAAACTACCGCAGCATAAGCACCTTCGGCAGCATCTGAGAAGCCATAGAGATGAACTGAATGATGATTGAAATGCAAACAACGGGATATTTTGATTTTCGCAATGGTGTGAAATTCTTCCCGCATTTGTCGCCATTTGTTGATTACTTCGTGTGGAAGAGAATCGTCCCACCCATATGGTTGAAGCCACAGGTTTTGAAACAGAGTTTTGATGACTATGGTAAACGGTGACAACCAGCCCAGTGGATCGAAGATTTTGGACGATTCTGATAGCAATTCTCGTTTTGTGAATACGGGATTTGCAATTTCTTTAATTGAAAATGAAAAGTTGTCGCTGTTTGGATCCCATAATAATCCTAGAACCTTTCCATAGCTCTTGTCAATATCGATTGAAAGGGTGGTGTTTGATTTGTTGACTGCTACTAAATTAGTAATGAATTCATGTGAATTTGACTTCAACTTGTGTAGTGCAAAGCCACTAGAGTTGAAAATTGTGGACAATTCCCTCTGAGTTTGTATAGCCTCATCGACGCTATCACAACTAGTAAGAAGGTCATCTACATGGAAACAATTTTCGATTCTTGATGATGTCGTGGGGTATTGTTGTTTATTGTCTTGAGCTATTTGATGAAGTACCCTTGTAGCCAAGAATGGTGCTGAAGCTGTACCGTAGGTGACTGTTGTGAGTCGATAATGCTTAGCTGGTAAAGTTGAATCTTCTCTCCAAAGCACTCGATGATATTCACGATCAGGTGTCGCCAATTGAACTTGGCGATACATTTTCTCCAAGTCTGCTGCTATGGCTATTAGATGCTTGCGAAAGCTTATTATTATCGAAATGAGGTCACGCATTCATTCAGAGATAGACCCGATGAAGTTTTTGCTGACCCATCAAATACCACTCTAATCTTTTGCGACCCGTCTTGCTTAAAACGGCGTGATGAGGTAAATAAATGCTCTTGGCAATTCGCACATTCTCACTTTCTTCTGAAATTAATTGCATGTGACCCATTTCTTCATATTCACGCATGAAATCGACATATTTTTCCCATAATTTGGTGTTAGCTGAAAACTTCTTTTCCATTGATCTTAGTCTTTGAAGTGCAATGAATTCAGATTTCCCAAGTACAGAAGGTGATTGCTTGAATGGCAATGACACCACATATCTTCCAACGTCATTTCTATGGAATGTGGATTTAAAATGTTGTTCGCATAAGAGTTCTTCCTTTGATAAAATTAGTCTTTCAGCATGGCCCTCCTCAGTTTCCCAAAAACGTCTGAGTGTTTTATCGATATCTGTGAAGCTACTTAAACCCAATGTGAGCTTTGGATTGTTAATGACTGAGTTCATATTTCCTGCTAAAACCCATCCAAATATTGTTTTTTGCGCAACTGGATAACCCCTTGGGCCGAATATTTTCTCTGGACATAAGATTTCAAAGAAATGTTCAGCGCCTATAATTATGTCGATAGGTTCTGGCTGGGAGATGCTTGGATCAGCAAGATTCAAATCCTTGATATAGGTCCATAAATCGGGATCGAAGTGGAATGAGGGCAAATGAGAAGTTAGCCTGGCCATGATGAAGGCATTGATGTGAATACTACTAGACTTATCATAATGAGAAGATACTTTTATCGATATTTGGCCTCTTGTTGTTCCAGCATCAATTGACCCCAAACCACATACAGAAATTCTAGCATATTCTCGCTTTAGATGAAGGCGTTGAGTGAACGATTCAGTTACAAATGAAATTTGTGATCCAGAATCTAGCAAGGCTCGAGCACTCTGAGGAATGCCACAGCTGTCATGTACATTAACCTTGACTGTCGGCAGAAGTGATTAATTTAATCGAACTGACGTAGGAGTACGAGATGATAAGTCGGTAGTCGAGTAAAATGCGGATGCCTTAGAAGTTGTCTCTTCGTTCTCTCCGGAAGAAGACTGCCGCTTTCCATTGGAAGAATATTGAGTGCTTGGTGCGTTGTCAACTTGCGAGCTGTACGCGGTTTGTGATGATGAGTTCGGTGAGTTTTCATGTAATAGAGAATGATGAGATTTTCGACATTTTTGACATCGATTCTTGGATGAGCAATGTTTTACAGAATGACCCTTTTTCAAGCAGTTGTAGCAGCATGACTTTCTGAAAACAAAATCTCTTCGGTCCTTGATAAGATATGAAATAAAAGTGGGGCACGACATAAGGTGATGACTTTGGTTACATAGCGGACAACTTATGGCATTGACATTAGGTGTGACAAGAAGAGTCCTTGCGGTACCTTGAACTCGTTTAGTGTTGCTACTGGAGGCATCTAGTTCCTCCCAACGATTGTTAAGAAAATCTATGAAGGTTTGAAGTTGAGGGAACTCATTATTTCGGGTTTCTTGTTTCCAAGCTTGACGGGTATCTGGATCCACTTTATTTAATGCAATATGAATAAGCCATACGTCACGCATCTCCGCTTCTCCCCCGAGAGCCTTAAGACCACGAATAACTTCATCAGTAACATCAGCTAAGGATCGGATATGTCTTGAAGATGCCTGCGATGCTGACGGTTGATCAAGGAATGTTTTAATCAATGAGCTGACAATATGACCCTTTCTATTATACCTTTTCTCAAGACGAGTCAGCGCCTCATTATAATTTGCATCTGAGATTTTTAAATGCCTAACTGTGGTTGCTGCTTCGCCTTTAAGAAGTCCCATCAAGTATTGAAATTTCTGCGACGACGTTAGCGACTCGTTTTTATTCACAGATGCATCAAATAAATCGAAAAAAGTTGGCCATTCTTTGAAATCACCCGTAAAGTATGGGACATTGAGACGTGGTAATCGAATATCCTTTACTGCGTTAACGGTTACATTGGGCAACAATGTTGAGTTAAAGACAGGTGGTTGATTAGTTTGATTTTCTAAGGTGGATGGACGAATCGATTCAGATAATTTTGAAATTGCACGTGTGAATAAAGCTTTCGTATCTAAGTACTTGGTTTCAAATTCTTCGATGCTTGATGTTTGATCAGAATCGAGCAAAAGATCGTCTTCGATTTGCTTGAATTCAACCCAAGCTTCCTCAAGACTTTGCAAACGACTAAAAAGTGCTTCAATAGCGGTAGTGTCACTTATACTTTCCGCGTATTGTTTTGCCCTGCTTATTGCTCCTTTAACCCTGTCACGTTTCGCGATTAAACTCTGTGCGTCACTCATTATGCTTGAAAATGCAGCCTAACTTTCACCGATCGAAGTTAAATTAAAGTTCAAATCACACATAAGCAAAGTTCCCAGAAAATGTTTTTTATTTCTTGTTTTGTATTTTAGTTGAAAATAATAAAAAAAGTTCTTATCTACAAGATCTATTAGATAGCTTCAAATTACAGTTTATTTTGAACACTATGGATTGTCTTGAAACGTAATTTAACTATAACAGGCTATACCCTGATGAGTTTCGATACCTCGCTATATATGTACATACATATGTAGGTATGTGTATGTTCAGTTCAGTTATTAACACTTTTGAAGAAATAATTCACCATAAAATAAATTGTGTTCTTTGTTCTTTCGAATTTTGTACCCAAAATATATTAAAAACGAAATAGCGCTTTAATTTCCACCAGAAAATGATTCCAAATATATTTTAGATTGATATCGACGATATAGTTTTTCTTTTGCAAAAAACGGTTGTATTGAAAATTTTATTGCGATCACTGTGCATGTAAGGTTCAATTTTAATATAAATAATTTCACAGAATTTTGTGATCACAAATTACATTGTATGTATGTATCGCTCCTGCTACGGAATATCAGATAATTATTATTAAGAAGCACAAAGGGTACACCGTTATATGATGTCGTGATAAGTAATCGATCGTTTTTATGAGCTCGAAATTGTTATTAGGCACTTTTTCACAATATGTTTCACAATATAAGTAATTCCCATGAAGATTTAACAAATTTTTATTTTTCCAATATGTATAATGAATTGAAGCTCTTTTCAATTTTGTATTGATGAAATTTTTTTATTCAACAAGCATGCACCTTATGAAATGAAAAATGTGTACTTATCTTGAAAGATTATTGTTGATTGTTGATTATCCGGTATATTTTATAATAAGCTGTACCGATTTCCGTGAGCTTTATAAATCCAATTTGAGTTTGCTGCAACAAAATGACAAAGGTGTTCTTGTCTTGCGTTTTTGTTTTTTCTTCAACGCTGGTGTAGAAAAATCCGGCCTTGAAGGACCAATTTTAGTGTTGAATAATCTTATTGCTCAGTGGCAGGTGTACAGAAATTACTCAGATTTCCACTTGTTCAATGCACGCAGGCACAAACTCTGGCCCAGCACGTAGGGTGTAGTTATCCAGCACTTAGGAATTGGGAACTTGAAAAAGAAACTCACTTGTATCGCTTAACAAGGTTTATTCAACAGTGATCTAATTTTTGCAGCTACTCAACCAAATTTAAATCAACGGGAATCTATTATGTACATACAGATTATACTGAATAGAAAAGAGAGACATTACAGCTGGATACTATATACTTGACTTGAATGCATAGCTAAATACATGTGTTGAAATGACTATGTACAATATTTATAGTGGGATGAAAAATTAAGCAAGCAATTTTGAATAAAATCTTAACAATCAGGTTAAAACCGGACATTGATTGCAATGTGACGCGACATACGTTTCGGTTTTCCCGGACGATTTGTTGAAATTGAATGCAGTGCAGCAGTAAAGAAGCAGCGAACAAAACGATAATATAATTTAACATTGTTTTTGGAGTGCGCGTGCGCTATTTAGAATAGATTTAGGTTTTTTTTTTCTAGTGTATAGTATAATGCCTGCACAGATCGGCTTGAAAGTATTTGATTTTGAAATCGTTTCCTTAACTATATGAAGTAACATATATCAAAAGAGCGAGAAGACATTCCATAAAAGCTAAAAAACTTTTCCTCATCATTCCTTAAATTTGCATGTCCTCGCGATGGTCTAATTTGATTTAGCGGATGCACTGAAAATCTACGTTGAAATTGTTTTTATTTCTGTTCTTCTTTATCCTCAATTAAAAGTAAAAATTACTGAACTGACTTCACTGACTTGTATCCACAAAATAATCGGGAATAACCGTCTCGTATGTCGTGTAATCACGGCGACGGTAAAAACTGTAGACGGGCAGCCGGATAGGAAAACCTATGTCGCTGCCCTATGGAAGGCATTTCAAGGTAAGAACAGATAATCGTCCTTTAACATGGGTAAAGAAAAATCCGAAGCCTTCAACTCGCCTGTTAAGATATCGCTTGTTGTTAGGCGAATACGACTATGAAATAGATTATAAACCAGGAAGGTTGAACACAAATGTCGATGCTCTAAGCAGAGTACAAATACATGGAGAGCAGCTTGTGACAGATTCAGAAGACCTACCTGAGATCACAGTCTAGACCGATAACTCGTCAAAAAGTCAAGCCAATTTTGCACCAACAGGAACTGATTTTAAACCAAGAGTTAGATATGAACTTTCCAATACTAATCCAAATATAATCATACTCTCAACTGAAGAATCTCTAAACAAAATTATATATGAATTTCACTGTAATCCACTTGGTAGGCAGCAAGGAGTTATCCGCACATTCAATCGAATTTAGTGTTATTATCACTTTTTCCGAAAATATTATCTCGTATAAAAGGTTTCGTCAAATTATGCCCTCAATGACGACATAATAAAGTAAGCGAAATCAATAAATGCCCAATGAAAATAACGTCTACTTCCAAAAGACCTTTCCAAAAAAATTTTTCTAGACATAGTTGGTCCACTAATGTAATCGAATAACGAATGGATATACCTATATGTATATACTTACCATTCAGGACGATTTGTCAAAGTACTCTATAGCAGTAACTGTTGAAAGTCAATAGACTTCATTTTTAGCTAAGGCATTTTTCGAGCACTTTATATGTAAATTCGGTGCACCTAGATAAATCGTATCAGATCAAAGATAAATTTTTATGAGTGATCATTTTACTCATGCCCGCAAAATATTAAAAATAAGGAAACTATTAATCACAGCTTATCATCACCAAACAAATGGAGCGCTTGAAAGATATCTTCGCACTTTATAATTCTTGAGAAACTTTACAGAAGGTGATCCTCTAAATTGGGACAGCTGGATCTCATTTGCAATGTTTACATACAATTTCTATAACAGGATTTATGCCATTCGAGCTAATATTCGGTGTCAAACTAATTATATCTATTTCGCAATCCTGAACCTGTATGTAATTACGAGAATTATGCGAGAGAAATGTAGTCAAAATTTCAAACAGCATGGGCAATTACTTGCGATAAACTTCTCAACTCAAAAACCAAATGAAAGTGCAGATTCTCATATTTTTAAGGTCTGTGACAAGGTCTTGTTAAAAGATGAAACTAATACAAAATTAGATAGTCTATGGCAACGGAGGGCAAATGTGGCTCTCAGAGCCGCATGTGTCTCTTCATTGAGCTAACTGCGGCTCCCATGGCAAATTGAGATCCTTTTTTTATATTATTGCAGAACTTTTTCTCTGAACCTTTTTAAATGAAATAAGTAACTATGTATGTATTTTTATACGGATTTGATGTTGTGGTTATTTAAGTTTTTGTGCCTAGATATTTTGTAGTATTTTGGAGTAATAATTTGAATTAGCAATGATATTATTTGAGTTTCTTTTTTTTTCAATATTGCATTTTCATAAGACTGGTCAATTCTTTCTTCGCACAAAAAAAAAAACGAAATATTGCTTTCGTTTGTATATTTCAATCTGGTTAAAATAGAGCTTACCTACGGAACGAAAACTCGCGTGCGTACCTTATCGATCGTTATTCTTACTGAGAACCGTCAAATGGGTTTTTAGGTGACAATCATTACGTCAAAATTATTTGAGATATTGTACAGATAAAAAATAGAAAAATTTGTTATGCGACCATATTACAAAATTTTTCTAAGAAACGTAAAATTATATTATGAAAAATTCCCTCATTAAACCCTTCAAGCACACCCACACGTATGTTCATCAGTCACAGGCGCAAATAAATGAAATTGCTAACAAAGTTGGGAATGACAAATGAGAAATTCCGAGTGCGTACGTAGGTTGCGTTTTCTTAATCCTGTAAAGGGCTTTCCAATAAGAGGTGTTATTTTGATATTCAAAGAAAAATGCCATCTTTTGAGATAAATGATCGGATCTTTTTTTTTCATTATAAAGAGGAGGGTATGCCGTTGCTAATGGAAAATAACATCAGCCAAATGACCACCACGACCACGCCTACAGGACCATTTTCATGAAATTTTCCATAACCAAATCGCAAAGTGGCTGCCCTATGTCCTCGATAGCCTCACGAATTCCATCTTTGAGGTCTTGAATCGACGCTGGGCTGTTGGCGTAGACCTTCTCTTTCACGTGGCCCCAAAGGAAGAAGTCGCAAGGTGTTAAGTCACAAGATCTCGGTGGCCAATTGTGATCACCTCTTCTAGAGATAACACGGGTCGGAAACTTTTCCCGTAAAAGATCAATGGTTTCGTTGCTTGTATGGCACGTAGCGCCGTCTTGTTGAAAGTAAACGTTGTCCAGATCAATACCATCCAATTCCGGCCATAAAAAATCATTAATCATATGTCGATAGCGTAATCCATTCACCGTAACTGCTGTTCCAGCCTTATTTTCGAAAAAGTAAGGTCCAATGACTCCGCGGGACCATAAACCGCACCAAACAGTCACACGTTGGGTTTTCTGAGCCCCAGATGCGACAATTTTGCTAGTTGACGAAGCCATCGAGGTAGAAATTGGCCTCATCACTCAAGATGAGTTTTCGATGGAATTCCGGATCATTTTCATGCATTTCAAAGACCCAATCAGCAAAGACTCGACGCGGCCGGCTTGAGTTCTTGTGTTAACTGAACTTTATAAGCCTTAAGACCCAAATCTTTATGCAAAATACGGTGTAATGACGTGTGTGGAATGCCGAATTCCAAACAACGGCGAGGAATGGACAAACCTGGGTTTTCTTCAACACTTTCGGCTACAGCAGCAATATTCTCGGCGGTTCTTGAGCAACGTGCACGGGTTTTATTCTTTACATCACTAACTTGTCCCGACAGCTTGAATTTTTCTACCAATTTCTGTATTGCGGTCCGACAAGGTGCTTCACGACAACCCAAAAATGTTCGAGTTTTAAGAACCGTCTCTGCCACATTTTCACCATTTTTATAGTGAATTTTAATAATTTCAATGCGTTGTTGAATCGTTTATCGTTCCATTTTTATTAATGGCGTAGTTTCTACTTGTTAAATGTCAAAAAATGACAGCTCCAAAAGTGACATCTACTGAAATAGGCTAATTAAAATAACTCCTCTTATTGGAAAACCCTTTATATACGAATTATATAAGTATGTACTTATTTTATAGCATTTTTATCCAACATTTTAGTATTTTCAAACAAAACAATTTCTGCCACTATCACGATAAGATATTTAAGTGTACCTCGGTGAGGAGCTCTAATGTGAAGAGATATTTGGCAGATATTTTCGTTTACTAGAATACCAAAACCCTTCAAAAAAAATCTTAACAAAAGTTAAGAGATCAGCTGACGTCTGACATCTCTTAACTCTTTACGTAGAAAACCAATGTCTGCTAATGGGCTTTGACAGCCCAGTTAAGAGGATAAGAGCTCTTATCTCTTATGTAGAATTGGGCGGTTATTTTGCTAACAGTTAACGAAATTGATTTTGTTATAATCACTAAAGCTTTTCTTTCAGTGTATCAAGTGCCATTTTAAATAAAAAAATTTCAGCCATAAAACTCACATTCATGGCAGCTCCAAAAGTGACATCTACCGAAATAGCGGGCTAATTAAAATAACACCTCTTATTGGAAAACCCTTTGTTACTTTGTTGTAAGCGCGCTTGAACAAGAGAGAGAAGCATACTTTGTTTTTAATGTGAATTTCCCTAGTTATTTTTTTTTATTGTTGTGGGTAGAATCATGTTTCAGTGATAGTTCTCCTATCAGCTAAATGTTTCGTTTTATGTTATTGTTTTAAATCTGGTAAACTTTTTTATCAAGCAATTTAAGCATGTTTACGATGTGTAATTTTTCTTCGGTGTATATTTATTAATTCTTTTGTTTCAATTTCAAACTTTGGATATAAATTTATTAACAGAACCTCAGAAAACATCAAAAATGAAACGAACAGGAAAAACAAATAGAACCTCTCAAAAAAATTAGGTCGAAAAATTAGCTTTTATTGACAATACTGAAAAGCCGTTGTGTCTTATTAGTAAAGTTGCAGTTGCACACTACACGACATTATGAAGTAAGTCATCCCCAATTTTAAACACAATATCCATTCAATTCAAAATTGCGAACAAAGAAATTCAAGTCATTGCAACCAGGGTTTCGTAAGTATTAAGGACTGTTGTCTTCTTTTAGTCGGGAATATGACCCAGTTAATGAAGCTAATTCTTTGATAATTTTGGATCCCGATAGTAGATCGCTCAGGTTTCTAACTATGTCACGTCGTACAACTGAACGTTGCATTGGTGAAATTAGTAAAAATTTTTAAAATATGTTGTTGATGTGTGATTTGAAAAATTGCTCAGCATTGAGTTTTTAGCTCTCGACGAGGTTCCACAATTCACTGTTTTTGCCCACTATGTATCTGCAGACGTAAATGTGAAGGGAGAAATGTTAAACGTAATAGCTCTTATCCATGCAACTCGCGGTGTCGATGTCAGAAATATACACTTGATGAAGTAAGGTGCAGCTTTGAATTTCCTCGTGATAAATTCATAAGTATTGCAACTGACGAAGCACCTACAATGGTAGGGAGGATCTCACTGATATTTTAAGCAACAATCCTGAAATTCCACTTTTACCTCTTTACTGCATAATTCACCGCGAGCAACTCATAGCTAAGTTTACTTAAAATGCAAAATAATGCGTGGAGGATTGTTTTGCAGATTGTGAATTTAATTAGAAAAAATGTCAAAACTCTTCGTCGATTTAAAATCTTTTTAGAAGACGTACGGTTGAATTATGAAACAGTTGTATTGCCCAGTGATCTCTTCTTACGGTTAACTAACATTGTTTGCCTTTTGCATTTTGTGGGACTCCACAATCCTATCATAAATTTGCAAAAGAAAAAGCAAAAACTAGCCCGAGTTAGGAAGTGGAACTTGACTGCATGTTCCTTGCAGACATTTTGGAACATTTCAACGCGTTTGTCAAAAACTGTTTTTAGTTTTGAAGCTGAACTTCGGCGATTTATTTATTGATTTTAAGTCCAAATTAAATAATCACAATCGACGAAGACAAAAAGCAAAGTTAAACAAAAATTGAAGAATTGCAAGCGGATTTCTAAATTAGGTTTGATGATTAAAAAGTTTTTAAATTTACATTTGCATATTTTATGAACCCATTTATTTGTATTATTGAAGATGAAATTCCAATTTCTGAAAACAAAGCGTTTGGGGTAGTGGAGTTATTAGAGATTAAATACGCATTGCAAATGTAGCACAAATCTACTTCTATAATTTAATTTTGGAAACTCATGCCAGAATCATAATATCCACACTTAAAGAAAGCTGCTTGCTGTATAATTGCAATTTTTTAACTTAAATACTATGGTGCGGCTCTTCATAGTATATGGAAAACAGGCATGCGGCTCTCATTGAGCTCATGCGTGCCCACCCCTGGTCTATGGAATGGTTCACTTAAAGCACTTTTTTGAGTAACTTTCATAATTGATGAAAATTTTTGAATGTAGGTACTAAACTAATGAAGGAATTTATAATTTGTTGTATTCCTGTAAAAACTGATTTGTTTTTCCTTCGTTTAAAAGTATTGAGTTATAGCAGAAATGTGATCTCTTTTATTTAGACTTATTTAAAAAATAGATAAGTTAATTAGAACATATAAGTAAGTTAATAAAGAACTAAAAAACCTGAATTAGTAGTTATAATAGTAGATCTAAAAAATAAGCAAAACATGAAATATTACTGTTGAAATTAACTATGTAGGTACCTACTGTGTTCCCTTATTTAATTAAGAGAGCTCATGAAGAATTAATAGCCACACATATGTATATATTTTGTAATGTAATGTGCATATATGATTTAAAAACATACAAGTATGTAAATAAAAAAGAAAACAAAAAACAAATATACTATAATAATAATAGTTAGGATGAAAGTTAAGCAAATGTAAAGATGAAGAAAAGTTACATCATTTTATAGAATATAAGATGCTTATTCCGGAATCGCCTCAATATTACTTCCATATGGGGGAGGGTATTTCGTATACCCCACATCTGGCAATTCAATGTCAAAATGTACCAGTATTCAATAGACAAACCATTTTTCTCAATTGGTCAGACTGTAGGTCTGGCTGTTTGATTGCGGCTGCAAGCCAAAGTTTTATTTAACCATTCTAATTATTCAATCGTGATTTGGGCTACACAACAACGCTGCTATAAGGATATGTTATATCGGAATCAGATCAGATTGTCCTATTAGTTACAAGTGCAATATAACTGATATCAGTTGATTTTTGAATGTCAAAATATCTGCGTTATCGTAGGGTGACTGAAGCAACATGTTAAAAAGAACAAGAGAAAAAGTTATAACCCATAGTTTTGGATGTCAACACCAAGTGCGGGTTGCCTAATTTAGTCCATTTTTGAAATTTTATTGACTATTGCTATGGAAATAGCATGTACCAAATTTCAGTCATCTACGTTGACGCATTCGTAGGCACTGTCCAAATAAATAGTAAAAAACAAAATTTTTGTATGGCATCCCTTCGAAGAAGTTGTTTGATTGGTCCCATTTCGAATGTAAATATTTTTTTTTAAAGATCGTGTGCAAAATTTCTAAGTGAATACGGTCCCGAGTTGTCATGCCGATGGAGGGACAGACAACGGTCGAACGGACAGATGGACATGCAATAACCAAAATAAGTCTTAATTTTATGCGTGGTTGTCCAATTCATTCTGCTCTGCTATCATTTTTTCTATGAACTTTTTACTGTGATTAATTGTATGCAATGTTGGCACTTGGTGGAAGGATTTTATGTTTGATATTTAGTTAAAAAAATACTTAATTAACTACTCCTCTGAGCGTTTAATTAAGTTAAACAAAACTAAAACGAATTTTTAAGACGCCGACGCATTTCGTCTGAATAAGACATTATCTAAGGCTACACCGTGGCCTCGGCAGCTCAGTTAGTAAGTGCGCTGGCTACCATCCCTGGGGTCGTGGGTTCGATTCTCACCTCGACTTGGTCCTGTGGTTCTTCTTCCACCTACTTTCCTTCCATTTTAAGCATTATTCCTTAACCCTTGCTATTAAAAGATTCTTCAATCGACATTTAATTGTGCTTTCTAAGGATATATTCGATATAATTCTATATAACGTTGTAATTCGATATAATTCTATATAAATTTGTAATTGACATGTGTATATGTATATAGTATTGTCGTGTCCCAAAAGCAATCGAACGATAATCCAACGATTAATTCTAAGAAAACGGCTTGAAAATGAGAACACTCGAGTTACTCACATACAAATCTTTATTTTATTCAACACTGACCTAACTTAATACATAAAACACAAAGCTAACCCGAACCGAACGGTAACTTGACACCTTAAAGTTACAACGCGACTGATCACTTAACGGCACTCGCCAGACCAGTCATTTGACTTTTATGCACCAATATTCAGAAGTAAACTTTACTAACAACGCGGATGTAAACAAACGACAACAACCTTGTCGTTTGTTCTACCGGTTGCAGCACCTGAGTCGCTCAGTAGTAAACAATCGCTTTACATAATAATTACCATGCGAGGTTAATTATTATTGTAATCGTCGATTGCTCCACTAAGCGCTCATCGCAGCCAGCTGTTGAGCTAATCAGTAAAATAACCGACAGTTGCAGAACAGTACCATGCGAGGTTACTGTTTAGCAATTGCTAATTATTTCATTAAAATGCGCCCTTGGCTGTTGGAAGAATCTTCCTTATATTGGGCCATAACATCCCTCCCCCCCCTTGGAAAAACTAGGTTCCGTGGGGAACTAGATCTCGAGAGTACAATCTATCTTAAACTAAAAACGTGAGATCATTTTAAACCGCGTTTGGTTCAGTTTCTTTTACATTACATCATTACATACTTACTAAATTTTCTTATTCTTCTATAGTTCACTTCCTACATTGACTTTTTTTTTCTTACTTTCTGTAATACTATATCTTTTCTTTTATATTCACTTTCTTTCTTATTTTCTTCACATATTTAATTTCTTTCTTATTTGCTTCTCACATTAAATTTCTTTTTTATTACCTTGTTACAACATATTTATATTGTCTTCCAAATTATTTTAACATTTGTTTTTTTTTAATTAAAATTTCATGATTAACAAAAAAAATTCTTAATTAATTCACATGCATTAATAATATATAACCTTACTTATTGTTTATCTAATCACAAAAATGCAACAACAAAAAAAAAGTACATTTTACATTCATTCGAATATTTTTTGTCTTACTCTAATTTTTAATTAATAGTCTTCATGCACTTTAAAAGTGTTTTCCCCCTTTTTTTCTTTACAATATATATTCTTTTATTATTTCCTGGTAACGGTTTTTCCTTTATTGTATATCTTACATATACATTTTTTTTTTAACATTTCATTTTATCGTTAGTTCTCAAACAGTTATCTTCCAATTTTAATTTCTATTTAGCTAAGAGTATTTCTTTAATATTCTTATCCATTTCATTTCTTTATGTTATAAACTGTGAGATTGCATATATGAGTTATATAAGTACATTAATTTTTAATGTTTAGTGTAGTAACTAGTTCACAAATAGTATTCTCTATAACGATACATAATATGTCTATTTATCTTCCTTTTTATTTATTACTTACAAATTTATTACTTGGCTTAATACAGTTCTACCTTGCTGCTTTTTAACACAATTAATAACCTTAAATTTACTGTAGTCGGTCCAACTGCTTGTTAATGATGGCGGAAAGTACGGTTTTGTCTCGCTGTAAAAGCCGTATTCTATCAGTAACGTCGTGTATGACTTTCGCTTTTACGTGCAGCTGCCATGCCTTGGGAGTTTGGAAAATTTGCCTAAGTGGGTAGAATTTTTAGTCTGTTGGTGTTAACCTGAGTTTGCTGTTCTAAGTCTGCTTCTACAGAAATCTTTATTGCATGCGATTTTGTACTACGCTTATTCAACTTCTAGCTATTGTTGTAGCATTTCCTGTATAATGTTTACATCTTGTACTGATCGATTATTCTGACGTTCAAAATCTTTTTCCACTTATCAATCGGAATTAGCAATACTGCTGTCATTTGAAATTTATATCTGATTGAATGTTGATTTTGAATTTTTTATAATTTTCTACTTATATTTCATCCTTCTTAACCTCTGAAATATACTATTACAGTGGCTATTATTCTCCTTTGCTTATAAATATCAAATTTTAACATTATATAATATTTTTCCTATATTTATTTCCAATACAATTTTTTGTTTATCTTTCTTTCGTACTGTTCCGATAACTTTAAACATTTAACTGTCATGGTACATTTAATATCCTTGTAACTTTTTCTTGTATTTCTTCTCAAGTAATATATCTCATTTTTTTCTTTCAATCTCCCTCTTACTGAATATCTACTACACATTCCCATTTTTTCCTTTTTTTTTCAAACTTTTTTTAATCTTCATTTTTTCATTATTCAGATACTACCCTTTTTGTGATTCTGGTATATATGTATTTCAAAACATTTTCTTACCTTTACCTCTGAAAATTTACATTGCTTGTTGTCTTGGTTCGCTCTCCAGTAAGAACTTGACTACCATCATATCTCCTTTCATACCCCTTCTCGGCCTGTAAGTCTGCAAAGCTCTGTAATTTAAATTTATATTTTAAACAATCGGCCCCTCTAAACTCTTCCAGAATCTGACGGTCCCTGCTGAAAACCTCGACCTAGCATTACGTTTCCTGGACACTTACCAATACTTACCTCATTTCGTGTCATGAAACTTGCAGTGGAATTCCAATATTCCGTAAGACTGCAGTTTCGATCCCATAATTGCTTCTTAAACTCTGATCTAACCGATTTATTCCTATATCGTTGAGATTTAAGCTTACCTCTTCGACAAAGCCCCTGAATTTGCTTTTGTTGTGAAGTGAAATTTTTCTTACCTTCATAACTCCATGCAGGTCTCTCGGAATACATGCGTGGTTCTGGTTCGTTCGCAGAATTTGGTGCTTTTACCGGACAGGCTCTTGCATTAGCTATTATTACAAATGCAAGTCTATCCTTCAGACTAATTTCGCTGTATCCATGATATTTATGATGCCTTCTCCTCTTGTCTTTAAATCTTTCGTTTCTAACAAGCCCCACATTTTCGTGATCAGTAGTCAAGGTTTTCTCCCATGTTGGCTTCAGAAATAGGTCACCCAATGTAGGTATACTTTTCATTCCATATCGTGAAGTATTGTCAACAGTATGTGCCAGTTTCTCCCATTTGGAGTATTGATCATTTACGCCTAATGTGTTGTTTTCTGTTGTGTTGATTTTAATATCCCCTATTCGGGTATGAAACGGATTTACTTGACTGCTATCTTGCCAAGCTGTATGTACTATTTGTACGCAAGATGCGAAATTTCCAGAAGAATCACTGGTTGCGCTGCATTGGCTGGCATCTTGTATCAACAGCTTCATATTTATACAGTCGATTATAGTTCTGTCCCTCAGGAAATCCATTCCAAGTATCCCGTTGGCTGGAATTGAATCAGTATCACCAAGGGCATTAAATTGACAAGCCCGCTGATAGTTTTCTATCTGTAAGTTCGCCTGATGGACCTCCTAGCGAACCCAAAAGTCCTCCAATGCTTATTTTCTGTTGTGTCTGTACGGGCGTATTTCCTTTAATTCTATTGATCTTAATTAAGCTACAGGTGGACCCAGTGTCAATTAAAAGTCTAAACTTACCTTCTAACGCTATGTCCGATGGCACTGTGATGACAAACTTACTCTTGGAATTCACTTCTTCACTCTCCCTCTGGGCTAAATACTTTTTCAGACAGTTTGCCCGTATAGTGATCCTGTGTTCGACAGAATTTGCAATAAAGTCCCTCCCGTCCTGAACGGAATTCATCTTGGATGCCAGTTGCATAGTTTGCCACTCTGACGTGATGAATTCGACAATTGGATTCCTCGTGTCCATATTCCTGACATTCAGTACAGAAGAGTACTTGCTGGCACTCTCTCGCAAAGTGTCCACGCTGTCCGCATTGAAAACACTCAATAGATCTGGGAAGTGTTTACTTTGTCGAAGATGCTTGGTATCTTCCTGATGACACTGGCCCTGTTCTGGGTAAGAACGGTGTCGAACTCTGTCTAGGCTCGCGTCTGATAAAATCCCCCGTTGGCCATCTGTTTGGTGCACTTACTGTGTTTGGCTTTCGGTCTTCTTGCCATACTCCCGATTCTCTCACTGGAAGTCTTTTTGCATCTTTTTCGAAATAACTGGCTTCCTCACTCACTTCTTCCAGTGACCCAAACTTTCGCCCTGTAAGGTGCACCTGCGTGGGACTGCTCAACACACCAGCTTTAAAGGAAGTTACAGCATCGGCCTCCAACTCGGCTAGTAATCAATTCTCCCCTCCCGGGTATTTGGCCGAGACAGCCCCTTTTATCTGATCGCGCATTTCTTTCATTCGATCCGCGAACTCCGTGATGTCCTCTCCAGATCTCTGTCTACATTCCAGCATTTCAGTGCGTAATTCTCTGAATGATTTTCGCGGCATGTATGCGGATTTTATTGCTTGCTGTAAGGTTTCGAAATCCTTCAGATCCTGGGAGCTTATCATGTAATACGGATCATCCGTCAGCCGATATTTTACACATTTCATGAAAATAACTTTTTCTGCTGCTTCCAGTCGGTCATAAAGATCTTTGCAGCAACACAGAAATCAATATACTTCCTTCGCTAGCTGTGGAGATCTTTCACCAGAGAACATTGGCACGTATTGTGACACCATGTCCATAATCTTATCATATGTATCTGCCATCTTGTATACTGTTACTGATTTCTTATATATTTCCTTGTTTTTAACTCATTCTGGTACTTTCACTTTTTCACTAATACCGTTTATACTTCATACCTGTAAACCGAAAAATTAGTAGAACGCGCTCTAGAACAAATCTTTCGGAAAACTCATATCCTTATTATTGGCACTAATCGACTACCAACACTCAATGTAATGTAAACATCCAAAACTATTATACCATTAACACACTCAATTCAGCTATTATGCGTACATACAAACGAACATGCTCAATACTTTTTTATTTTTTATTATTCAGATGCACCCAATGAGAATACAACAAACCATACTTTACTTAAAACTTTCTACCTAATTAACCGCGTAAAATACGAATACATTTGTCCAAAAAACAAAGATCATTTCGTAAATATAACACAACGTTATTACGACTATCAAAAACCCGATAAATTAAATAAACGCGCGTACGACCAACGCCTAAATCAAAACTGGTGAAATTCTTATTACCAACTATCATGAAGCTAAAACACAAATTATCACAAATTATTTACAAATATTTCACCTTATAAATTACTCCGAAGTTTATCATATCTTAAAATTAACACTTTAAACTCCCAAAAATTAAAAATTCACCAAACCTTTTTTACCGGCTGCGCCAAAATGTCGTGTCCCAAAAGCAATCGAACGATAATCCAACGACTAATTCTAATAAAACGGCTTGAAAATGAGAACACTCGAGTTACTCACATACAAATCTTTATTTTATTCAACACTGACCTAACTTAATACATAAAACACAAAGCTAACCCGAACCGAACGGTAACTTGACACCTTAAAGTTACAACGCGACTGATCACTTAACGGCACTCGCCAGACCAGTCATTTGACTTTTATGCACCAATATTCAGAAGTAAACTTTACTAACAACGCGGATGTAAACAAACGACAACAACCTTGCCGTTTGTTCTACCGGTTGCAGCACCTGAGTCGCTCAGTAGTAAACAATCGCTTTACATATTAATTACCATGCGAGGTTAATTATTATTGTAATCGTCGATTGCTCCACTAAGCGCTCATCGCAGCCAGCTGTTGAGCTAATCAGCAAAATAACCGACAGTTACAGAACAGTACCATGCGAGGTTACTGTTTAGCAATTGCTAATTATTTCACTAAAATGCGCCCTTAGCTGCTGGAAGAATCTTCCTTATATTGGGCCATAACAGTATTTCTAAGGAAAAAAGTTAGCTATTAATTAATGTATCTACAATAATTTCTATAATCAATGATTCCTCAAATATAATGATGTCTATGATTATGTTAATAATGATATTTAATGATTCTATGATTGTTTCTAATGCTTGCCCAATATATACATAACTTGTATGTAAATACTATATGTAATATTTCCTGTCTGCAAGATTGTTAAAATCGGTGGACTGAATAAATAAATAAATATTGGTTTACATTCATGCAAGCACATTTTTAGATACTTAACTAAATAATAGAGAGATAAAGAACAATTAGCCCTTAAGTAGGCGCATGGGGTCAGAGCACATTTAATGGCAAAATCAAAATAAATTACGCACGTATTCTCTAGGCCTTGCGTCTTCCAGTAGCCTTTTATCTTAGAACACAATTTTGAAAATCGTCGTACTCGAGCCACTGTAACCTATGCATGCTTTTGTACTATAGTGAAATGTGACCCTATGCGCCCACTTACATAATTCTTTTCGTGAGGTAAGTTTTGTTAAGTATATCTTTTGGAATTTCCACATTTTATAATATCTTCGGATTAGTTCTACCGAAAATAAATAAAACGTATATTGAGTGAATAGTGTAGCTTTTTTATTTTACTCCCAACAGTGGTTCTTATATTTTATATTTCTATAAAGAGTGGCAAGAAGTTCCTCAGTAATATAAAGTAATTGTTATTTTATTTTTGTGTTAACTTAAAAAGTAGTTATTTGTTTTTCAGTTTTGTTAAAGCAATAAAATTTAGTTATCGAACTGCATTATTTTTGTTTTCGAATATTTTGTGGTTTACTTAAATTTCTAGAAATAAGTGGGAAATGGGGTAAGTGCTGACCCCATGCATCCATTTGTGTGATTTTGCTTGTGCGCCTACCTAAGGGTTAGACAGACTGTCCGTGAAATCTAATTGACATTTTAACCAATAAACAGCCATCGTCTCCCGCTTTTCTAATTTCTACATATTTATCCAAACTCGGATCACAATCTAATATATGCAAAATTTCATTTATAGAGCAACTGTCTCCTGTTTCTTTTAGTTATTTTGAGAAGTCCTAAGCAGGGTTAGCGAACTTACACCATCTAGTGTGTTCGCTGAACTGGGTATTAAGAGATCTCCTAGTTTTACCTACATAGATTGCATCACTATCACTACAATTTTTTTTATATATCCCATATATTTATCTAAGCTAGGATTTATTTTGCTGTTTGAAATTAAAGTTTGTATATTAAATTTATTAAAGAAAGCTGGACATATGTTGCATCTTGCCATGGGCTTTCTCAGAAGTTGTTTTGTTGATGTATGGGATATTCTTCCATGTATTGCCAATGTCAGCTTCAGCTGTTTTAACAGGAAAGGCAAACTTTACTGCACCTTTACGTAATTTGAGTCTTAGTAAATTATGGACTATTTTTGCTCTATATCCATTGTTGAGAGCTATTTTCTTAATGGTTTGTAATTTAATTGTGAATTTTTCTTTATACAATTCATTCAAAAATCTATTTAGCATAGAGTGGAATGCCGCCATCTTCGTGTTCCAAGGTGTGCTGAGCCAAAAGGAATTATGTTTTCACACAGAATAAATTTTTTCCGAATATGTCAATTTGAAGTTTATTATTATCATATTCTATACATCACAAATGGAATAACAAACTTAGTATACCTTATAGATTTCATCTAAGGTATAAAAATTGAGAGAACATAGGATTGGGCGAATGATAAGATCTTCTTGAATATCGTCAATAAACTTTCGAATTATTCATAATAATGATTTTTTCCTACATCGGGTCAGAATACTTCATTTGTTATGGTCACCGTACTGGAAAAAGATGTCGAAGTTCTGTAAAATAAAATTGTTGTTTCTCCCAAGCCTATCAGAGAATCCAGCATCGGTTCCACTTAAATACTTTAGAGCATAGCGAATGTTAAACCTCCTCAAATATGATAAGCAACAAGTTTGGCTCTAACCACAGACAACTAATAAAAAATAAGCAAGGCCTATAGCCAAATATGATGGCACTCCGTTCTTCATATTAACCGACAAGGTTCAAGGCTAATAAAAAAAAAAAAAAACAATAAAATGAACCGATGAAACTTTTTCATTGACTGCAATCGTATTTTTTTTACTCAATATCATTTATAAACTTCGTTGATACGAAGCAGGTTTTTTTTTGCTGAGTAAATTGCTGGTATTGTTGGACTGAAAGAAACGAACTGAACAGGCTTTATTTCTATGCAAAGCAAATGGGTGCCTCGCTCCAATTTCAATATAAAATCAACGCTGCATCAACCTGCTGTAGAGAAGCCTTCAATTTTTTAGAAATTTTTACTATAAATTTATTAGAAATCTGGGCTTTCGAATTTTTATGCATTATTAGAGGCCGACAATTGCATACTTCTGAAAATATGTCCATTCACCAAGAGTGAACAAAAACCCCCGAGAATTACTTCGCATCCAAGCAATCAAACAGGCTATCTCACTACTACATAAAAGCCACAACTTAGTCTTAACATTCTAAAATATTTGCAGTGTCCTTATTGAATTCTGACGAAAGTTTTATTTGAATAGCTCCTGCGACTTACCTAATATTCAAATAGAAAAATAATCTTCTGATAATCTTTTATCTTCCAAACCATAATAAAATTTTTATAGCTTTCAAAATTATAAAAAAAAAAATTATTTTAACCGAATGAATACGATCACTTAAATAAATACGCTCAGCTCAGTAATAATTTCATTTGTAAATATGGCATGGTTCTTTTAATTCAATCTGTTTGCAGTTGTAACTATTACTCAGATGAGAGTCTTTGAGCATAAAATCTGTAAAGTGAAACCTTTAGGAAGGTCAGGAGCCAAGTTTAAACTTACTCCAAGAGTATTTTCCTGTGTGAATAGTAGCTTAGGCTCTATAGAATATATGAACGCAATGTACATATATATCACTTTTCCATATCTAGTTTTTAGAGAACGGATTAACACGCACACATGTGGATTTCTTATGGATTGGGAAGTGTTTCTCGAGGGTTTTGAAAGCACCCGTTATTCGCTTGCAATAATGAATAAAACTTCTAAATAAAAAAAACTTTGAGAACCTCCCTCCATCAGGTTGTCGTACCGTTAATTTTATATTGGAGCAGGGGATTGCTGGCTTACGCTTTGGTTACGTCATCAACGAATTGTGAGGATGTGAAACAGTCTACCATTTTCTGTCTTTCCTCCGGCATACAATCTGAGTAGCTTTAAGGGAATCATACATCAGCACCTCCGACACTCTTCTCATACCCGCTAATCTTTTCCCTATCTCTTTCGTGCTATGTTATGCTTTGCATAGACTATCCTCTGAACTTGGCTTAATTATATATTTAAGAAAAAATAATTATGATTGCACTTTTGCACATTAAGTGTGGTTTTTATGGTTTTTAGATGACTGCAATTGCGTAAGTGTGGGAAAAAGATAAACAACTATTCTTTGTTTTTTGTAATGTTTCATTAATACGTTACCCTTATTTTAGAATAATTTTTGTTGATGAAATGAATGGATGGAAGAGATAAGGTAGGATATGGGATGGCTGGCTACACGTGAAGAATGGACTTATGGGTTGTAATGAAAACGGTCTTGACTAGATGGGTCAGATGGTTAGGTAGATAGGATGCCCGCGAAGCATATAAAAGATGGGTATATGGTAGGATTGAACGGATGAAATCGCTGTAGGTGGATTGGATGGGATGGATTGAATGGAATAGACGGATATAGATGGATCGACAGAATTAATGGGGGAATAAAGAATGGCCAGGGTATACAGATGGGAAAGATGCATGAAATGTCAAGTGGGAATTAAACTATAGTAGACTTAGTAAAATTTAGTGAATAAAGTGAAATTGTGTTTGTCATACCTAGTAGTTTGTAGTTGACTACCCAGAAGTAGAATTATGAAATTTTCATCGGACTTAGAAAATCTTAAAATTTTAGCACATCTTGCTAATAAAAAAAAAATCTCTAAAGAAAAACATTAAGAGTTCATGTTGTGTGTGGAAAGTAAATAGCGATAGGAATATGACAGAATAATACGTTACATCCTATTTACATGGAACAAGATCCTACTTTATTTTTTTAAACACACCAGAATGGACTCAACCACATACGACATGTTATTAAATTTCTTAAGAAATGATCTAGAAAAGACGTCAATACGCAAATCAATTGAGTCAGAATGTCGATTAGGTATAACATTTATGTAAGTGGATTTATCATTTAAAATTGTATAAAACTGTCATATACTTATAGCTATTTATCGAAAAGGCTATCTATACAATATATAATTTTCTCTACACGCAAATGAGTTCATTGCAGTAGGATAATTACACAGAAGAACTATTTATGTTCATTTTGAGCTAAAAGGTAGACCTTCATTTGTGATCATACTGAGCTAAAAAGGAATCGTCCTTTTATGATCACTGAGATGAAAATGAAATTCCCGGTTTTAATTATTTCTGAGTTCGGAACGAGTGCTTCTCTTTAATTATACGCCTATGTTAAAAGGAGGTCAAATTAAGCCGATAAAGAGTGATGGTGTCATCCCAGAGCACACCCCGATTAGTCGTAGGATGATCGGCTTTCGTATGAAAGTCAAAATCTTCAAAGCATTATTACATGTAAAGAGCGAAATCATATTGAATGCATACGTATCCTAAGATCCTTTCCCAATGGGAAAATTATCACGCATGAAAGTTCGATGTTCATCGAGGATATTCTTCTAAAAAAGTGCGAATTAAATACATGCTCAACAGAAAATATGCCTGCACGCAATTTTTTGTATTTTCCGTTTGGAATTTCAATCATGAGGCATTTATGTAAATACGCTGTAATTGCAATTTTCGTGTTAATTTTAGTTATACCGTTGCACTGTCTTGAGTAGCTTTTTACTGGTGCAAAATTTTCCAAATATTTTCCTGGTAACGCTGTCTTGCCCCTACGAAATCAAACAATAATACTAGAATTAATTTAAAAACGAGACAATATAACTCTTGAATTAATTTACTACTAATCTACACATTATTCCGCAATAATTACCCTGACCTAATTTAATAAGTGCTAGCATTCTGGACCGAATTGAAACTTCACACTTATCTGACTTAAAGCACTGGAGTGCACTCACCAGACATAGCGTTTGCCTTATAATACCTCATATTCGGAAATAAACTTGATGCTAGTACGACGCGGGTATAGCAAAAAACGATAACAACCTTCTCATTTGTTCTACCGGTTGAAACACCTGAGTCACATAATAGTAATTAATCATCTATCACATAACAATTACATATCATGCAAGGTAATTATTGACGTAAGTGTCAATTGCCGCTATTTGCCGGTACTACTGTCCAAGCAATATTATTATGTGAGCAGACCTAGCTTACTATATATCTAGTCTCACAATCGATATCTGTGTTTCAAATTGATCGTGTTGGTCGAATTTGCGGAGACGTTGCGATCTGTACTCATAATTCTTTAAAGACGACGTTAACAAAATCCTCTACTGCAGAAGATAAAATTGAATTCTTAAGTATTTTAAGGGTGGTTCCGGCTTCGAAAAGTGTTTCCTGATGAGAAGTTATTCTCCGCCAAATGCTTTTATTATGAAAATGCATGCGTTTCAACGACTCAATGTTACAACAGATCCTACAAAGTTATAACGTAGTCGTTTTTGGCGAGATGAATGTAAATAATCTCAGCCTTTGTTCTATTACTAAGAATTTGCATTACTTATACTGAATGCTAAACTCAAAATCGGTTAATAACCTGCCAACATATTATAATTCTGTAAAGCCACTTAAGCTCGACCATGTTCTTACGACTGATATTGACAAGGTGCTATTTCATAATGAAATTAGTTCACTAAGTGAATTTGATAATGATTTTCTATTCATGGCTTATGACCTTAAATCGAAACATGTTTATTTATTTATTTATTTATGTATAAGTTCATACGATAGCTTACAGAACAAAGCCCCATGACAAGCTACCAATCTGTTCTTAAATGTAAAGTAAAGTGTCTAAAAAACTAAAGGGTTTTCCAATAAGAGGTGTTATTTTAATTAGCCCGCTATTTCGGTAGATGTCACTTTTGGATCTGTTATTTTTCGACATTTGACAATTAGAAACTACGCCATTAATAAAAATGGAACGATACACGATTCAACAACGCACTGAAATTATTAAAATTCGCTATAAAATGGTGAAAATGTGGCAGAGGCGGTTCGTAAAACTCGAACATTTTTGGGTCGTCGTGAAGCAACTTGTCGGACCGCAATACAGAAATTGGTAGAAAAATTCGAGCTGTCGGGACAAGTTCGTGATGTGAAGAATAAAACCCGTGCATGTCGCTCAAGAACAGCCGAGAATATTGCTGCTGTAGCCGAAAGTGTTGAAGAAAACCCAGGTTTGTCCACTCCTCGTCGTTCTTTGGAATTAGGCATTCCACAAACGTCATTACACCGTATTTTGAATAGAGATTTGGGTATTAAGGCTTATAAAGTTCAGTTAACACAAGAACTCAAGCCGGCCGATCATCAGCAACGTCGAGTGTTTGCTGATTTGGTCCTTGAAATGCATGAAAATGATCCGGAATTCCATCGAAAACTCATCTTGAGTGATGAGGCCCATTTCCACCTCGATGGCTTCGTCAACAAGCAAAATTGTCGCATCTGGGGCTCGGAAAACCCAAGAGTTATTGTTGAAAAGCCTCTCTATCCTCAACGTGTGACTGTGGGGTGCGGTTTATGGTCCCGCGGGGTCATTGGACCTTACTTTTTCGAAAATGAGGCTGGAGCAACAGTTACGGTGAATGGATTGCGCTATCGACAGATGATTAATGATTTTTTATGGCCGGAATTGGATGGTATTGATCTGCTCAATATTTACTTTCCACAAGACGGCGCTACGTGCTATACAAGCAACGAAACCATTGATCTTTTACGGGGAAAGTTTCCGGACCGTGTTATCTCTCGAAGAGGTGATCACAATTGGCCACCGAGATCTTGTGACTTAACACCTTGCGACTTCTTCCTTTGGGGCCACGTTAAAGAGAAGGTCTACGCCAACAGCCCAGCGTCGATTCAAGACCTCAAAGATGGAATTCGTGAGACTATCGAGGACATAGGGCAGCCACTTTGCGATTTGGTTATTTGGTCATTTGGCTGGTGTTATTTTTCATTATTAACGGCATACCTTCCTCTTTATAATGAAATAAAGATTCGATCATTTATCTCAAAAAATGGCATTTTTCTTTGAATATCAAAATAACACCTCTTATTGGAAAACCCTTTACTTCATTGTAACAATATGATTATGAGTTAACATAAAAAAGCGTAAAAAAGAAATATATATGTACATATATTACGTATATGAAATCACGATTCATAATTCAAATGCTAAATGAAAAAAAAAAAAAAACATTGTTGTAAATTCAGTTCAGTTCAGTGATGAAAAAGCTCAAGATGCTTAGGTAATATAAATTGTAAATATAATTATTATAACAAATTCAAAGATATATAATAAATAGACCGATGTGTATTAATCAAACAGGGTTGTGTAGAAAAGAATAGGTAATCAATCATATTATTTAAAGAAAAAGATGCTCAAATTTAGTACTAAAAGTAAGCTATGGAAGAAAAGAAGAACTTAAGCAGAATGTTAAATGTACATAATTAGGTACGTTAGAAAGTTAGTAGGAACCAAAATGAACTTAACAAAAATTAGATTTAAGTACAGTGTGATATACTTATTATTACTAAAGGAATCATATTTGTAAGTATATTTGTATACTAACAGTTGCAAAGCGCTACAAGGCAGGAAAAGGCTCACTCGTAATGGGGACGCATTACACTGGATGCTCGAACACACTAATTATGCTTCTTTTAAGTAACGTGGGACTAGCGTAAAAAATATTTGTATAGTCGTACATCAAATAAATCGTTGCCAGGGCAACTGAGGTATATGGTTTGACAGAAAGTAAAAATCAATAGAAACGTTTCCAAGGTTACGTAAGATAATCGTTTACCTCAGTAGTCTTTGCAACGAATGAACTGACTATATAAGTGGAGACTGGCGCTCTAAGATTTGCAGTCCTTTCTGAGCAGACCAGGTAATGCTTTAAATTACCAATTTGTTAAGTAGTGCTTTAAACTGCTTGTTGCTACTAATTGTATAGTGCTGTAAACTATACAATTGGAAATATTAAGGATAACAGAAACTATAGACCGCTTTAAGGTTTATAGTATTCCTTGTACACCGCATTTAAGTGTAAAGGCTGATAAGCATTATTCAATACAATAAAACTGTGTATGGAGTACAGTAGGCCTTAGCTACAGTACCTTGAACTGTTTTCAGTGCTTTAAACTGACTACGGTGCCAGTAAACCATTTATTGAGAGCCAATTATACAGTAATTGAAATCTCCTTAAATTCAAGAGTTATACATCGAAAACATTTATAACCCATCCTATAGTGGATGTGTACACCGCTTTAAGGTGTATAAATCACTAGACTATAACGTTCTTAGTCATAAATAAATCTAATCACTGCATTTTCTACCATTTCAGATAGAAAAGTACAGCAGAGAAACCGGTAAACCATTTATGGTCGGTTTCACAGTCGAGTTTAAACCATCCTCCAAGTTTAAACGTAGTTTAAGCCAAATCGGGTTTCACAGTGCATTCTTTTAGTAACGCTGGTAGTACTGATGAAATTGTGAACTAAATTAGTTATCGCCACCATTGTGAAGCAATTTTTCTATCAATCAATCTGTCAATCGGAAAAAGTAAACATCAGAAAGTAAAAAAAAAAAATATGTAGTTATATTTGCTAATTTTAAATATGCCAACATTAAAAAAGGATGCAAATTTTAGCATAAGTGAAGTTGAGCTAATGCCTTCCCTAGTGCATAAAGAAAGAAAAGATAAAGTGACAAAGTTCTTTACTTAAACGATTTCTAATTACTGTCAGTTGTCGACAGAGTTGAAAATTTAACTCAAAAAAATCTTCTTCATCGCTAGAAATGGCTAAATCTAAATCCATGATAAAATTATTTTCTTGATACAAAGAAACAATGCTACTGTCAAAATAAAATGTCACACTTTTCAAATACCTTTATCTTGAGTTTAAACCGAAGGATATGGCATGGGTTTAAACCAAACTGTGAAACTCATTTGTCGAGTTTAAACTGAATATTTGGTTTAAACTCAGACTGTGAAACTGGCCATTAGTAAAAGAAAAACCGAACTGTTGCTAATTATAAGTTTTCCAAACTATTATAAGTTTCTGGTGTCAACCAATTGTTACCAAGTAAAAAAAACATATGATTTCAAAAACTGACTGACTTGTCATTTATCTAGCACCTTTATTTGATTTATTGATTTATAATTTTTTTGTAAGACGACCTATTAAGAGGTTCGTACAATATTAATATTGCTGAATTTGACATCATTGTATACTCTTTTTTGGAGATTTTTCTTTAAGGTTTGTTCTGCGAGGTGGTAATCTGAAAAGAATTATATGTCTAGAAGGCCGAAAACTGACAGAAAAAGTATTAACTGTAAACAGATCGGAGCAACAAAAGGCACCAATAAAATTTTTTTAAAGAAAACCGTGTCTAAGTACAGCCTCCTTTTTTCCAGACTCAATAGGTTCAAAACAAAATAAACTGGTCATTGTAATCACCAGACCTGCTCTCAAATTTAAATGAAAGCATTCTGGAAAATTTTCTTGAGATATATTTGATTTGGGAGGGGGGGGGGGGGGGGGGTAGAAAGGATTCCATATTTGGAAGGAATATTCGAAAATGCTTCTGGAGAGTGAATTAAATAATGTAATATTTGAGAAAGAAGTCTTAAAGCACTTACCGATCCGAAATATGAGCCCAATTAAACGATAAGCTTAAGCAGTTGCAAATTAAATCTGACAATTGAAAAGTAGTTTTGAATCGAAAATTACACCCAGATCTTTAATTTCGCTGGTTCGGGATATCAAGACCTTATTAATGGTATAACTAAAGAGAAGTGGCTGAGACTTTCTGAAAAGAAATGACCCTGCGTTTTGAATATTTAGCGTTAAAATGTTGTCCCTGCATCATGCTTTAAAGCCATATATGTCTCTTTGAAGACGAGGACAATCATCAAGACTCTCAATCACGTGCAAAATCTTGGCGTCATCAGTTTTATATACTGATGACAATTAGATTTTAGGTGACATTGAAGATCATTGATGTAGATTAAAACGATAAAAGGACCGAGGATGGTGCCCTAAGGGACGCTAGATAACATAAGGATACGACCTCTGACCACTACAAAGTGCAGTCCATTTCCTACCGCTCAAGCAGGATGAAAACAATCAGATTATGACAGCTCAACGGCGGCATCTTTTCCAACGTACGATCATTGCTAATTTTGTCGAACGCTTTACAAAAATCCATATGGATGGAATCAACAAGCTTGCATTCATAAAAAAAAGTGATAACGTCGGTTAGTAAAACAAAATTTGCTACCGTGTAGCGGCCCGAGAAAAAACCGCATTTGTATGGTAAAAAGCTGGCGGCATACAACCTTTACGAATATTAAAGCCAAACTATTCGATATGGAGATGGGGTGACAGTTAAATATATTCCTATGATCGCAAGATTTAAAGACCAGGGTAGCAAAGGATTGCTTCAATATAGATGGAAATGTACTATTATCAATTGAGATGCTGAACAGCAACGCTACGGGATTGGACAAAATAGCAGAACATTTCTTGAAACGCAGGTTAGGGACTACATCACGGCCCGAATTTTTATTGGAATCTAATGCGTCCAAAATCTGCCACACATCATCAGTTTATATAGGAGTAAAGCGGATACAACTGAAGTCTTGGGGGTTATTTATAGAAGAATAAGAAATGTTAATAACATCTTGTGTAAAAACTGACTGCAGGTGACTGTGGAGTTCTTACAAAACGACCAAAAAGCCTTGGCAATATTTCTTGAGAAGGTCTCGGTCCTGTCTATGAATGCCATATAACAATGAATTGTTATCTTTTTTGAGAGCTTACGAAGATATCAAAAAGTGCGATAATGCTCGGGGTGCTGTTAACTGAGAACTGTACCACACAGGGAAACGGCTGCAATTTTTATAACTTCAGGAATAAAGTTACGCACACCTTGGTTTAAAATTGAATAAAAAGCGCTCCAAAGCGCGACCGGTGTCCGACGAAAACAGCGATGGAAAGTCAATTGAATGAAAGTAGACTAATAATGACCAGAGTTGACTGATAAGAATAGGGTAATATTCATGCTGATGTTAAGCTCTCGGGTGCAGTAGTCAGTGATTAATGAAAGATTTAATTAATCATGTTGTAAACCTTTATTGGCCTAACGTTTCGGCAAATATCGTTGCCGACCTCAGAAGCACTTTCACTTATCTATACAAGTATATTTTCTTATCTATTATAATAAAATTTGCTGAATCTATATTTTTCTTACGAGCTATTCTAACTCTTTAATCCGATCGAAGATTGCATTTAGATAAACACAAATATAAATATAACCAAATCACAAATAACTCCAACACTTGTAATAAATTAATATAAACATTACGCGGAGTGAATTGTCCCAGTCAAGTTTTAAAATCAACTGGGTTTTGAATATGTGATCCCCAAGAGAGTCATAGTGGCCAATTTTAGTTTTTATTTCTCCCACATATCTAAATTTAAGAGTATTAGGGATTCTCTAAGTAAATGGTGTGTATACTCTCTGTGTCTGTTCGTTCATTACGTTTTTCGTGCGTTGAATGTGTAAGTCCTCAAGAGTAAGACGTTTACTATAATTACGTTCAGCGCAAAAAATTTTGATATTATTATAATCGGGTCGATGTTCATTGGACAAGCAGTAGTTTGACAAAGCTGTCTTTCCTTTATTTTTTGACTTTAGATCTGATATATCATTCGTTATTCTATTTTTAAGATACTGCCCTGTTGTTTCAACATAAGACAGGTTGCATGTATTGTCTCCACAGGAGATTTTACAACCACATCAGAGACTAATTCCTATGGAATTTTATCTTTACTTTTGCTAAAGCAGTTTTTTACTGATTTTGCGGACTTTCTCGCTACTATCGTTTGTGGATTATTAGATTCAACTATCATATTCAGTTTTTCTGAGAGGACCGGGATGTATGTTGCTTACCTGTAAGTTTTGGGAGGATTAGTATTTGAGGGATTGTTCTGGCAATTTGAGTTTGATTACCGTAGTTTGTGTATATTTTGGAACAACAGGGAATTTGTTGTGACCCAGGTGCCCATTGACCCGAACCACAACCATAAAATCGATACACCAATACATTGCCCTATGCAATAGATTGGCGTATATCAAAAATGACCCTGAAAATAAAAATAGTTTAATTTAATTTCAATTTTAAATGCATTTAAAAATGCATTTTCATACTGAAATAAAATGCAATTTAGCATAAATTGCATTCTGTTATCAGTCATATATTCAGTTCACACGGCATGTACTATATACTTATCTACATGCCGTACAAGGTACATACATATCTTACCTGAACTCCGTTTAATTTCTTGCATACATAAATTCCTAAATTCATTAAACATAATTTTGTGTACATACATACACACCATTATTCTCTTCGCCTAAAACATTATTCTTACAAGACACATATGCACTGTATCTAAATTTTTTTGTACATTCTCACGTACGATTTTTCACGTCGTGGGAAAGTGATAAGAAGAAAAAGAAGCTTTCATGGGCACCTGGGGCCGGCGAGCCCAATCCTCGGGAAGTTGAATTCAAAAAGCCGCCGAGTACAGTTATCGAGAAAATCAAAAAGCGGTCGATCTAAAATCTTAGACTTTTGACATTTCTTCCTGTAAATTTTGATCCTTTGTTTTTTAACTACTGATACTAAGTATAGTGCCAAGAATTTATAACTGTGAATACAAAAGTTCAGTGGATTTTTAATAAAATACAACCAGGAATAAGAGTGTTTTATTTGGCGAGGAAAGCGGTGCAGTGAACAGTGCCAGAAATCATTAAGTAAAGGAAATTAAAGAATCCTGCACACTCCATAGGAGCACGGTGTGAGGATAATACTACAAATTAATTAATTATCTTTTTTGGGAAGCCATTTTGCGAAAGAATTGTAGGTATAACAGGGTTATTTATGTGGTGAAATTCTGGATGACTTATGTTTAAGACTCTACCTATGAAATTTCTAGCTGTGTTAATTTTTTGTAATGAGGATGAGTAGATTTGAAATGTTGTAACCTACCCGATGATATCGGTTTTTGATAACAAGTGATGAGCTCTTTGCTTCTTCTTATAATTTTAACGTCCAGGTAAGGCAGGCAACCATTCACTTCCCTTTCTACTGTGAACTGTAATTTGGGATGGAAATTATTTAGTTCATTGAGAACATTATTAATGTAATCATGTGGTACAATTGAAAATAAATCATCAGCATATTTTTTCAATAATCTGGGCTTTCTTTCAACTGTGTTTAAAGTGTTATTAAGTAGTTCCTCCATAACTATATCTGCTAAAATCGGTGATATTGGACTTCCCATGGGTAAACCAGAAATCTGTTTGTAAATATTTCAAGGAAATTTCTCTTCGTTAAATTGGTGAATGGCTCAAGAACATTCCATTTTTCTTGTATTATTTCCAAGCAAACTCTCGTTGAAATGCTAGTAAACAAAGATACAACGTCAAACGATACCATAGATTCGTTAGGTTCAATTTGAGTCTTGAAACAATTTCCTTGAAACCCATGGAATTTCCTACATCGTACCTTGAGTGTGAACTTAAATTCTTTAAAATGTCTGCAAGATATTTCGATAAATTGTATGCTGGGCTGTCGATTGAAGACACAATTGTATCTTTGGGAGTCCATATAATCTTCGAGGTAACGACTTGTAAGTTGTCATTCTAAATTTAGGTTTATGGTCAATGGTTCAATTTTTGTGCAGCTGTTTAATATATTCGTTATTTTCTGTCTGTAGGCGTTGCGTCGGGTCAGTTCTAATCGGTCGGTATGTAGATTTTTCCAAAAGCATGCAATTAATTCATTCCAAAAGTTCACTTTTCAACATGGCAACAGTAACATTTCCCTTGTCAGCACTGATAATTAATATTTCTTTATGTTTAGCTAGAAATTACATAGTATTGTTATATATTTACAAAATAAATTTTTCATATTGATCGCATTTTGGTTTGTATTTTTGCTTATTAATTAGTTTGCAGAATTCACTCTGGTAATATCCCTATTATGGTCATCAGCGATGGCTTGTAAAATATGTTCTCCGTCAGAAGTGATTGTTAGGAGAGGTAAATCAATATTACCATATGGTAGACCGAATTTTTTCCTCAACCAAAGCAGCAAAAATACGTCATCTGGGAAATGTACATTACTGCGATTGTCAAACCACCCTGCACCAACGTTAATACCCAGATCAAGTATCGCTTTACTCTTTAGGCGTTCAAACTTATTTTCATGTTTAGCTCTTAGTGTATTTCTAAATTTTGTGAAAGCAGCTTGTTGAATTAACATAAACTCGTCTGCACGATCTTTATGAGAATTCTGATAAATGTCCCGCCTAATTTTTGTCTGTGTATTACGAAGAGTTTTAATTTTGTTATATTTGTGTTTATATAAATTCAATGTTCGATCGGGATAAAGAGTTAGAATAGCTTGTAAGTAAAAAATAGATTCAGTAGATAAGTGAAAGTGCTTCTGAGGACGGCAACGATACTTGGCGAAACGTTAAATCAATAAATGTTTATAACGTGATTAATTTAATCTTTCATTAATCATTGACTGCTACACCCGAGAACTTAAAATACATCACTGATTGGTATCAAAAACCCACATCATCGGGTAGGTTACTACATTTCAAATATACTCATCCTCATTACCAAAAAATGAACACAGCTAGAAATTTTATAGGTAGAATCTTAAAATAAGTCATCCAGAATTTCACCACATAAATATTATACCTGCTATTCTTTCGCAAATGGCTTCCCAAAAACATAATTAATTCCCTGTTGTTCCAACATATACACAAACTACAGCAATTAAACTCAAATTTCCAAAACAATCCCGCCAATAATATTCCTCCGAAAGCTTGCAGGTCAGACACATACATCCCGGTGCTCTCAGAGAAACTTAATAGCATAGTTGAATCTAATAATCCACAAACCAAAATAGCGATAAAGTCCGCAAAATCAGTAAAAAATTGCTTTAGCAAAAGTAAAGATAAAATTCCAAGGGAATTAGTCTCTGATGTGGTTATAAAATCCCCTGTGGGGACAATACATGCAACATGTCTTATGTTGGAACAACAGGGCAGTATCTTAAAAATAGAATAACGAATGATATATCAGACCTAAAGTAAAAAAACAAAGGAAAGACAGCCTTGTCAAAGCACTGCTTGTCCAATGACCATCGACCCGATTACAATTATATCAAAATTTTATGCGTGAACGTAATTATAGTAAACGTCTTACTCTTGAGGGCTTACACATTCAATGCACGAAAAACGTAATGAATAGACGAACAGACACAGAGAGGTTACACAGCACTTACTTAGAGAATCCCTATACTCTTAAGTTTAGATATGTGGGAAAAATAAAAACTAAAATTGGCCCCTATGACTCTCTTGGGGATCACATATTCAAAAACCAGCAGATTTTAAAACTTGACTAGGACAATTCATTCCGCTTAATGTTTATGTTAATTTATTACATATTGTATAGTTATTCGTGATTTTATATTATTTATATTTGTGTTTATCTAAATGTAATGTTCGATCGGATTAAAGAGTTAGAATAGCTCGTAAGTAAAAAATAGATTCAGCAAATTTTATTATAATAGATAAGCAAATATACTTGTATAGATAAGTGAAAGTGCTTCTGAAGACGGCAACGATATTTGCCGAAATATTAAGACAATAAAGGTTTACAACATGATTAATTAAATCTTTCATTAATCACTGACTGCTACACCCAGGAACTTATAATACAACAGGGTAATATTTATGGGTGGATGATACACATCAATGGGAGTGAAAGGCCTAAGTGAGATAGCAATTTTTATACCCTAGATGAAATCTATAGGGTATACTTAGTTTGTCATTCCGTTTGTAACACCTCGAAATAATGATAGTAGAGCAAAATGGATTGGACACCCACCCATAATATTAAAAGTTATTTTGATTTTTCATGTCCGTCCGTCTGTGCGCACGATAACTCGCGAACGCGTATACTCAGAGAGCTGAAATTTTGTACAGGGACTTTAAAAAAAAAGCAAAATTAAGTTCGAAAATGAGACAAATCGGGTAACTCCTTCGTGAGGTTGCCATACAAAACTTTCGTTTTCCACTAGGTATATATTTGGATACTGCCTGAGAACGCATCGATATAGAGAGCTGAAATTTGGTATATGGTGTTTTTATTGTACTAGCAAATAATATTTCAAAAATGGACCAAATCGGGCAACTCCTTATTGGTGTTGCCATATAAAAATTTAGGTTTTTTACGTATACTGTGAGAACGATCACTCAAAGACATTTTTATTGTACTAAAAAGTTCTTCAGAATACGAAATCCTATAAAATTGCTTATAATCATTTTTTTCTGTCCGAGAAACCGTTCTAGAAATATATATATGCGAAAAACCACTTCAAAAATCAAACTTGCACAGAAGGGTGATAATACGAAATTTCATACGGGCATTCATCTAGGGTATCATAAGAATTTGTCTTAGACCAATTTTAGCTTTTTTACTTGTTATTTTTTAACTAAGTAAGTTACACCAAACTAGATCCAGGAGTCTAAGAGTACAGTTTATCTGGTTATTGTACTGCCTCTAGCCACTTAAAGCATCGATCTGAACAGTGAATTTATTCTTTGGTTACTTGTAATAGCAGGGTCCATACAATTGTCTATTAGGTTGTGTGACCAATTGAGAAATGGCATATTGAAATCACCTAAGAGCAGAAATTTATAATTATCAGGGCAGTTCAATATATTGTCACTAATGTTAGATAATATAGAGTCATTAGTTTCGAAAGAGGGTTTGAGGAGGAATATAAATAAGTAGGTAAGTAAATAGTACAGAAAGCCTTACCGATTCCGTATTAGATCGCAGTCTTCTGATATTTTGATAGTAGCCGCTAAGTGTAGACATTTTGTGTGATTTAATTAATATGAATAAGATCTACGCACTCAATACTTCTGATAACAAAAGGTTTGGCATCATCTTCCTTTTTATGTAAATTTTAGGGTTTTTGACCCATAGAAATTTGAAACCATTCTCCTGTTTGAATAACTTTGCTTTTGTAACAATACTTTTTTCTGCTGAGGAAGAAATTCATTAATATAAATTCTAATATTTTCATTGATTCCTACAGCATTACCAGTAAGCTTTCTATCAAGCTTACATGCCAACAAAATGCGATTCTTAATAAGTACGGAAGAGTACTTTACTATAATGATCCAGGTCATCCCGTTGCGTGACGTCTTCAGAATTTGCGATATAGCCTAGTGACAGCACCTTCTCCAAGAGATATGTTGATATGAGTGATCAAATGGTGAACAAGTTCGACTACAGTTTCATCAGTTTTCTGATTCACGTTTCTGATTTCCATGAAAGTTTCTAGTAAACGCTCTTCGAGAGCAGTTAGGCGAAGTGCTGTTGAGACTTTTTATCATTGGATAATTTTCTTTTACAGCTATTTAATTAGCCTTTTGTGTTCATCAAGCGTAGAGATTACCTTCTTCATATCGTTAAATCCATCGCCCAAGGAAGTTACTGACATCTGAAATTCCGTTTGCTTTTTAATTATTGACTCCATCTCGATAGACATTCGTTGAATAGTATCCAAGATGCTCGGAGGGAGATCAGTGTCACAGTCCTGATCATCTACAATAATGGAGTTATTCGGTATAAAACTTGTGTTATTTGTGCAACGAAAGCTAATAGAATCACTTAAAATATTCGCTAATATGTCATGAGAGGGATTGGAGCAAGAAGCATGATAATGCTTATTACCGTCGATACATTTAAATTATGAACACAGAATACATGTAGGCGGCATAATCATGAGAGATGGCGAATAACATGTGTTCCACAAAAGTAAGTTCTCGCAGCTAGATGGCATGTTTGTCTGCAAGAAGAACCGCTGAACAGAGCTTCCAGCCTTCCGAATCGCAAGTGTTCAAATGACTGTTAGATGGCGTGAGCAACTGTGAGTAAGAGCCAAATGGGGCGCACCTCGAGTCTCCCCGTAGCAGTAGTGAAGTATATTTCAATAATATAAAATGGTTAGTCAACAAACGCACAGATCATAATAGTATTGACTTTAATATTGATTTCAAGCAGAGGTGCAGGTTGAAACACACCGGAGTGAAGTACAAAAACACGTTGTACACCGTAATTTATAATTACCAACAGTGTAAAATACTCCAATTCCAGAATGTTAATGGGATATTGAGAATAAGTTACTTAACAAATAAGGATATAGATATTTTAAGAAAACTAAGAAAACTCACAATTTAAAATGACAGCTATGATACAACTTTTCTTCTTCCTATAGTAACTTCTTTCTTTTATCGCGACTTCAAAAATTTATATCTTGAATAGTTTGTTATTGGAAGCAAACATGGGAAAGCATATATGACTCAGTCTCTGTAAATAACAATATACATTTGCAGGCATACTTTTAAATCTGTACAATAAACATATTCCAAAACGAATTTGTAATATCAATGATAAAGTTTCCTGGTGGGCTCCTAAAACTGACAGCTTTTCACAAGCTATTTGTTTGCTTAGAATATTGTATCTTTCAGGCAGTAGCTTGAGATTATTTTCTCTAACTCTACTGAAAACGTGTTGGAGTCTTGCATCATGCTCTGACAAATTATGCCCACAGACGATTATATCGTCCATGTATACAAAGCATTCTATGACTTGGATTCCGACTAAAACGTTGTTCATCAGCCTTTACAAAGTGGCTGATGCACGTTTCAGTCCAAATGGCATTCTGTTAAAATGGTAATGTCCGCAAGGTGTGCTGAAAGCAGTTTTTTCCTTATCATGGTCATCCATTTGGATTTGGTGAAAGCTATTAGCTAAATCCAATGTACTTGAATATTTAGCTTTACCCAGCTAATCTAGTATATCAGTAATGTTGGGTAAGGGAAAGGCATCTCCGACTGTTATGTCATTGAGGCGCCTGAAATCGGCATCTTTTGTTTCCTGAAGTATCAAGTGTTTTCGGAACTTGAAGTAGGGGAGACTTCCAGGGGTTGGAACTAGGGCTTATGATTTCTTCGTGAAGAATTTTTTTTATTTGTGAATTAATCTCAGTCCGCTGAGATTCTACAAAACTAGAAGGTCTTAGGTTGACAATGGGGTTTTCAGGTAGAGTAGGTATTTGGTGCTTAACTGCACTTGTGGAAATCCCTTCTAGATAGAATAGTATTCTCAGCAAGTATCTAGAATATTTTGGGCTTCTTTCGCGTTGCAGTGAGAGAGATCTAGTTCGCTCTCGAGTCTATTTAGTCTCTATTTAATCGGATCTTGAATTTAATTTTATGATATCATAAGTATTTACATTTCATAGATAGGGTTTTGTTTCTATACTTCTTATAGTGACTTCTTGCTGATTGGAGTTCAGGATTAATATAGTCGCATGACCTGTCTCGTCAGGTTCTATTGGCGCATTTCCTGTTATTACTCCTGGTTTCCGTTCTTGGTGTTCACTACAGAAACTATCTCTTTGCTTTAATTTAATTATTGCTACCATTTGGGTATGTGCCGGTATTTTTATACTTTCGGCTTCGTACTGCTTTATTTTGTTTATTATTATTTGTAACTACAGGAACCCCATTACTAGGACTTCGCTGTCCGTCCGTCACCAGGTTGTATCTCATGAACCGTAATAGGTAGACAGTTGAAATTTTCACAGGCTGTGTATTTCAATTGAGGTGATATAGCAACAAATACAAAAAATTAAATAAATTTAAAAATTAAAGTGGGCCTCCTTACAAGTAACGTGATTTTTTCTGCGTTTTTTCCCTCGTTTTATTCTCAATCTTACTATTATATGGGCTGTATCTCATGAACCGTAATAGGTGCATAAGTGGAATTTTTATAGGATGTGTACTTCTATTGCTGCTATAACAACAAATAATAAAAAAAGGGAAGAATTGAAGGGGGCCCCCATACAGGAAACGTGATTTTTTCGGAGTTTTTTCCTCGTTTTATTCTCATTCATTATTATTATCATAAGTAGGCATTTTTTCAAATGACAGCATTTTTTTTCAAATGACAGCATTAATTTTTCACATGAAGCCTACTCACATTTGAAAAAAATAAATAGAAAGTACATAGTGTTAAATCTTGTACGATGGTACGGAACCATTCGTGCACGAGTCCGCTTTGCACTTGGCCGGTTATTATGTTATTTATTTTGCCTTTTGTTCACTCCATAAAAAACCTCATTTTTTGTCCCATAATCCCTTTAATTGGAGTCCTACCGACTGCGCCAGTTAATAGTTCAAACGCGATTATAAATGACAAAAAAAAGGAATAAAAAATAAAATTCACAGCAATGAAATGCTTAGAAATGCATCTGACACAATTTAATTTAGCTAATTCCAATTTAATTACTATTACAGAAACTATCTACTTACTATTAGCAAAATAACGTTTATCGCCAATCAAAGAAAAAGAAGACTGCCTATCTGACTTTACCTAAGCTTTAACCAAGCTTTTTCTCCATTTTAGGGAAACGTGATCGCGCAACGTGACTTTCAGGAATTTCTGTCGAGACTCTGGGAATTTTCCGTGCTGCGGTGCAATCCCAGCTAACTTTATGCTGAGGTTAGTGTTGTTTTTCTGGGAATAAGTTGTGAACAATGAAGTTTTATGCGTATTTAATCGGTTTTTTAAGGGAATTTGGAGGATTTTAGCTGAACGGCGAAGGGTTTCCGTGTGGTGCTGTAGTTATGTATAATATAGAATATAATAACCATAATTTATATAAAAACCTTATAACTCCATTCTAGAGCGTCCAGTATCTTTTGGTAGAAATCTACGTCGACTGGTGAGTTGTAGTCTTCTTCGGGATATATTCGGTATGTCAGTGGTCTGTAGATCGCGTATGCTGAAGGGTTCTCGTGCTTGAGTAGGGCGTCCAATAAGTGGTCGACTGGATCTATAAGTGTTCCTCGAGGTCATCAAAACAGGGGTTATAAATGGAACCAGTGGTTTCCTCTTCGTCAGATGACTCGCTGCTGCCTTCGGATCCGGGGTTACAGTAGCAATCTGTGATGCTTTCCTCCAGATATGAGAATGATGTTTCTTCTGTCGTGAATGATGTCTGTTCGGTGTATGAATACACTTCTGGCTCGAAATCCAGTTTTTCGTAGGGATATTCAAGTGGTCTGAAGGTTCCTCTTTACTTGGCCAATACATTAGTGGGTGTAGTCGTGCGTCTTACAAACTGTGATTTGACTTATCTGCACCGCTGCCACCAGTTTTATATTTTGCGCGCCGGCAACGAGGGGGTTAATCGTAATAGGCCGGGTTGACAAAAGTTCCAAAAGTTCTACTAAATTAGTCCACTTTTTTATTTAATACACTCTTTAAATTTTTGATTATTGTATTTACCTTATTTTAAAAAAAAAATAAAAGGAAAGGTAAACAAAAGAAGAACAAAATAACTAAACACAAATCAATCACTAAATATTTCGGTGAAAATCTGTCCTCTATATAAGCTCAAGGATGTCCTCCTGGGCGTGACTCAGTACTTGTTTGCAAAGAATGAAAAAGTTTTTTGGGTGTGAGTAAAATCAACATTTCACGCAGTGAGTACTTAACTCTAGCCACTCCGAATCAGTCATGCAATACCTTCGCGAGTCCGCTGTCGATTCACCCGTACATACCGGAGTATATTCCTACATGTTCCTTACCAATGTAGGGCACGGACATACCTGTGCTATTTATGATGTACGTACGAACCTGTGCTGAAGATCGACAACAGTTCCACTGATATTGCTCACGATCATAAATTAATCAACTTTATTTATTTAACCCACTAAAAGAACAAAAAATCACGATATAAATCCAGTCTTAAAAATCTCATACATGCACACGCATTGAACCCATACTGCACCCACCTTATTATTTTATTCAACTCAAGTAACGTCAATTAATTTTGTTCAGCAACTGATTATATATTTTTTACTTTATAAATTTGTATCCTTTCATTGGCTCAACTCGAATGACGAATTCTGTGCCACCTTGCCATCCTTGGACCATTGTCCTCAGATAATTTTCTGTTTATTTTTCATTCCTCTAATCTTTCTAAAATGGTATTTCCATGAACCTTATAATAAAGTATATTACCTTTTCTGGGAGTTCAATAGGTAACGAATAAGACAGGTATGTTCATGTACTGCAGTCCTGCTAGTAACATGCTTACCCTCAATAAACCGCTTATGAAATTCATAGGAATTTCATGACCAATGGATGTAGCAAGGTCAGCGTGCGCAGTAATTACATTTTATTTTACTTAAGACATTTCTAGTTTTTTTTTTTAAGAAATTCGTACCTTCCTCTTATTGCATGGTGACATATTTATTCTTCACATGGAGAATAATTATTATTTGTCATATTTTTGAATCCAAAAAAACATATTTTCTTTCATATAGTTGGGCTAACAATTGTATCAAAAACACAGTATTTTGCAGGAGCTGTTGGAAATCTCCTGCAAGCCATACAGACTCATATTTCCGTATTTCAATAGGAACGTTCTCCACAAATTCTTTGTGTACCAGTACTGCAGCGAAGATCGCAAATCAATACATTTCTGCTAAAATTTAAATATCAAAAGGCGTTATTAAACCAATTTGAAGTAGAAATTACAACTGTTAACCCACTTTTTGTTTCCAATGAAATAATGAATGTTTATGAAAATACGAAATTCTTAATTTCAACGCAACCCAAATTTACTCGCGTATATCCAGCTTCGTTAATTTGAATAACTCTCAGAAATACTGAAAATAAATTGTTTCTTCTCCGAAACTAGTATTTGTCATTGCTCCGCTTTACACTTCGATTGTTATTACAATATTAGTGCCAATTCATTGATAACATTATTTCTCGTGATACGTGCAATATGTGAATCATTATCGCTCGGGCAGATGAATAACAATAGAATTTACTAGAACTAGCTTACGTACTTCCTATAACGCTAAGGTCTGTGCAGGCGCGGATCTAGCATTGAAATTAGGGGGGGGTCATTTTACAAATAAAATCATCGAGCAAAAAAAAAAAAAAAAACATCTAAGGCCGGTTCGCGGTCCATGGAGCAAAAAAAAAAAAAAAAACAACATCCAACGCCGGTTCGCACCGCAGTACCTACTGCAGTACTTGCTATACTGCTATACTTGGAACTAGGAAATCCGGAAATCCGCATTATTCAGGCGGTGCGGATGATGTGTATACTTTCTTTTTTAAAAACTAATATTTTTAATAGAATAGGGTGCAAACTGCAGGAGTCATTCAAGCCCAACTTTTCTCAGTTTTACACACTGGTATATATAAAATGGACTGCTCGATATGCTATTTCATGCGGGTACAATTTTTTGTGTCAAAAATAGTTCATACGTCGGTGCTAACATTGAAAAATCCATTGGCGGAAAGTTGAAAAGCGAAACCTCTCGAATTTCTATTAACCCAAATAATTAATTTAAAAACATTTATTTCGACAAACTCACTTATTTATTTATTGTTTACAGCCCTTTCTCAGTTCGCACGTTACATAGGAAAGTGACCAACTCAAAAAATGCAACTTTTCAGGAGAGCGAAAAAACGAAAAGCTGTACATAGAATTAATTCTAGCTTAACGTAGTAATTGTTTGCTAAAAATAGTCTGAACTCTTAAATTTGTTAGTAAATATATTTCTGAAGATTTATATAAAAGAAATTTTAAGATTTTGTTACCGCAGTTGGCGAGGTTAGCTGTTAATCCCGCATCCACTTAAGTTGTGTCGCTTTTCTTTGTTGCGAAATAAATATTTTTACAAGTTTTTTTAAGTGGCACAACTCAAAATACGATTTTTAAGAATTAAATTCCGTACTTTGAACTTTGTGGAAAAATGTCATAACTCATAATATAATTTGTAAGAAATAAATGCTGTTTTGTGGAAAAGTGACACAATTTAAAATAATACTGTTAAAATGTCGAAAACATATTTACGTTTGTTATGAAGATCGTCACAACTCAAAAAGTGATAGTGGGCACGCTTAGGCGGAGACCAAACCAGTTTGGAATAATTGGAAGCCTTTGGTCACAGCCATGTAAAATTACCAACCACTTCGGTATGGTTTGTAATTACGCGGAGGAAAAACCAGAAATTTTGACCGGTTTGGTCCCCGCCTAAACGCGCCCACTGACACACTGTTCTATGAAGAATATCTCTGTTCTTCAGTAACAGAAAAGTGACACTACCGCTATCTAGCGGCAAAAACAATCAGATAGAAATATGCCAATTTCATGGTGTAATTAACTCAAAAACGAAAAATTTTGAGCTAGGACACATTTCTATGTGACGTGCGAATTAGTAGTTGGTGGTTAGATCGAAAGAGAACGCTATATAGAAATGAGCCCACTTTCTGCAGTGTATTTCTATGGACGTAGTCAGTCCATATTTTAAATGTCAGTGGTTTTACATAAGAACGCTGCAAATATTTTAGAATGTTAGGAGTGTTAGAGTGTGTGAAATTGCCATCAGCAATTGATTCAAATTCCTCAGTTAAAAACAAAAAGTATTTCCCATAGAACGACTTGGGACAAATAAAAGTTTTAAATTTCAACCCAAGTCGTTTCAATAGAAAAAAGCCACACGACAAATCTTACCTTCAGTAAGATTTGTTGAAAATAAAAATACGATATGTATGTACATATATACCTACATACTTATCGGGCGCAGAAAATTTACTCGGTGAAGATTTAAACGATCAAGTCTTCACCAAAAAGCCTCCTTTCAGCAAATTGTCGCGAGCGGAATACATTCTGGGTGCAACAATGTATGCACGATAGCAAGACGATGGTTTGATATTTATGAAAATATCAAATTTCATTTCAACCATCGTCCGCCGCGGTAGGCTGAACACTAATTGTAAACAGGTAAAGAAAATAGAAGTTGCGATAAGAAAAACAAAATAAACGTTTTGTGAAAATAACCATAAGAGGAAGTTTGTGAAAGAAAAAGTTTGTGAACAAAGCAAAGGTAAAAAAAATATATATAAATAAAATAAAAGTGTGCGAGTTGTCTTAATCATAGCTTCCTGAAACGGCGTAGAGTGATTGCCTTCGACTAAACTAAGCCCCGAAATATAACAGGAGTTAGGACTAAGTTAAGTTAGGGCTCTGATGTGGTAGCGAGGGAGTCTGTTTTGTGGCTTGGGAAGTGTTTCTCTGAGGTCCGAAACCAAAATTTCGAGAAAAACCTATACACATACATCACATGCATACAATAGCATTCATTAAAATAAATTTTTTTTTTTTTAAGTTTCGGAATAAAGTTTTTTTTTAAGTTGAATTATATAAATAAAAAAAGTATAAAATAAAAAAAAATTATTTTTTCAAATAACTCAATGAATTAAAGATTTTTTCTCAAATTTAGGGGGGGGGGTCATGACCCCCACGACCCCCCCCCCCCTGGATCCGCCACTGGGTCTGTGTTCTGCTCTTAATAATAATAATTAGACTACTAATTTCTGTAGTCCTTCTGATTGCGTTTAACTGAGTGGTTTATAAATAAAAATTGATTTTGTGGAGATTAATTAGTTGAGTTCAGTTTTATCTTTGAACGAATTACGAGTGACTGACGGATTGTGAATTTTTTCTTTATGCTTAAGGAGTAACGAATACGAATTTACGTGTTGGGAATCGCTCATTGGATTATTTCAAAGCTTGGAAAAAAGAGTCGAAGTTCCGAAAAACTAGTATTTTTATAAGAGATTTTCCGACTACGATGGTGGGAAAGAAGAAAATGCGTGTAAAAATTGAAGCAAAGTTTTTGAAGGTAACGATGCGTGCAGTTTAAAAAGTACATAGTTTTTAATCAAAATAATTTGTACCATGAGTACGAACATCATTCTGAACATGTAGTACAGAACGATAAAAAGGTTAGTCTCCTTGTGGAACTATTGTCATGTCAAAACCATTTTAGGATAAATATATATCTGAAAGAAAAATTTTCGTGCAAACTTTGGACATCATAGAATTAAACACACACCATACATCAGAACATTGATAGTTAGAGATTCAGCAAATATTCGAGGAACTCGATATGATAAAGTCTCAAACAAGGCCGGACTTAGACTTGATAAGAACCTAAGCTATTTAAGATATGATACCCTTTATAAGTCCAGATATTATATGTCAGGCCAAATATTATTTTCAGATACCTGAAGGGTATATGAAATACAATTAAGAAGTATATAGATAGTGAAATAACAAACGAAAAGCTCTTTTAAAAGGCACAATTTCCAAAGGCTTATTATCTAATATCTTGAAACAGGCTATAGGGATTAAGGACTCATATTAAACTAAAATATTTTCTTTCTTGCCTTTGCCAGAGTAAAATCACTAATGACATCATCAAATGATAAAATGCGTAGTTTGTCACTTTCTATGCACTAATGTGTCTAATGACTGAGGGAACATAAATTAGTTTAAGTTATTGTTGTTTTAAATTCATTTTTTAACAAAATAATGTAAATGAGAGGCGGTAGAATATATTCTTGCGTTGGTTAGGTTATGTGCGTACTTGTGTAAAATGAAATGTAACTCCAGTAAGAACACAAAAAAAAAGAAACTTTCCAAAATAGCGTCAACAATCAAATTATCAAAGAAAAATACTAAATAAATGGTCCGAAATATTGTATCGTCTGCCAGCTCACTCGAACTACAAAAGACCATGCCCAAGTGTAGCGGATAAAAGTTCTTCGAAAAGACGCACGCTAAAAATATTGAGTGTAGAGTATGGGACGTTGCGGACGTGCGGCATTGGGACGAATAATGCCGCAGTATATTTAAGTATACAGGGTGTTTCTCCTTAGGAGGTCAGCAGAGCAGGAGGTTATAGTACTCACTTAAACAAACAATATCAACCGTTTAGGAGATACAGGGTGATTAAAAAAAAAGGTAGTTTTTCACAAATCATCCTGTATTTTAAAAAGTACAGAGTGCACGGTTAGGGCTGTGAGCTCATTGTGTTAAGAACTCCATGGCTTTTCCCTCGGCTGCTAAACCAGCCCCATATCTCTCTCTTGTCATGAGTTGTGCATGTTTAAACTAAACATTTCGGATTTTCTTACCACTTTTTTACTTTGACCTCTATTTTTTTGAAAAACTGTCATTAACTTAACTTATAAAAATTATAAACTGTAGACTGTCCCCTTTAATTTGACCTAGTATACCATACGTGCTATCTGCAGCCAAAAGTGTTATTAGCTCAAAGACTGTTCTGAAAGCCATTCTCAAACCTAAATTTGTTCCCTCAGTGACAGAAAACAAGTCATTTAAAAAAACTTAACTTAACTCTAACCGTGCGCACAGTACTTTTTAAAATAAAGGGTGTTTTGCGAAAAACTTGCTTTTTTTCGTAATCGCCCTGTAACTTCTAAACGGTTTATATTGTCCCCCGTCACCTCCTGCTTTACTGACCTCCTAACCCTGTATATGCAATTGCTCACAAAGAAAATTTGTTTTTTGTCCTACAAGAAAGTGGGGGCCCTAAGCTATAGCTTTTGTAGCTTATACGTAAATATTGCACTCGGCTCAAATATATAGTACTTGATAAAAATGGATAATGGAAGCAATATGATAAAAACAGTTCACTTTCATCAACTTCATATCCAAATGCTGAAGATAGTGTATATATCGGAGAAGCAAATAAAAGTGAATTTATCACTCACAATATCTCTTTAGCTTTTAGCAATGAAAGACTTTTCAGTAGAAATTTATAAAGACACTATAAGTTGTGTTCGTCAAGTAGTTAAAGCCTTCTGGACATCATCCTTAAAGTAGTGTAAAATATTTCGTTTCATTTAATTTTAATGCAATTAGTTATAATTCTGCAACAATTAAATACAGCATATCAGTATCACAAAAAAGCCACCTTTAGATTGTTGAGGAGAATTGCGTAATTTTTAAGTAATTTGAAATTAACAAAAACAATTGTTTGAATTAATGTTAATTTTGCTATTAGCTTAGTACGTATGAATTTCTAGTTGTTTTGAATTAAATTTGAATTGTTGCGCCAAATCTCTAAATCTAATAAATCGTTTGCAACTTCATTGCTATATTTGTGTGCCCTTTTTTTTGTAATCTGTCAGTCAGTCGCATTAGAGTACTCGCAGCGTGAACCAAACTTGTCAATTTTTGAAAATAAATAATAACTCGAGGTCCACTACAACAGAATCGTTTTCTTTTATTTATATCATCAGTGCATTTAATGGATTAGCGGTTTGTCTTTGTGCATAACCTTGAGGAATTTGCTGGAATTTTTGGATTTACAACGCAGAGGTAATTATTATTAAAATTTGGATGATTCGCTGTAAGTACTATTCTATTGGTTTGATCAAATAAAAACAACAGGAATCAAGGTTGAAATTATATGTGCAAGGAATATTGTGGAAATTGCGAATACATTATTTTGGAATAGCTGGAAAAATATTAACTTTGAGCACAAAATTATTCGAAATATTTATAGTGAATAGCGGTTTTATTGTTTAAATCACAATCGCTTGGAATTGACAATATCGTCGTACTGTATTTGGCTATATTTATAGTGTAATTCTAGATAGACTTTCTCAGTAAATATCTGCACTTAATACTTAAGACTTTTTGATATAATGGGTGCAAATGATGATAATGAAAGTGTCGCGAACAGCAATAAAAGGAAAGCGGACTTGCGGGTACTACGTGGCACAGTAACCATGCAACAAACGAAGATGAACAACTTTCTAGAAACCCCTGGTAGATCGGTGCCGCTATCTGAACTAGAAACAAGGTTAGGCTTGCTCGAAAATTATTTAACGCGTTTTAATGACATTCAATCGCAATTAGAGTGTGAAGATCCCGAAGAAATAAACAGTGATAAGCGTCAGGTGTATGAAGAGTCTTACATTTCGGTAAAAAGTAAAATCTTATCTCTGATCGAACAAAAACGCCCTCGGTCATCGTTGCCCGCTGTAGATCTGGGTGCTTCCTTTCTCCCTCAAAGGACTAATGCCAGTTTACCTAAAATCGTAATTAAGAAGTTTTCTGGTAATTACATAGATTGGCCTACCTTAGTAGAAGAGAATGAAGGATTCAGTAATGTTGAAAAGTTGGCATATTTACGGGGAGCATTAGATGACGGCCCTTTGCAAACTATAAATAATATAAGTTTAGACTTAGATGGTTTTAAAAATGCGCTTGATCTCTTAAAAACTCGTTATGAAAACAAACGCCTCATATTTCAAAGTCACATCAAGAGACATGTTTGAGTTGAAACCAGCTGAAAAGAATTCCGTTTCGCAGCTAAGAACGTTAAGTGACACAATTAAATCGCACATTCGAGCATTAAATAGTATTGCGAGTCCTGAGCAAATTAGAGATGGTTTACTTCTTCAATTAATTAGAAATAAAATTGATAACATAACTCTGATGAAATGGGAAGAAGAGGCTCCTCTTGATGTTTTACCCTCTTGGGATGAATTCTCATCTTTTTTGGATAAAAGATGCCAGGCTCTAGAGAATTCGGAGCATGGACAACATATTTCGTTTTGGTTGCCTAAAGTGGAAACTTCGAATTTTAATTCTCACAAAACCGTCAAACAAAATCGTCGTAAAACTTCTTTTACTGTGACTAAGACAGCTTTAGCTTGCAACTATTGTAAAGGTTCTGATCATGAAATCACATCGTGCACTACCTTCCTTAGATTGAACCCTATTGAGACATTCAATGAGGTAAAAACGGCAAATTTGTGCATTAACTGTTTGAGAGCGGGACACATCACGAAACATTGCAAGGGGGGACGTTGTCGCTATTGTAACTTCAAACATAATACCTTGTTGCATAGACATACTCCTCCTAATCAGTCGTCTGGTTCAGCTGTTGTATCTACTCTGGGTGACACGTCGAGTTCAAACGATAACAACACAATTGCGTTAACATCCAATTTGAAGGAATCTAAACACTACAAGGATCACTACAAGTGTAGATATCACTGACGTTGTATTGGCTACCGCGATTGTTCATATAAAAAATAATATGGGAGAACAACTTCCCTATAGGGCTCTTTTGGACTCAGGATCATCGTTGCATTTTGTTTCAGAGCGTCTAGTTCAGCAACTTCGCTTAAAAAGGGAAAGGGCTGACATAACTGTTTCTGGTATCGGTTCCTCTGTTACTTCTGTAAAACACAAAGTACAAGTTGTTCTTGAATCTCGTGTGAATGACTATTGCACTACTTTCGAAGCATTAGTCCTGCCAAAAATCACAAGTGATCAACCATCTCGCACTGTGAATGTTAAGGAGTGGAAAATCCCTAAAAATGTTATGCTTGCAGATCCAGAATTTAATACACCTCTACATATAGATGTACTTATTGGAGCTAGTCTGTTTTTTGAACTTCTTTCGGTGGGATAAATTCGGTTAGGAAATGGACGTCCGATTTTGCAAAAACTCTTCTGGGTTGGATCGTCTCTGGAGGTAGGCCAACATCTTTTGGAAATTGTTTAGTAGTTGTTGATAAGCCTGCACGAGCTGAAGAGAATCTCGAGCAACTTGTTCAAAAATTTTGGGAGGTAAAAAATTGCAAGCCTTCGTCAAGAACATATTCGTCTGAGGAAAAGGCGTGCGAGCAGCACTTTGTAGAACACGTTCAACGTGATCATTCTGGTAGATTCGTGGTACGTTTACCCTTTCGCAAAAGCCCCGATTATTTAGGTAATTCATTAAAAGTTGCTCAGAAACGATATTTCGGTTTAGAGCAAAGACTTTCAAAGAACTCTGAGTTGAAGCAGCAATACCTACAGTTCATGGACGATTATCGGGCTACAGGACATATGGAAAAAATCCCCTTTCACGCTCTCCCAAAGCAGCACTATTTCCTCCCACACCACTGTGTTTTTAAGCCGGACAGGAGCAGTACAAAGCTTCGAGTCGTCTTTGATAGCTCATGTAAAACGATCACAGGATATTTGCTCAACGACGTTCTTATGGTTGGGCCTGTTATGCAAGATGATTTATTTACCATTCTCCTTCGCTTTCAATCTCATAAGTATGCCCTGACTGCGGACATTTCAAGGATGTACCGACAGGTACGACTGCATCCAGAAGATACTAAGTGGCAGTGCATTTTATGGCGAGACTCACCGCAGAGCCCTCTTGATGCAAATCTATTACTTACTGTTACATATGGAACCTCTCCTGCATCTTTCCTCGCGACTCGGTGCCTTCAGCAACTCGCTTAAGATGAACGAACAAGATATCCTGTTGGTGCAACCATTCTGCAGCGTGATTTCTACGTGGACGATATGCTGACTGGCGCGGATAGTATAGCTGAAGCAATGAAAATGCGTACTGAGGTGGATCAACTTCTTCGCAATGTAATAAAACTCTTGGTATGAAATGGCAACCACAAAAGATGTATTTCGTTTCGTTTGCAAAGCCAGTGATAATCAACGTCGAGCCACAAAGCGCCTAGTTCTTTCATGAATAAGTCGTCTCTTTGACCTAGTGGGGCTTTTAAATCCCATCATAGTTAAAGCCAAAATATTTTTGCAGCAGTTGAGGAGTTTGAAGCTATCTTGGGATGAATCTTTGCCTCAAGCTCTGCATGCAGAATGGATTTCGTTCTACAGCCAACTTGAATTCATAAATCATATAAAAATTCCTCCATATGTTATGCCACAGCATTGTTACGTGGAACTACACAGCTTTGCAGATGCCAGCATGTCCGCTTATGGAGGTTGTGTCTACATCCGCTCTATTGATAATGGAATCATAAATTGTAGTCTACTAACGACTAAATCGCGAGTGGCTCCTCTAAAAACTATATCGATTCCCAGATTAGCATTATGCGCTGCCCTTCTTTCTGCTGAGCTCACATCTCAAGTAAATAGTATATTTGCCTCGTCACTTCAAAAGGTATATTGGTGGTCAGATTCCTCGATAGCGCTGCTGTGGATTTCATCCGCACCTTCAAAATGGAATGTATTTGTGAGTAATAGAATTGCAAAAATTCAGGAGCTAACAAGCAACTTTGAATGGAGGCACGTCTCGTCGGAAAACAATCCTGCAGATTTAATAAGCAGAGGAACAACTCCATCCGAACTATCAAATTCTGAATTTTGGTTCATTGGCCCAGAATTTCTTCGTTTGCCAGAGCATCTGTAGCCTAAAACACTAATTCATGTCAACAAAGAATTGTCAGAAGGCAGATCTGGATTTACTCTGGTTAGCAGGAAGTCAACTGATTTAATTGAGGACTCCAACTGTAGTAACTTTTATTGCAAGCTAATAAACACGTTTGCATATATCTATCGTTTTTATTTAAACTATAAAACTAGATCGAAAGACTCGCCAGAGCGAACGCGCGGGCCGCTCACTGTTAGTGAACTCGACATAGCCCAGAAATCCGTTGTTCGCCTCCTGCAAAAAACGAAATTCGGCGAAGAATACAATCGCTTGATATCATGCAAGATCGTAGGGTCAAATAGTCCACTCAAATGCCTTGATCCTTTCATTGACTCAGACGGTTTGATACGTGATGGTGGTCGCTTAAAAAACTCTAACCTCGAATATAATGCCAAGCATCCAATATTGCTGCCAAAGTCACAATTTACCAAAGCTTTAATCAAAGAGTATCACTTCAGACACTTTCATGCTGGTTGTCAAACTCTGTTGTGTATCATTCGTACCAAATTTTGGCCTATTGGTGGCAAAGGCATGGTCAAGCATGCCATACGATCCTGTGTACGTTGTTTTCGATTACGCCCCAAGGTTATGGAGCAAATTATGGGTCAATTGCCGAGTCCGCGGGTTGAACCGAGCCCTGTGTTTCATCATACTGGAGCGATTTCGGTGGTCCTTTCTACATCAAAAATCCAGTGAGAAATCGCCCATCTACTAAGGCATATGTTTGCCTATTTATATGCCTTTCTGTAAAAGCAGTCCACCTGGAAGTAGCTAGCAGCCTGTCCACCGAATCCTTTCTCTCTGTGTTGTTGAAATTCGTAGCACGACGTCTACATGTTTCGAAAATATATTCGGACAACGCTACAAACTTTGTAGGAGGATCGCGAGAATTAAAGGAATTAAAGGCATTATTCAACTCTCAACAACATTGCGAAATAGTTAAAGAAATGTGCAGGAAAGATGGTATTGAATGGAAATTTATTCCACCTCGGTCCCCTCATTTTGGTGGCTTGTGGGAGGCCGCAATAAAACAAGCTAAATATCACCTTCGTCGCATTCTTGGTATTGAAGCATACTCGTTGGATGAGCTGCAGAGAGTAGTGTGTCAAGTAGAAAGTATATTAAATTCTCGCCCACTTACGCCGCTTTGAAATGATGTCCAAGATTTGGAGCCGCTCAGCCCTGGACATTTCCTAACAGGGGGTCAAATGGTCACAATTCCAGAGCCCAGCTTGGTTGATGTGGATGCAAAACTTTTGTCACGGTGGCAACATCTTCAAGCGAAATTACATATTTTCTGGTCACGATGGCAGAAAGAATACCTTCAACTACTTCAAAGACGAGCTAAATGGAAGACGACGCAGCCTAACTTTGACGCAGGTACACTAGTTTTGCTGAAGGATGAGAGCATTCCTCCTCTTAAGTGGCCTCTAGGCCGCATCGAAGAGCTTCATCGAGGAGCAGATGTTCATGTGCGAGGGGTAACAGTACGAACTTTGATGGGTCAAGTAAAGCGAGCTATTACAAAGATATGCCCTCTACCTGTCGATAAGGAAGATTGTTAATTGAGAGCTGAGGCCCTCAAGGCGGCCGGATTAGGTTGAGGAGAATTGCGTAATTTTTAAGTAATTTGAAATTAACAAAAACAATTGTTTGATTTTAATGTTAATTTTGCTATTAGCTTAGTACGTATGAATTTCTAGTTGTTTTGAATTATATTTGAATTGTTGCGCCAAATCTCTAAATCTAATAAATCGTTTGCAACTTCATTGCTATATTTGTGTGCCCTTTTTTTTGTAATCTGTCAGTCAGTCGCATTAGAATACTCGCAGCGTGAACCAAACTTGTAAATTTTTGAAAATAAATAATAACTCGAGGTCCACTACAACAGAATCGTTTTCTTTTATTTTATTGAGTTGTAGGTACATTTTAATTTTCGTATAATTTTCATACTTCCTTAGCTTTGAATAGTATACTATCTAAAAGATGTAAATCTTGTGTATATGGACCTAAATAAATTATTATTATTATTATTTCATCATTTGGTTCAAATCTCAGAAACTACTGAGAATAACATAGATGTTGTGGCACGCTGAATTCTACATTCACCATTCTTGAAGGAATTCATGCTTTGAAAAATTTTTCCACTGAACATCTTGAGGGTAGTTTCGTCCATATAGTGGGAGGAGTTAAGGGACCTTTTTGCAGCATTAGGCTCCTTAAATTCAGCATCATTAAAGCTCCAACAGCAGCAGCTCCTCTTTAGAGACTTTTATAAATTATGGCTCGAAATAAAGTCTACCTTCTGTGGGCAGTGCCTTACCAAACAAGATACTGGAATATTTAGAGGGAACCTACATTGCTGAGGGATGATACTATGATTTCTGCTCTATTCCTAGATCCAAGATTTCGTCGTTTGCTCTAGGGAAGGCAAAGAAAGATCTGTCAAGAAAACATTTGAAAGGCATTGCTTCTATATAGTACTTTATTTATAAAAATGGTTTGTTAAGGTTTTCTAATCAAGAAACATTGAAAAGATTTCGATATTTTATAATTCTATGGGTGTAACATTTTTTTCCATTGTAATTCTTATTATAAAGCTATATAATTTTGTCTAACTTTAATTCTATTAACTTAATTCTGTAATGCCAAAACCGCGATAGTTCTTTAACTTGTTTGAATATTTGTGACCAATCTCCATCTATGTCTTAATCTTCATCTTTAATACCAGCTAACTATGTCACACCTAGAAAGCTCTATACCACTATAAAAATGAGTTCTTCCTTTTGTCATAGTTAAAACAATACTTAGATAATGGCGTGCTTTTGTTATGTTGTTTGTGATAAATAGCGAGCAAAGCAAAAGAATTATTAAAAGTTATAGCGTTACCTCCATTCAAACTTTATAATTGATGCTTTGTGTTTTGAATTTCTACTGTAATCAATATGTATACATGAATTAGAATAATGAATTTGTATGTAGTAGTAAGATCAGAAGCTGTTAACTATTTTGGGATTTAATACGGCAGTTGGTTATCAGTTAATTGAGCTAATCAGTCGTGTTTCCATTTAAAGTCAGTCAGTCCTATTTACATATATATCAACAACCATACCATACCATACCTTTTCCCAAACAAAACATTTGGCGAGGAGAATATTGCGAACAAAAGCGCAGTGCAGTGCACTTGAACAATAAAATTGCAAAAAAAAAATTGTGGATAGAAATTAAGTAAAAACTGCGTAACGGCATGGCGCTAATCGGATCGATTGAACCATTTGATGAGTCTAAAAATGATTTTGTTACATATATAGAGCGGTTTGAACAGTTACTGCTAGTTAATGTGGTAGAAGAAAGCCAAAAACTCCCGCTTTTTGTAACACTAGTTGGAGGAGAAACGTATTCAATTTTAAAGAATTTATGTGTGCCGGTCTCTCCTTTGAAGAAAACATACCAACAATGTGTGGATTTATTAACAGAACATTTCAATCCGACGAAAATTCTGATATTAGAACGGTTTCGATTTTATAAACGTGATCAAAGACCAAATGAAAGCATAAGTGAATATGTAGTGGAGTTGAAGCGGTTATCAAGATCATGCGATTTCGGAGACTTTCTCTCTTCAGCTTTACGAGACAGATTCGTATGTGGTCTTCACAGTGCCGTCATTCAAAAAAAAATTATTGGCAGAAGGCAACATATCATTTGAGGATGCGTGTACAAAGGCAATGTGCATGGAGCTGGCATCTTCGGAAACAAAAATGTTACACGGCGATATTTTAGAAATAAATAAAATTAAACCATCGTTGTCTGGAGCAGCGTATAATCGAATGCAAGCAGAAGTTAAGTATAATCCAATAAAAAAAAACGTTAAATCTTCTCCAGATAATTTTAGGAAAAATTTTACGTCACAAAATAAACCTTGCTGCAGATGTGGTAGATTACACAGTCCCGCAACATGTCCCGCTGCGAACTGGACTTGCTATAAGTGTCAACGCAAGGGGCATACATCTAGGTGCTGTAAAAGTAAGGGCAATATTCAAATAATTGGTGAGGAAGAAAGTGCTGCCAATACAGAAGAGTAAGAAAGTGCTGTCAATACAGAAGAGGAAGATTTCGAAGATGTATTGGGGGGTGCTATTAATGGAATATATGCTACCGGAGGAACTGAAAAGGTGAGTGCTTTAAGTAAGGTGCAAAAAAAGAAATTTCAAATAAGTAACAAAAATAATGTGGAATCATCGACTACAACATCTGTTTCAAAGAAAGAAAAACCTCATTACGTTACAATTCATATAAGTAATGTTCCTATACAAGCGGAAGTAGACACAGGTGCGTGTACGTCAGTGATGTCTGCAATTTAATACCGGAAAACATTTAAACATCTTAAAGTGCTTAAATCAGAAACACGATTAAAGTCAGTAACGGGTCAAACTCTTAATATTTTGGGTCAGGTAAAGGTCGTTGTCGCATTTAATGGAGACAAAGCCGAATTGGTCCTCACCATACTTGATACCAGACATGATTTTGTTATGCTACTAGGTCGCAGTTGGCTGGAAAAGTTATGCCCTGCGTGGAAGTCTGCTTTCTCTCTATGTAATCTTACTCAGGAATGTCAGCAAAGCAATGTTAACCGTACAATAGAGTCATATAAAAAATGTTATAGGAATGTATTTGATCAAAACGTAAGTCCAATCAAAGGTCACAAAATCTATTTCACTCAAGGAAGAAGTTAGCCCGATATTTTTTAAGGCTTATCCAGTGCCGTATGCTCTGCGTTCCAAAGTAGAAGCGGAGCTTCATAAACTTGAAGGGGAAAACATTATACAGCAGGTCAGAACTAGCAATTGGGCGAGCCCTATAGTAGTTGTCGCGAAAAAAGATGGGGGTATAAGGATATGTGTGGACTTTAAAGTAACTTTGAATAGGGTTATAGATACCGACCATTATCCACTGCCGCACATTAATGATATTTTAGTCGCCTTAGAAGGTAGTAAAGTTTTTACAGTCTTGAACTTAACAGGAGCTTATCAGCAGTTGGAATTGTCAGAACAATCCAAACATCTTTTTACAGTCAACACGCATAACGGTCTATTTCAATACAATCGTCTAACTTATGGATTGAAAACTGCTCCAGCCCTTTTCCAAAGCAAGATGGATGAGATTTTACGAGGTTTAAACGATTGCCAATGTTACATTGATGATGTTATTATCGGTGGAAAATCATTCAAGGAGTGCCAGGCTAACGTCAATGAAGTCTTAAGCCGTCTGTCAGCAGCTAATGTTCATATTAACATTAACAAATGTACATTCTTCTCAAGTCGGGTTGAATATTTGGGTGACATTGTTAGTAGTCAGGGTATACAGCCCAGTCCAAAAAAGGTTGAGGCGATTCGCAATGCACCACGTCCAATGGACCTTACTCAGCTCAGAGCCTACCTAGATCTTCAAAATTTTTATCGATCTTTTGTCCCAATGCAGTCTTCATTACTATCGCCATTATACAACCTTTTGCGGAAAGGAGTTTCATTCGAATGGTCACCAGCTTGCCAAGAGGCTTACGAAAAGAGTAAGGAGTCCCTATCAGATAAAAGTCTTCTAGTCCATTATGATCCAACGAAGCCTCTAGTCGTAGCCTGCGATGCCAGTTCTACCGGAGTAGGAGCCGTGTTAAGCCAGATCACCAATGATGTCGAGATGCCAGTCGCTTTTTCTTCAGCTAGTCTTTCAGAGGCGGAGCGAAATTATTCTCAAGTTGAGAAAGAAGCACTAGGCATTATTTTCGGAGTTAAAAAGTTTCACAAGTATTTGAATGGAAGATCATTCATATTATACACTGACCATCATCCTTTAAGGACTATATTTGATCCAAAGAAAGGAATATCGTCTACTACATCATCACGACTTCAACGTTGGGCTATCATACTATCAGGATATAATTATCAAATACGATATAAATGAGGTAAGGACATGTTTGCACCAGATGCATTATCCAGATTGGCTTTACCAAATGAGCATACACAAGAGTTACCACAAAACCTTATAAACTCTTTTGCGAAAGAAGACGTTATACCATTTTCCTTTAAAGACGTTGCTACCTACACCAGTAATGAAAGTACCTTAAGAAAAGTTTTATCCCTTATCAAAGCCGGATGGCCGAATCACATATCTGATGCTTCTCTAAAACCGTACTTTGATCGAAGAGCTGACTTATCTATAGAGCAAAACTGCGTGATGTGGGGTATTCGTGTAGTTATACCACAAATGCTGGAGCACTACGTTTTAAAATTGCTTCATGAAGCACATCCAGGAATCGTCAAAATGAAGATGCTGGCCAGGTCCTCCTGCTGGTGGCCAAGCTTGAACACCGAAATCGAACAATTTGTTCACGACTGTGAGGAGTGCCAAAGAAACAGACGAAACAACCCAAAAGACAACAGCTTCATCGGTTGGCCAAGGTATGAACGTCCCTGGAGTCGCGTTCATGGAGATTTCTTACACTTAGTTGGCAAGCCAATCCTTCTAGTAACGGATTCAACTTCAAAATGGATAGACTTGTATGTTATGGAATCAACCGATGCTGAAGAAGTAATTGCACAACTACGGAAATCCTTTTCAGTTTTTGGGTTACCCGATCAATTTGTCACCGATAACGGACCTCCTTTCAACTCTAGGCGATTTATTCAGTTTCTATCCAATAACGGAGTGGAGGCGCTCAAAAGTACGCCATACTATCCAATGGCGAAAGGGATGGCAGAACGGATGGTGCAAGTAGTGAAGCACAGTCTAACAAAATTCATCGGAATTCGAAGGGTTACGAAAAAAGAATTAGAAAAGTACATCGACGATTTCCTACTTTCCTACAGGAATACACCGACCCCTTCCACAGGACAAAGTCCATCTGAACACCTACTTAGGCACTCACCTCGAACTATTCTTGCCCAATTAAAACCATAATTTGGAATGAAGATGTCTTTTCGCCCAGCTAAATCATATGGTATTAAACACCCAGATAAACTATTTGCAGAAGGAGATACTGCATTCTTATGGACTAACAACAACTGGGAACCAGTTAAAATTCTTCAAGCGTTATCACTAAGCCGGTACTTAATAAACTACAATGGGAGGGTGCTTATAGCACATAGTCAGCAACTTCGAGCAACTTCGAGCGTTGGACGTCTGAAAGCTTCTAAGCAGCATATAACACAGGTCATGGTATCAAAACCTACTGAACCAGAGTCTCCGATATTTCATCAACCTGCAACACGTGAACGATCGATTAGAAATGATGCGGAGACTGATATAGATTCCACTGTTCAGGAACTAGTACAACAAGATCCTGTAAGGAATTTATCCCAACAACCTAGCAGTGCTAAATCTCTTGCTCCTGAAATGCGATCCTCTTCTCGGCAAAGACAACAACCTGACAGATTAAAGTACGAGTCCTTGGGTATTCCATCTTAAGGAGGAGGATAATGTTGTGTTTTGAATTTCTACTGTAATCAATATGTATACATGAATTAGAATAATGAATTTGTATGTAGTAGTAAGATCAGAAGCTGTTAACTATTTTGGGATTTAATACGGCAGTTGGTTATCAGTCATTGAACTAATCAGTCGTGTTTCCATCTAAAGTCAGTCAGTCCTATTTACATATATATCAACAACCATACCATACCATACCATACCTTTTCCCAAACAAAACAGATGCAAGGTCTACAACTTTAATAACAAGACGAGTGCGAAAACGAAGACTTGGGTTGGACCAGGCACCCATCCAATATGTATACAGATAAAGCATTCTACTTCCTTAGTCCATTGATCCATCTAGTAGCTTTAAGATTTATATATACTTACGTACATACTAGAAAAAAACTCAAATTTTACTGACTTAGGCTTCCGTGATTAATATCTTCATACTTTTATATACTGTACCTTCTATTTCTTTCTATAATAAGGGAAACACCTATAACATGGTATATATAATGGAATTTTTTTGAACACTTATGTGTAATTCTTACTTTATTACGTTATTAATGTGATATTTATTATTCTAGCAACAATTTAATCACGAACTACCATACTCATCCAGCGATATGGGAGAGACTCCACTTTTTATCGACGAATCTTCTGTTCAATGTTGTATTTCTATTTTAAAGAACTCAATTATTTTATTAGAAGTTGACACATCCTCAGAGTTGATTCCCTGGTAGCCGAATCATATGAGGACACTGATGAACTCATGATGATTGGCTGGATGAATGTAATGCTGATTTTTGTTCTAGCACCGGGACTGAACTCATTTATGTACTTTTCAATTCAGTGAATACTCAACACCATTTATTTTCTTTCCTCTCGTACGTTAGATGCACTAGACAAACAGATCAGTATCCATACAAATTTATTTATGAGCTGATAGATGAGTTGGCGAAGAAACTCTCCGAGGCGTTCAGTAAAAATGTTACCTGTCGTACAACCATATTGAAAACGCTAGTACTTTTTCCAGTAATTTTTGATTTGATTTGCAGTAATAGGGTCAAAATCCGATACTTTTTAAAGGCAAATTTGCAAATTTTTGGGCGACTTACATATAGCATCCGAGGTTGGACGGGGCTTACATCATTTTTCCGGATCGTAAAATGATGACTTCTGTAATTAACTCTCGACATTGTTCGAAGTTACTACATTTTCAAGGACTTATTGACTATGACAAATAGCTTATAATGCATTTTGTTATTGCTTAGTTTTACATCAGAGATGCAGTTACTCCATTCTTTTTAACTTATGAGTAACTCAGAATACGGTGATACTACGTTAAAAGAGTATTAACTAAAAACTTAATAGTAACTACAGACTCTTTGAGGGTATCAAAAGGACTATAAGATCCTTCACTAGAATATGAGTTCTAGAAAAATTATCTGCATAAAAAAAGTACACCAAAAAAACTTTCAATGTTTAATACATTAACTATACTAATTTACATGTAAGTATGTTTACCTAATTCTAACCTAACCTTACAATTCAATATTCATAAATTCCGATATTTTAGTATGATATTCAATCATTTTTATTTAGCTACAAATTGATATTTTAAGCTAACCCTAAAATACGAATGAACCTAATCCTACTTAAATCAAATAAAATAAATAGTCATTCATTTCCTCTTCCAGCTGTATACGTACACGCAGGCAGACATGTCGAGTAGAAGCCAGAGCAATTGTAAACATTGGATGGAATCAGCGCAGTCAGATAAGTATTTTGATAATTTCACGATGCTTTGTGTGAAAATTATTCCTTCTTTCAGGGCGTACAGGAACGGAAGTCTAGCAGTACCCCAAACACAGCCTTTTATTTAAACTACCTGTCTTGTTCAGAGCTATTGTACATCAAAAGTTAGATCTTGTTTTAAACATAGAACCTGGATATAGCTCACATATATTTGATACAGCATTTCAGTTGCTATAAGTTTTTAACTTTGATTTCGTTCCATACATTGCAGCTATTCTGGTACGGCATTCTTGAGGTCCATAAAACAATAAACGGATTTCTGTAGCTGGAAAAACTGATACTTGTACTAACTTTAGCGTAATTCTACTACTTGCGGATATAATTTTTAGAAAAAATCTGTCCTAAAATAGCACTTCTATCACACATAGTTTAGAATCTATGATTTTTCTTCTGATTTTGAAAAAGTTTTCGGGCTCTAGTGAAAAGTTTCATTTTGGTCGGTTACGACATCTTTCAGGGTCGATACATTTACTTGACTAAAAAGTTATGTCAGTTAACATAAAAGCCCCTGCCCGCACTGGTACTAAATTTGTTTAAACTGATGAGCGTGGGCTACCAGGGTTACAGCGAGGAACGTAATCCCTTCATACAAATAAAATAAAGTTTGTATAGATTCGAGCCTATTAGAAGGCCAGAAATATAAGACTTCTTTCACTGATTTTGCACGTTGCATGTTCCAGCCACACAAGTAAGCGTAAGAAAGAACATTTCTCGCGGTGAATTTGCTGCTTAGTGCCCGCAGATATAACCTGTCAAATACAAATTTTGAAAAAATTGTATTTCATTAAATATGATACGAATTTATAAATATATGAAAGTTTTGTAAATTCTGAGTGTTTTGTCTATATATTCATTACTTGCATTTCTTAAAGATGCAACAGTTTATCCACTAAATAATAGGAATAATATTATTACACAAAACAATTAGACAATAGAAAAGGGAGGCAGCAGGATACTATTATACAACAAATTCCTAATACTTTCCAAGAACATTATACATTTAGTTCCGCGTTAAAGCAATTATTTATTTATAGCAGGTAAAAAAGTAGGGGTAGCACGAAATTCCATATTTTGTGTTCCATTGTGGCGACGCGACTGACCTGTTCCTATTATTTCTATATTCTACTCAAATCATCATGTAAACTAGGTAAATCATTTCGGCTAGTAATACCTTGCCGAACACAGACAGCCGTACCTAGGTAGGCTTTGTTTTTGTTTATAACGTTGTTTTAAAAAAATGTGTTTTGTTTTACAGTCTTGTGACAGCACTTTTAGAGAGCAGACAAAAAAGAAAGAAAATATATCGAAATAAAAATTATAAATATCCAGGACAATTAAGACCAAACAAAAACGGTTTTTCTTTAACTCTTTATGATCAATATTCCTTATTTCCAGAAACGCTCCAGCTAAAACTGGATCCGCGCTCCTTGAAAAATTCCCCTGGAGCAAATTTGACAAGTAAGAATTACCACTGGTACGACAAGTAAGGACCACCATTGTTGTGGAACTCTGAAGGTACGAGTACGAGCAACCTCATTCTTCTGACAACTTCTGTTCGGTCTTGCACTTCATGAATTATCACCGCACTTCAGGGTTCACGTAGTTATACGACTTGCACCACGGTCATAGGGACTGTAGGGGCATCTCTGTACTGGTTCCCATTCTGAAAGCTACATCGCACGCTGGCCACCTCTGGGGTGATAACATAACAAATATAATTTTTCAGCCGCATGTCAAGTTATCAGGTCGTATTATCATTGGAATAGTAAGACCACGCCACAGTCTCCGGAAGTTACTAGAGACCTCTCACCTGAACTAGTTTGCTCGAGGACAACTTCTTACTGCTGTCATATGGACAGTCCTGTGTATTCATGGACGACAAGAGAATCTCATCCGTTCTCCTCACTAACGGTCATAAGCACAGATAATACAAACTAATTTAATTATCCGCACCGGACGATTACCCCACTTATCTCAGATGGAGTAACGTCAACTATCTGGGAAACTAGACTTCCAGATCAAGATTATTTGGGTAGCTTAGTTCATTGCTACTGGCTACACCCAATATTGAAGAATTTTCATTCGGCCTACCTCAATTATCGCAAGCAATTTTAACATCTATCCGACATATATATATATGTGACTCGAAGTTTAATCAATCAACTTATACTACGGATGCCGATTAGTGACAGCAACACACGAACCGCATGCAACAATGGATAATCGGTAACCAAACTGATTACCAAACCATGTCTGATAATGTATGTATGTGTACCAAGTTACAAGTTTCTAGAACAAGTTCCGTCACATTTACAGATTTTCAAATAAGGACGGATTATCCGATTTTGTATACATGCATACATGATATTTAGAGTCATCTTCCGAGTTCTCAAAAAAAAACAACAAAACAAAAATCAATGCTTCACGTTGTTTCGATTTCCCAAAATCATACTGAGAAGCGTTCTTACATGAATAAATCTTAACAAAAGGCTTAAAACTTCATTAAAAAGAAGCTAAAAAATAACGAAAATTTTCAGTGTATATTCTACTTCTCAGAAAGTACCGCAAATTGGGCCTGGAATAATGTTTTCAGTTTTATTTCTGATCGAAGAAATAAAACTCAACCGATAATAACACTGATTTACCGTGAAAATATACGTTTTACGAAGCATATTATAGGTCCAGAGAAACTAATAGATTTTAGTTAGCAAATGCTCGTTAAAAGCTGAATTGAAGCCGCTATTAATGACATAAACAGAAAAAAAATGTTGTGGAGCATAACATGCCATCAAGTTGGTGTCAAAGTTGAAAAAATGTGTAAAAAATGGTAAATTTCGAAATGTTTTCGGCTGTAACTGGCTGAATTTTTATCCCAGCGAAATAAGGAACATATGGTTATAAAGGCTCATCTCTTTTTTTTTCATATATCATATTAGACATCGAATAATAAATGGCGGAGTTATAAGTTATTATGTGCATGGACCTACCCACCAATGCTTTGTTTTTTGTTTAAAGTGAGATTTTGAGAGTGTATGGGAAATTTCTTCTATAATACTACTTTTGGTTCCACTAGAACTATAGAATGTTTTTCTAGAGGTTTCGATTTTTAATAAGCAACGCTGTTTCTAGTGACTATTCATTTGACAGTAGGCAGTTCATTTGTTGTCAGTCGGTTTTGCTATTTCAACATGAATAGATTTATGCCAGAGCAACACTTGCATATTGTGCAAAATCATTTTGAGAACCATGGTTCGTCCAACTTACCGTGCTCTACGTTCATTTTACGGTCGACATAATGGTCCATGCGATCAAGCTATTCGGACAACAATGGATTATTTTCACTCCACGCACACTCTAGTTAACAATAGGCATCCAGAAAGACTCCGTACAATGCTCAAAGAAGAAGTTATTGCTGCTGTGGAGCGTTGTGTTGAGGAGGACCCGAGTGAGTCGATCCGCCATCGTGTACAACAATTGGAGCTGTGCCCATCCACAATGTAACAGATTTTATGGAAAACTCTTGGCTTACGAGCTTAAAACAATCAGCTTGTGAAAGAATTGAAATCGCGTGACCATTATGCACGCCGTGAATTTGGTAAATGGGCCGAAAATCGTAATGACTTTGATCTTCATTTCAACGGAAAAGTTTCTTCAGTGATGAGGCTCATTTTTGGTTGAACGGCTACGTCAATAAGCAGAATTGCTGAATTTTAAGTGAAGAAAACCCAGAAGCCTTTGTTGGGTCACCCTTACATTCATGAAAAGTCTGTTTTTGGTGTGCTTTGTGGGCAGGTGGAATCATTGGCCCATATTTCTTTAAACATGATATTACCGACAATGGAGAGTCCTATAGAGCCATAATTGCTCAGTTTTTCGCTCCTTAATTGAATGGTATTGATGCGGCAGAGGTTTGGTTTCAACAAGATGGCGCAGAATGCCACACAGCGACACAATGGGCCTATGAACTGGTCTCCACGATCGTGCGATCTCACAGCTATGGATTACTTTCTTTGGGGATATGTGTGATTATGTCTACTCCGACCAGGGGTGGATCCAGGATTCTTGCGAGGGAAGGGGGGCGCAACTATGGTTTAAAAACGGTATAAGCTGGAAACAGATCATAACTTCGAAGAAACTCGTCACCACTCGAAAATATCAAATGCACAAAATATATCAGAAAATTCGGGTCGAACAGATAAGCTACCACTCTCAACGTTCAAATTTTGCCATTCGTGAAAGTCAAACAAGGTGTTAAATTATTTATTTTGTTTTGGTTTGTAAATGGTGAAAGTGTAATGCTTCCGAATCATCCATTTGGGTTAACGCATATGGCGAAATACTTCATAAGTTGGAACTTTGAAAAATTGGATCAAAAGTAAAGGAAAACAGATCATTAAGGAAAATAAACAGAGGGATGGAGAGATAGCATAGTCCTGGGAACGTCGAAATTTACAGGGTGAGGTTCTGGTGAAACGCCACCTAGTACAACCGGTATTAGGTGAGTAGATGAAAACTAACAGGGCTGGATGCCCGACTATATCAAAGACCTTTGAAATATCTAGGGCAACGATTTTGGACTCACCAAAATTGTGCAGACTATGGTTTCAACGTTCCATAAGAAAAGTCAGCAATTCTCCAGATAAGCGTGCAGTCCGGAAGCCATATTGGCGATCATATATATGATTTGATTGGTTTCTAGATTCCTCATTACAGTTGGTCGATAATTTGAGAAACTGCTACGCTATCCTTTCTTGGGAATAGGCTGAACGTGAGCTAGTTTCCAACCAGTTGGATATTTTCCTGTCGAATATAAAAGTACAATAGTTTGCACCGAGCTTAATCCAAGGAGGAGGCACAACTTTTAATTAACAGGTGTGAGAGACCATCTGGACCTACGGCTTTAGAAGCGCTAATCATCTAAAAGACCTAGAACAAATCTCTCCTACGGATATGTATTGGCTCTTGTATACATCCACACAGGAGATGCCAAATAGGTGTGTGTGAAGTCAATGGAAAACGAAAATTTGAAGCGAATCTATTAGTTAAAAATATTAGTTTAATCCAGGGAGTCAATAACTACTTCACCATTCTTAAATAGTGAAGGTATAGAGGAATTGGTGAAGTTTTTCCGTATAATATATTTGCAGGTGTTCTGTGCAGTCTTGTAGAATTGTTCAATTCTGGGTATTAATGCAATTGATAGGCACGAAAAACAGAATCTTTCGTTCTTATTACTTGTTTGAATTATCGTTAAACCAAGAGCGATTTTGCTGTTGTTGAAACCAGCTAGGCTGTAGGAAGAAGTATTGTATTCATGCATGCCAAGAATTAGTATGTCACTAAGCTCTAATGTAAATACATCAACATTCCTCAAAGCAAAATAGACGGACCAATGAAATAATAAAACAATGTTCTAATATAAATCTTTTGCTTTAAATATGATAACTCTCTACACCAATATACAATGATCTGTTTGCCGTTGTGTAGTTTCGTTAAATTTCTTCAATTATGAGCTATAATTTAATATATATGACAATCCTCCTACCTCTTTTACCCCAATAGGCTCTATCTTGCTTCAAAAACCCCAAGAAAACCCACGCTCACGTACAAAATTTTGACAGGTACCAGCATTTCCTGTTGTTTCTGTAGGCTTCGACAGACACGACCTCAAGTGAAGCGAATGCCAAGCCACCAGGCATTTAGACTGCTTTCTTAAACTTATCAAATTGAACGCTTACAAAACTTTTTATATTTTTTACAAAAAGGGCAGTAGAATAGATTTTGTTAGGAAAACTTCAGCAGATCTATTGCAATTTTTTTTTTCAGACGTCTTCAGGGAGGGGCGCGCGACCACCGCGCAACCTAGCTGGATCCGCCACTGACTGCGATAAATCACAGACGTTGGTCGACTTGAAAGTCAACATTCGCCGAGTTATTGCCGATATACGGCCCCAGTTACTCGATAAAGTGGTCGAAGATTAGACTTCCTGATTGCGCTTCATTCGAGCCAGCCGTAGTGCCCATATGCCCGAAATCAATGGCATAAAATGATTTTTAATTAAAACCAATACATTAACACATTATTATTTCCACCTACACTATATCTCGACAAAGGTATATCGAGTTTATCTTATTTTGTAACATAGTACAGTTATTTTTGTTCCCAAATTATAAAATTAGACATGGGTTTTATTCTTGAGTGAATGGCGTAAAGTTCAAATTTAATGATTATTAGTGATTAAAAATTAATACTCGGAAATAATTATTACAAGTTGATTTCTTTAATTATTACTTAATTTTCCGAATTCTACTACATAATAAAAGTAGATCTAAATATTATGTGTACATAATTGTTAAATGATTTTTTTCATACAAGAAATGAAAATTAATCATTATTTTAGTCTCTAGATTAAACTACTTTTTGTAATGTATCCTAAATCCATTATTTCCTGCTGCGGAGGTACTATGTAACAGGAATCGGTAAAGTCGAAGCTAATTCTAATGAGCTGAATACATAAAGGATTTCTATTAGAAATTTAACATTAAATCCAGATATAAGAAGTCGTTTCAACTTTACTCGATTCATGTTACATAGTACCACCTCTGGTTCTGTAAAACTTGATTACTCTATGCACCGAAGGTTTCCCCTATTATTGTTCACCGAGGATTTCCTCAGTTATTGTTCATCAAGGATTTCCTTGATTCTTGCTCCCTGAAGTTTTCCTCCATTATTGATCCTTGAAGATTTCCTCGAATATGGTTTCCCGCAGATTTCTTTCACTACTGTTCACCAATCTTTTCCTCATTTTGGCAAAATTCTTTCTCTAGTGGTTCAATAAAATGAGGTCCAAAGTTGCTTACATATTACAATAAGGAGAAACGGGATCAAATCTACGCAGACTAAAAACAAATTTATTACAAATATTAAATGATACCTTAATTTAATGCTTGTAAACTGTGCCTATATCTCAGTAAAACAATTACAAACGCTAGAATTGGTCTAAGACTAATTCTTATGATACTTTAATAGTTTTTCGCATATATTTCTTGAATGCTTCGTCGGACAGACAAAATGATATTAACCAATTTTATAGTATTTCGTATTCTAAAGAAGTTTTTAGTACAGAAAAATGTCTAGGACAGACCATTTTCACAGTATTCGTAAAAAACCTAAATGCAACACCAAGAAGGGGTTGCCCGATTTAGACCAATTTTGAAATTTTATTTGCTATTACTATGAAAGCACCATGTGCCAAATTTCAGCTGTCTATGTCGACGCGTTCTGAGGCAGTGTTTAAATATATAGGGGTAACCGAAATTTTTGTATGGCAACCCCACGAAGGAGTTGCCCGATTTGTCTCATTTTCAAACCTAAGTCAATTTTTTTTTTAAAGTCTTTGTACAAAATTTCAAGTCCGCAAGTGTGCGCGCTCTCGAGTTATAGTGCGCACATCCAGACGGACGGACGGGGACAGACGGCAATGCAAAAATCAAAATAACTTTTAATATCATGTGTAGGAGTTCAATCCATATTGCTGTACCATCATTACTTCTGTGCGTTACAAATGAAATGACAAACTTAGTATACCGTATTCATTTCATCTAGGGTATAAAATACAATCGGTGCGTAAAATTCGAACCGAAGAGTGGCTTTATCAAGTAGTTAATACAGGACCGTGCGGAAGATTTTACAAAGGAGGGGGTTTTGAGATAGAGATGTACAAACTCAAATACTTTAATGAATATCATGGTACCGCTTAATCACAATTTTATACGAAAAATATGTTCAATGAATACACAAACTGTTTTCTTCTTTATTTCAATAAATTGGTACGCTAAGGTACAGAAAAAATCATAAGGAATTGCAGCGAGCCTTAAATAGGTTTTGAGAATACGCAAAGTGGCAAATGAACGCCCATTCGGAGTTATAGTCACAGGTGGCATAATTTTGAAAAGGACATTTAGGAATGCCTCCTTGCTGCAGATATCAAGAACCTTTAGCGAATTGTTAACTGTTTTATCTTCAATTCGGCTTCGTCAGATCTTGACTTGATTGATCCATTCTTCACATGAATTGCCGTGTAAGGGTGTAAGCTTCGAAGAATTTCCACACGCTGCCTTATCTAAAATTTTTAAACACGAGAAATTTAACCAAACCCTGCGACTTTTTAAAAACTGCCCTCTCGATGAGTACTGAACAGATCAAGTTGGCTTATATCTCACGCTGTAATTGTATTGCTTAATTATTTTTTATATCCGTGCTTCTCCCATTCTTCTAGCATCACTCCAGCATAAAAATTATTTCTGATCAAGGATGAACGTTGTGTAATTAAAACTGACACAGTTCTCAAATTTCTCCAATATTATATAATGTGGTTATGTGCTACATATTTTATGGTTGCAGCAAGAAGTAAGTAAAGTTATCAAACTCGAGGGAGGGCAATTTAATTTTGGTTACGTTCGCAGTTTAATGCATGTTTAATGAATTTATTATTACAGGATGCAATTTAGCTGGATACAACTCATGTGCTTTACTTAGTTCATTGGCAATAAGACCAATTTTGCTCTTGGTCTCTTATAGATACCAGTTTGGATTTTTAAAGTCACCACGCGAACCAATTGGTCTCTTACTGGATAGACGTCGAGTATTCGACCCCTAGACCATCTGGTGGGTGCTAAGTTGTCTTCCCGTATGAGAACTAGATCTCAGACCTTGAGGTTAGGCCTCGTAGCCTTCCATTTAGTTCGTTGAAGAAGAGTCTTGAGGTAGTCACGATGTCATCGTCGCCAAAAGCATTGCGACATTTGTTGTAAATGTTTTCATCGCGATAGTTCTTGAGGGGTTGAAGTCTTCCAAAAAAAGATCTGGAGCTGCAACGAACGGCTCTCCGAATAGGAAGTGCGCAGAGGTAAGCACATCCAAATCGTCCGGTTCTGACGTCAGCGAGCAGAGTGGCCTAGAATTCAATAAGGCCTCGATTTGTGCCAAAACTGTATAGGCCTCCTCGAAGTTGAAAGCAGCTTCTCCTATAATCATCTCCAATTGTGTCTACATAGATCGTACTCCGGCCTCCCACAATACACCAAAATGAGGTGATGAGGGAGGAATCATGTGCCAATTGGTCCCAAAAGAAGTGAGTTTATCTGTAATTTAGATTTCAGGGTTTTTTTAAAGAATTAAATACCTCAGAAAAATGTCGTTTGGCACCAACAAAATTGGTAGCGTTATCATATCAGAAGGAAGACCACGTCTGGATGAAAACCTCTTAAAGGCGGCTACGAAGGCTTCCGTCGATAGATCCGCCACGACTTCAACGTGAATAGCGTTTGTCGTGCAGCAGATAAAGAGGCAAATATAGCACTTATAAACCTTTCCTCCTCTACCCTTTTGAGTGAGCAGCATTATTGGACCTGCGAAATCCACTCCACAGCGTACAAAGGCTCGAGATGCCGTTGTACGTCTTTTAGGTAAAGTACCCATTAGTTGAGATGATACATTTGCCCTAAGTCTAGCACATTGGACGCATTTATGATACACTTCCTTTGTAACGTCCTTGATACCGGTGATCCAAAACTTTTGGCGCAAAATTTTTCTGAGCAGAGTTCGTTTGGTATGAAAATACTGAAGGTGCCATTCTCTTACAATCCGTTCCGTAAGTATATGCCGTTTGGGAAGAATTATAGGGTATTTTCTGGAAACTGAGAGCGATGTTGAATGCAACCTACCGCCAACTCGCAAGATCCCATTTCCATCGATGAAGGGGGCTAGACTGGCGAGTGAACTCTTCGCTGGTAACTGCTGTAGCCTCTGGAGACAACGCATCTCTACCTTTAATGAATTCATCTGTGCCCAATTAATAGAAAACATAGAAACTGATTCTAATGCAGTTGTACTTAAGGCATTTGAGATGCGTTCCCCGTTTGATTTTCGACAGTTATTGAAAAACGTAAGCAAAACGCGAGAATGCGTTTTAGGCGCGACCAAGGCGATATTTCGGACACTAAATCCATTAAAGCAGAGAGGACTCCTGTGAATATAATATTACATATTTCGACTTCCGTTCTTCGGCATATATCTCTAGGGATTCATGTTTAGAATGTTCTACATGCGACTGCCATTTTTCTTCTTCCATCGAGAGCCACTCATGCCCTTGCCACCATAAGGCGCTTTTACTTAATAGATGCGGGGTGACTCCACGGGTGGCCAAATCAGCACGATTTTCCTTAGAGGGTATATGTCTCCAAAGTTTCCGTGGAATCGTGTCAATTATTTGATCTCCCAGGGCTGTTTTTTATTGACAAATCTAGTCAGCAGCACTGCCCCACATAACTCCAAACGTGGAAGTGAAACTTGCTTGCTAGCTACTATGAAGGTTGTAAATTAATTGCTGGCTGTGACAGTATACCACAGCTGCATAGGCCGTCTCGGAGGCGTCTGAAAAACCACGCAACTCGATGGTTTCTGAAATTTGTAACCATCTAGGGATCCTTTAATTTTCAAGCTCATGCAGCTCTCCTTTTACAATATTCCGGCGCTCTAGAATCTCACCAGAAATTACATCGTGCCAATCGCCGGGTTGTAGCCAGAGGTATTGAAATAAAGCCTTTACTCTGACAACAGTCGTTGAAATTAAACCTAGCGGATCGAAAATACTTGCCGTTTCTGACAACAGTTTACGCTTTGTGAGGATATCAGTTGGAAATAGTCGAACATTAAAGGAGAATGTATCACCGAGGTAATTCGAAGGCTGATTTCAGGATGAGATCGATTTCCATTTGAAGTCGTGTAGCATCTTCTAAACAGATCGTCTATATAGAAGTCGTGTTTAATTATATCACAGGCTGCGGGGAACTTGTCTGAATGTTTAATGGTAATTTGCATTAAGGTTCTGGTGGCCAGGAATGGTGCTGGATATATTCCATATATAACTGTGGTGAGTTGAAACTCTGAGACTGCTACCGAAGGGTCATCTCGCCACAAAATGGTTTGAAATTTAGTATCGCTCTTATGTACTCGCACTAGACGATACATTTTCTCCACATCAGCACTAAAGGCGTATTTAGGTCTGCAGAAGTGAGTTAAAATGGAGAATAAATTCCGTTGTATGGTAGGTCCAACCATTAAAGTGTCATTTAGAGAAACATTAGTTGCAGTTATGGAAGAGCCATCAAAAACGACTCGAATCTGACATCCATTTCGGTTGTTTTATAAACTGCATGATGAGGTAAATATAACCTGCTATCCTTGGCGTTTACTTCAACTCGCTCCATGTGTCCTAAGGTTAAATACTGGCGCGTAAAACGCTTGCAGTCTAATTCTAATTGTGAATTTGTTTGAAACCATTTTTCCATGGCATGAAGTCTTAAAAGACTTGGACTTGGATTCTCCTAAGTCGTAAACATTTGCTTTAAAGGGTAACCTGACCGCGTATCGACTCTCTTGATCTCTTACCGTGGTTGCGTTATAGAATTTTTCACAACACTCTTCTTCCTCAGAAAAATATTTTCTCGAGGGTTGCATCTCCTCAATCTCCCAAAATTTTTGAGTTGTGGCATTCAACTCTGCACAGGCCATGTAGCTTTGCATTGATGGGGTGAAATTTTGATCATTTAATTCACCCGCTAAGACCCATCCGAAAATAATATATCGACCAACCGGGAAACCTTGAGGCCTATATGAAGTTCCACTTAACAGAATATTGAAAGCATGATCTGCGCCAATTATAATGTCAATTTGGGCTGGCTTATAGAAGGTGGGATCAGTTAATTTCAAATCCTTTATGTACTTCCAGCTCGTTATTGAAATTTTGGTTTTTGGTAACCGTGAAGTTAGTCGTGACAAAATGTATGCCGTAAATGTCCATTTGGGAGATGATTCATAATGCGCCTGTGCTCGTAAGACGACCCTGCCCCTTGTTACACCAGTGTTGTAGAAGCCAAACCGCTGATCGATATACGTTCATTTTGACGACGTACAGATAAGTGCTGCTCACAACTTTCTGTAACAAGTGATATCTGAGAGCCATTGTCCAAGAGAGCGCGACAGGTGTGTAGATTTCCGTAACCGTCCTTGACCGTAATTAGTGCTGTTGGTAGAAAGGCTATAGACGCGTAAATATGATCTCTTAATCTCGGAAGCTTAGATGCATCTCCAGCGGTATCAAGAGAACAGTGGCAGTTGAGCTGAGTTCGAGAGGAACCAAAACTCTGGATCTGCGAGCGAGCTTTGAAGAAGTGTCTTTGGGTGGTGCAGATGTTTATTTGATGTACTAGAGGTCCTAATTTTTTCTTTTGTGATTCTTGAGAAAGGACAAAGGGTTGCTCGGAATTGATGTGCAATAAAGAATGATGTTTGTCCAAACAAACAATACCCGAGGCTTCAAGCGCTTCGCATCTCGTGTTTAAAATTTCAGGAATTCATCGAATTTCGGGAAGTCCGTGACCTTCTGAGACTACATAAATTGTGTTTCACGATCGAGTTTATTTAATATTAAATGGATAAGCCATGCGTCTCTAGTCTCGGCCTGTTCGCCAAGAGCTCGTAGTCCGCGAAGATGAGGTAAGTAATTCGCTTGGGGTACATTCTTTGAAAGCTGGCTGATCTACAAACGCTTTCACTAAAGACGACGCAATATGTTTTGGTTCGTTGAATCGCAGTTTTGTCCAAGCCTCAGGGTAGTTTGCATCGGTTATCGTTAAATGCCGTATTAATGATTCAGCTTCACCCTTTAGTAAACCCTCTAGGTATTGAAACTTTTGAGAATTTGACAATTTTTCATTCTTGTCTACCAGTGAAATAAACAAATCGTTGAAGGATGGTCAATCTTGATATTTGCCAGTAAATGAAGGTATATTGATACGGGGAAGTTTCAAGTCGCCGTGAAATGTAGAAACATTGGATTTAATGGTTGAATGAGGTGACCTCGCGAGGTTGTCTATAATTGACTGCTGTTGCATCAGCAGGTCAGTAAGAGTGGCATTTATATCGGTTGATGTAGAAGAAGAGGGACTAGAAACCAGTGTTCTTAATTTAATCGCATTAACAAGTAGAGCTTTGGTCTTAAAATAATTTGATTCAAATTTAATTGCTTCATTTGGCTTAGACGGATCGGCAGGAAATGTTTTGATCGATGTTATCAGCGAATAGCCTAAATCAAGTGAGCATACCTTTAATATTAGCGCGTTGTTTTTTTTAAAATAGTCAAATCATTCATTGCGATTCTTCACTTTTGAAATATACACCTAAATATAAATATTGTATTAATAGTCGCTTCACAGCTCGACCTTTTTAATATACATATGTATATCAATGATGAATTAGGTTAGAAAGAACATTAAAATAATTCAAATCAAGTAACCTCAAATATTGTTTTGTAATTTCACTGTAAATTTAAATTGCAAAGGGCGCAATCTCAATGTTCATCACATCACATTCACCGTATAAATAATATGTCCGTACCTTAATTGAAAGCTCCTTATTCACATACGATAAGGGTTAATTTGTAGCCTTATTGATTATGAGTCCTTACGAGATGATCCTTTCGCGTATATTTATGCCCGTGATAAGCCCAAGTTGCTGTGAATTTGCTTATACGCTTCACAAATTGACAACAGTTTTGTAAGCAAGAAGGGCTTTTGCTTTTAATGCTCCTTGAATTTTTAATTATGAGCATATGTACGTTATTTCCGTATAAGAGAAGGATTATCACAAGTTTAATTAATTATTGTGGTACTTACTTTTGCGTTTATAAAGTTCACCGACTAGCGTCAGACTTTCTCTGATGTAACTACCGTTATATTTATTTATGTGATTGACCACCATGAAAAAATGCCACACACAATTCTAAGTTATGTTAGAAATTTCCTGCTTTCACCATGAAGTTACGAATTCTGCACCCAATTTCAGATGATATTGTAAATTTCCTGTTTTCTTCGAAATTCGGGATTCTATTAATCTATTGTGCTGGTACAGGGTTATTATCCGGATCGAAGGACCAGATGTTCAAGGATGAACGTTGTGTAATTAAAAGAAAGACATACTTCTCAAATTTCTCCAATATGATATAATGTGGTTATGTGTTACACATTTGATGGTTGCAGCAAGAAGGAAGTAAAGTTCTCAAACTCGAGGGAGGGTATTGTCAATTTAATTTTGGTTACGTTCGCAGTTTAATGCAAGTTCAGTGGAATTCAATTGCTAAAGTTACATCAGAACAATTTCGTTACCACTGTGTAACGTATTCGGAATAAATAGTTTAGTTTTCAGAGTGGTTTTTCATATGGTTTTTAAAATATTCGTGATGTGTTAGTCTAATATTTTGTATTGTGTGTATTAGTATTATGTTAAAATATAAAACAGTTCTATAAAAATAAAATAATAAAAGTTCTATTAAAATAAATATTAAATTATTAAAAATTGCTTGCAATCAAGATACAATTTATAAAGTGGAGTCTTTGGAAAATCATCTTAGCACCTTTTAGATCAACACACGATAATAATCTTAAATTCAGTTGACGTGACTGAATCCTTCCATGTCGAAATAATTTCCAGAGCATCAATGACCCTCCTTGTCGCATAAAATGCTTTTAACTTTACTATTCTTCTTTCTTCTTCACAAAATTCAAAATTTCGTTTACGATTGGCGCGCTAAATAACGTTTTATTCTGACCGCGCCTTTACCTAGAAATACCGGATCAAATTTCGTCATCGTTTGCGAATGTATTTCAATTACTTTAAAATTAGATTTCAATAAATAAAACCACTATTTTTTGTATGCTTAATTATAATTATAACCTTATTGTAACTGACATTATTTCTTTCAAACCGTGGTCTTTTACAAAAAAAAATCTACAGATATCATCAACAAGAAATATCCTAAGACTTTGATTTAAAATAGAGTTCGTACAATGCAACGTGAAGCACACTACTACTGACTCAATGTTATTTATATTTTCCGTCGAAAAGTTTCTAGTTTAACTAAATTAAGGTGCGTTTACTTGGAAATAATTGGCGACAGCTGCTGCGTCACTACTTCAGAAGTATTATGTAGCCGTGAATCTCACCGCGATTTGATGCGCCTAAATTCATTGCTGTTGTTGTAATTCTGAAAAGCAGGAAATTTATATGCTCTTCTATATGTATTCCACTACACTAATATAATGTATTGAAATTATGGGTTTGTAGAAACAGTGTAAGGCTGCCTGTCACATTATTCTTGTCCAAAACTGAATACTCCACAAACCATAACTATCACAGAAGCATATTTGTATGAATCGTGAGAAATGCATTTCTCAAACCCTTTCATTAACTTTTCATATAACGGTAGTTTTACCGCTAGGAGAAAGAAAAGGAACGTAAGAAAATTTAAAGTCGGCGTAAGAAATTCTGTTTTCTTGTAATTGCTATGTTATAAATGTCAAATAAATTCATGAAAATATCCAGCACCAATAGATATAAGTCGCGTAAGCAGACAAAACATTCTTTAACTGCATCTAAATTTACAATTAAGCACATCTGTAATACTAACTCAAAAGTTTATACATTCAGCATCCAGAAATGTGTGACAGAAAGCACAGACGTGAAATCTCTGGCAATGTCTATCCATAATAAAATGGATTTTCTCAGTAAATTGAACTTTATCAGCAAATGAAGGAACTACATCAGCAAATCATGACAGATGTGCTCAATATTTACTTAGCACATTTGAGAAAAAAATTAATTACGACATTTGAGAACTCCGTACTTGGAACAGCCGGGCAAAGTACTCGTTTATTGGTATATAAGGTAATTTACATCTTCTCTATTCCCAGATCATGTCATCCTATTACCAAGAAGACAGAAATGCCTCACTATCTTCCAATCCCTCCTTACTGAATTCAGCCTCAGATACTGTGTAGTATTTTCAACTACAAAATTATGGATGCTTGTGTTGAGGTCGTGAACAAATCGATAAGCTGATACCATCAGGATAGTCCCAATCCAATTAATTCATATCAATTCCCATTGTGCGCCGTGAATGTTGTCGTGGCACACATTCGTAAATGGCAAGGACTTCGTTAATATGTAGGTTCTTTACTGTTTGGGGAATTCCACAATGTAGTTCGTTCCAAATGTGAGGCTTCTAAAGAATTTCATTGAACTTATCGTAATCCGCAAAATGTTGATATGATTAATATAGCGGTGTTCTTTCTTTAAAAAACCTTTCTATATTTTTTTGGCTTTATCGTATTTGCTAGTTAATATACTATAGAATCCTTTTACTGGATTGTGGATTCCCTATACAATTCGAATGTGCTGAGCAAAACTTATTCTTGTAATTCTTAGGGCGCTTAACGCTGTTATAGTTACTTTTCCGCTGATAAATGACTTTTACTAGCTAGAATCAACAAAGTCCTGGAACTCTGGGATTTCACTTCGGAAAAGTCCACAAAGATGATAATTGTTATACGCTTTCCTTTCAGCTCTCCAAATAAGGTGTGAAAAGTCCCCGGAATTCGGTTGTTCGCATAACTTGTGACAGTCCAAAAACGGAGAAAGAAATTACCTTTTTCGGTGTTTTGCGAATATCTTCATTCCTATCGGTCTTAAGGTAAATATTCTCGTGTTAACATTTTTGTACATTCGGCTACAAACTTAACGCTCCTGTCTTTGGTCTTCTTATTCTAACATTATAAAGGTGTAAAAGTCTACGGTAAAAAAAACAAATAAGCATTTCAGGTTAGGTATAATCTGATCTTCGCCTTCACGGCTGCTAGCTACAGAATTAAGAGGAAAGTATTAATGTTGAGGAAGCAAAGTCACCGGTTTGCTGTATTTACTTCTTCTGGACGTGTTTTTGTTCTTAGAACTAAATATGAAAGTGCTGCCTTGATTTTTTGCCTTAATGAGTTGAAAGAACCGATCGGCAACTACTACAAACGAATTTCAGTTCCCTTTATTGCTGCAATTAATTTTAATTTTTTTGGTAGCCTTAGTTTAGACGAACTTCTCTTAGCTTATAATCTTAGTTTATATTTACTGCTGCATATTCTTTCATTTTTACTAGCATTATAATTCTTAGTAATTCGCTTCCTATTGCTTCCTGATTCTGTGTTTCTCTTATTATTGTAGTTCAAATGAATTTTTCTATAACCAGGAATGTCTTTTATACTAAGGTTAATTCCCCTCAGTTTTCAAGGTCGTGCTGGAATAAGACTGGGATGGGAAATATTCGAGCATTCCTTTATTTTCTATGCACACAAAGATCTGGACGAAAAATTTGCCATTTTATTGCTAGAAGTACACTGTAAAATATATATATAAAATACTCTCTAAAATTTAGGGAAAAAGCCTGGGGGGGGGGGGGCTCGCGCGCCTGTGTGTGTCACTGATCTGTATGCCTCCCCCCACCCCGTTCACAATTGCGTATACATACTGTATGTATAAATAGCCACACCCTTAATAAACATCAAGGTTTAATGGTGAGAGATTTCAATTATAACGCGAATTTACTAATAGCAACCAGTCAGTTCTAGATTTAACGAAAAGCTACGAGAGATTTCAGCCACAACCAGAATTAACTAAATATTCTTTAGTTAATATTAATAGTATCAACTGCATTCCGTTAAGTAGTATAGATTTAACTGTGTTATATTAGTTAGAACTAGAATTACCGAGCGCGCTTTGTTAGAACTAGTATTTCCTAGTAAAATCGGGTTTTGACGAATTTCATGTTTTGACTGTAATATCAGCATATAATTATCGGTGGAGACTTCAATCGAAATTTCCTTAATTCGTGTTACCTGAACAATTCCTTTCAGTACATGATCGATGCTTTAGGTATCGACCAGATTGAATCATGAACCTAAACATTCCTCTAACCATTTCGCGCTTATATTAGATATTTTCTTAACGGCTGATACTTCTAACTCCTTATTTTTTAATCAAATATTTTTATCTGACGTCTCTGATCATGATTTAGATATGATTATTTACAATTTTAACGTGCTTTCGGAACATTAACTCAACACAGTCTGCTACTATAACTATAATCTCATAAATACTAATGCTCCTTAGACTGAACTGGAGTCCATAGACTGAAGCGCGGTACAGTTTACGCCTCATGTTGATGCCCAAGTTGTGTTGATAAATAATGTTTTGAACCATTGACATGAGAAATACGTTCCTCTCATTCGCAAAAGATTACCTAATCAGAGTTGCTTGTGGTTTAATAGTCACTTCAAGGTCAGATATTTCCTCGCAATATTTCATACGAAAGGTGGAAACGAATGAAAACCACTAGATTCAAAGAAGAATACGGGATGCTTTTCGGGAAACAAAAAGTAGACACTTTTCAATGTATCTCAATATTGGGCTACCTCCTAAAGTTCTCTGGAGTAGTCTCAAAAAGGCGGTGTAGTTGCCACTGGTAATTCCGGATGCACTGTGAATTCTGATGTGCTGAATATAAAACTTTTGTTCATAGTTCTAATCCAAATAATAGCAGTGATTTTATTAATTCAGTACAATCTACAGGTACCTTCGAATTTCTCCAAGGTTTACAAAAATTGTTGCATGATATGTAGTTTTGTCACTTGCGATCAACACCTTTTATACAATCTCAACATTTCCGCAGAGCTGGAAGTTTTCTAAAGTGAAAAATTAATGTTCTTGCACATTTTTCATTACTACAAATCAATAGTTTCTTTCATGACTCCCAATTTAGTTTTCATCTTCAACATTGTTGTACCACTGCCCTATTGGAGGACGTAAATTTAATTAGAGAAGCAATAGATTTGGATAAATAAATTCTACTGGTGCTCCTTGACTTCTCCAAATCATTCGATATTGTATATCACGCAATCCTGCGGGGAAAACTCATTACCAGATTTGCTTTTTATATAAGCTCAATGAAGTTCAGTTTTAGTTATCTAACAGGGCGTTATCAAATTAGAATTAACTCTGGTGTTCCACAAGGCTAGGCCTTTGGCTTGCTGGCTTTTTGCATGCTTATTAATGATTTGTTTGACTGTCTTACTCACAGTGAAATGCATGCTGATTATGCTCAACTTTTCCTATCGCGACCCTTGGGACTTGTCGAAGATGGAATTAGTTGATTTAATGGAGACCTAAATTAAATATATCTATGGACAATTGACAATGTTTTGATGCTGAATCCCGGAAAATCGTGTTGTTTAGCTGAGTATCGTAATAAACTTGATACCTCTACTTATTCTACTGTTGTACTTAACGACACTGTCATACCTTGGGTAGAATCTGCCCATAATTTAGCTGTATTTACCAATGACACACTCATTTGGGGTGATAATAGCAAATTAATAATACATGGTGGTCTTATCTCCTTGTGAACTTCGAGCAACTTTACTACAATTTGTCGCGCATTTTTCTTGCACGTTCTCTGCTGTCATAATGTACGGTTGCGAAGTATTTGGGAAACTTGATTATCTTATTTTTAACAAATTGCAGAGCGTTTTTAACTCTATTATTAGATACATATCACCTCAGAAGATATGATCATATGTCAGCTTATGCTACATCTTTTCTGAGTTATGATCATTTAACATTCTTGAATTTTCGATCGATAATCCTTCTAGTTAAAATCTTCAAAGACCTTAGTGCAATCTACATATACAGCATTATTCAATTCTCGAGATCTAATAGAACAGTTAATTGCATTCTTCCCAAATCTGAATACCTAATTACTAAACGCATATTTCCAAGCCATGCCATCAACGTTTACAGTTCTTTACCCATCAGTATTAAGTTATCGGTTGTGTAGCGATCTTTTGCCAGCAGCAAGGAAATCATGTGTTCAAGCGGCAGTACTTGAATTGTTAGTAGCCAAATATTTTGAGGTTGCTTTATAGGCCAGCATATACATATGTAGCAAGTTAAGTTAAGTTGTGATTAATTTTAGTTTTTCCCTCTTATTTTTATTTTATTTAGGTGTTTATTTCTTATATCTTCTTATTTTCTCGAATTATTTATCTATCTTTCTCATGTTTCCTTCTCTCTTTTTTTTTTTAATATGTACATACATACCAATACATATACAGGATGATTTAGATCAAGATACCTTCCGGTATACCACGCTATTCCTTGAGGTAAGTTGATCAAAAACTGTTCCGCATACCCCCCCCCCCCCCCCCCCCCCCCCCTAGATACCATCTTGAGGAGTTGTGGCCAGTTGAAGATATTCGTGAACCCTGATGGGAATAAATGAGTATAACTTTTGAACCACACTATAGATTTTGGTTATTGTTGGCTTATTAAATAGCCAAGAATAGTAGCTGTCGAAAAGTATATTACTATGTATATTTTAATTAAGCATCTTTAAAATATTCCCAAATATTTCCAAAATTTTGATTTTTTTACACACAAATTTCATAAATACCGTTATTTATTTCAAAAACTTTTGTGTGTAAAGAAATCAATGTTTTGGAAATATTTGAGATTAATTTTGAGAATAACTTAAAGATTTAAAGATTACGGTCCCTGTAATAACTAATTTGACCGATATAAAACAATTACCAAGACAAGGCTATTTTTTCTTGCTTGAATTTATTTAGCCTTAAACGCAGATGGTATTGAACCCATATACCAAGTCTAATGCAGTTGGATCCGGCTATTATTGGTGGTGGTATAAACGGCACTTCAACCGAATACCAAAAGACTTCTGAACACTAGAAAACTGTTATTCGAAAGGAAAGAAAACGCTCAAATTTAAAATAACTGATTGATTTTATTGATAGACGCCGTGAATTTATACATAATACATTTTGCAACATTTATAATTTTTCTACCAAAATTAAAATAATAAATAAATAAAGTATTTGATTAGGAATTACTTGTGACCAATATTGCTTATCCAGCGAAATTGCGAGTCGCATGTAGAATAAATTTTTCAGTTATTGCTGAGTATCAAATTTCTTTACATTACGTTAATGACTAAGAAGGTAAACGAAATTTCATTTTATATTACAATGATAATATGAATTACTTTATGCCTGACCTACATGATTATGATATGCGCGCTGGGAATTTTAAGTTAATAATTTTTTTTTTATGATTAGTCTACGAAAAACGCAACATTTAACAGCAATAATTGATTCTCAGGGTAAACAGTCGCGTTTTTATTTTTGTTTATTGTAGCGGCTCCCTCTACCGTTCAGTTTTTTGTTTTATTAAATTTCTAATCAAACCTTTTTTATCCAAATATTTGTAGCAAACTCGATCAACTCTCTTAATTTCTGCTGGAACCTCTGAACTTTTTTAGCAATAGGCCTAACACATTTCTTTAAGACGTGTAGAGCAGAACAGAGGAATTCCCGCCAAACTCCTTCAGTTCTACGAGCTGTCCAAACTGATAGAAATTTCGCTTAAAATAACGAAAAATAAAAAAATAATAATGAACTTAACGTAGTAAATAGCGACGAAAATTTTCGGTTTTGATGCGCTTCCAATGTAACTCCATTCCTGTTATTGTTTAACATCTCTGGCCGAGATAAAGGCAAATTGTAGAACTTGTTCCATAGTGCTCGCAGTTTTAAATAGAATATTCCAAGTCTGGAGTCTTGGATTTTCGCGCACACCGATGATTGAACTTTTCCAAGATCAAAAATCAAATATAGATACCTACTTAGTTTTATTCCATTCCGTATAGCTTGATCTCGAGCACTAAACTCTTTTATTTTCCTTCGAGAACTTTGCAAGATCAACCCACCATAGTACGATTACTTCACACGATATCAACTGCACCAAGTTCTGTCACCAACTGAATTATTTTTCTTAAAAAGCACTAAAAAATGCATGACTTCATTACAAAATTCATTAAGAATATTCAATTGGCATACGATTTGTTAACAAAATGTCCATACCTTGGCGTATTGTTCCTCAGCTCTACTTTTGTATTATATTGCAGATGGCGAGTTATCTTTGAATGAAAGAACAAATAAATTGGCAGCTAGTTAATCAGTCTTTACTGACTTGCATGACTTCATAGTAATATTTAGTGCTGATAAAATCATTTTATGTGATTTTTAGATCGTCAACATGAAGGTGGCTTCCCACGGCGCGCGGTTTAACGAGACAAGCCGGCTCGTGCTCGCGCGGCGCGGTCTGTGAAATCACAGGCCGTGGGAAGCTTGCTACGAGCTCGCGCCAGCCCGCGCCGCGCCTATACATTTCCCACGGCGCGTGTTGGCTCGAATTGATTTGCGGCGCGGTGCTGCCGAAATGAAGAGTAAATGATACGCGCCGCCTCGAGCCACCTCGCGCACGCCCGCGCCGCGCCTTTGAAGTTACCGACTTGAAATGGATCGGGTGCAACAGCTCAGGCAAGCTCGCGCCATCTCGAGCCAAACCCTTCCAACGGCGTGACGGCTTTTGCTCGCGGGGCGCGTTGGGTTGTGCTCGGTATTGATTTCAAATTAATTAAGCTAATAGGGCGTTTTCACTACATCGAAATAACGTAATTTTGATGAAGTGAATCCGAAATCACTGTAGGTGTTTTCACTACTGCTGAGATGATTTCGTTTGACAGGTACTACACTTAAATACCAAATTGACATGTAAAATAATTAATTACATAAACAAGGCTTTTGTATATATTGTCATATAAATGTCAACAAGTATTAATATGTATAATACTTAATTTAATTTTAAATTTTTTCCTTACAAATTTATTGACAAATGTATACAACAAATGTCAAATGATACAGTTTGAGAAAAAGTGGAAACCGAAAATGGCCGCGTTCCGGCAAATTTTCGAGATTTCATTGAAATTACGCAAAAATGAAACGACTTGGCATGAAACTTAAAACTTTTATTTTTCCCAAGTCGTTTTATGGGAAATACTTTTTGTTTTTAAGAAAGGAATGTGAAGAAATTGCTGATGGCAATTTCTTCGCCTTGTAGAAAGATAAGCTAACCATGTTTCGAGCATGATTAGCTTATTTTTATTTATGAAAATTAAATATTATGTAATTTTTGAATTACCCTTTTTAGGTAATTTAGGTATGTAACAAGGGTGATTTCGTCGAAATCATGCTGAAACAGCGAAATTACGTGATTTCGATGTAGTGAAAACGCCCTATAAATTTATTTTTGAAATTGACATAGTTTTTATATGACCAGTTCGCCTCTGTAAATTGCAATACCAATGAGATGAACAATAAGCATTCATTTCTTCTTAGAAATTTACAGAAAATATTTCGGCAGAATTTTTTTTCACTTGACTACCAAAGTGAATAAAAATTCTGCCGAATTATTTTCTGGAGTTATTTTCAGATATAATACTTTCATATGTGCCGTTGTCGGCCTCCAAAAATTCATACAAATTATAAAGGAAAAATTTCCAGTAAATTTCTAAGAAAAAATTGAATGCTTCCTTGCTTGCCCAGTTTTTGTCTATGGCAAAAGGCTGTACTTCTTATTCTTCTATCCAAAATTTATAAAAGAAAATGTAGAAAGAAGTTATTTATGAAAAAAGCTAGCCAACTGAAGCGCAATCTGAAGATGAAGTGCGGTATCTAAAATTGAAGATAGCGATGAAGAATCAACCACTGATGATTATAATGAAAATATCATCAATGTGCCCAGAAAAAGATTAAGGATGCGAATTATTTTAGACTTTAATGATGGAACTAAAAACACCTTTCAGGAGATCGAAAGTGCTGTTGATGGTACTGTATGGTTAACATTTTAAACAGGTGGTACATGTATTTTGAAGGATGTGAAATGGCCACAGGCTACTCGAAAAGGAATATTGTGGCAGAAATTGTTATCAGTGAATTTTCGTTGGTAATAGATAACCATATAAGAATCTGCACAGAAGCAGCTTGTCGCTGAATTTTGAAGAATGATTGGATAACATCATCACCGGTAATCCTTGTATTTATTGGAATTTTATGTGCCCGTGGACCTTCGACGCCAAGAATTTAAAGGGGGCGTATTTATGGTCAGCAAAGTGGGGCCCTGAATTTGTGGGAAAACACTGGCCGGGGGACATTTTTAGCAACTTCTACGGTTTATATATTAAAAAACAAGAACCGGAAGAAGTAAGCGCCTACAAACAAATAAATTTGCATTGATTTCAGAAATATGGAATAAGTTCATTGAAAATAGCTTATTATAAACCAGTTGCCGAGTAATTATTTCCTGCAAAAACCAGGTGCAGATTTACTCAATATATGCCTAAAGAACCCAGTAAATTTGGCATCAAATTCTTGCTTGCATCATTTGTTAACAACAAATATATTTTGAATGGTTTTCCCTATTTAGGGAAATAGGCCCAAAGACCATCGCTAACGCTGGTGACCGAATGTGCTGAAACTTGTCCAGCCATATGCAGACTGTGGAAGAAATATTACTACCGATAACTTTTTCACTAGCATAGCGATATGTCAATGTTTTAGATTTAGCTGCTATAAATGCTTGGATAATTGTCAAAGCGGGAAATGGAACCATATAATCAGGTATGATAGCAGCCTTCTCTATATGGTGTTGATGCATGACTCTTCGTATCTCACTTCATTTCTTTTTAACATTGCATGTCCACAGTCAACTTACGAAAGCCTTCAAATGCTGTTTCCTAGCTTCTTTAGGATGAACGCAGAATGCAAGGCAGAGAAGGAGCACAGAAGGTTTTTAAAGGGCTTTCTTTTGTGGAAATGTAAGGATGCCCGCGGGCAAGATGGAATCTTTCTATACTGGGTGTCCCATTTGAAAATGCACGGCTTAATATATCTGAACCTATGATATATAGGAGGAAAACACCTTACATGAAGTTGATTTGAATGGTATGAATTATAAGTGCAACTTTCATATACCTTGTTTTTCTCCTATATATTAAAGTTTCAGATATATTAAGCCCTTAAAATGCAACACTCACATATAATAAATTGAAAGAGGTCAAATAGATTTAATTGTACAGTTTTATTTGAAACATAGCAAGTAAATTAACACTCTTTCTGTAAAAAATTTAAAACAAAATTTATAAAACAATTTGTTAACTCAAATAAAAGATAGCACACATAAACGATAATACATAGAGGTATTTATGTAAAGATAATTTTAATTGTATTATGAACATTTGGCGATAAGTGGTTTTAAAGTTTTACATAAAAATCTAGTTTTTCTTATTTTTAAATGTTTTTTTTTATAAATGCGTCCTTTTGCCAGGCCAGTGGCGGATACAGCGGGGGCCGATCGGGGCGATCGCCCCCCCCCCCCTAGAGCTCTAATAATAATAAATCAAAATTTATATTCTAATCCAATGAAATAGAAAATACAAAAAAAAAATTTTTTAAAAAAGACCGTTTCTAAACCGGCGTTAAAAAAATAGAAAATAATTTCTTCCTTCATTTCTCCAGAGCTTCCCTTCATTTTGCATTTAATTAAATTTTTAAATTATATTACATTTGTATATAAATTTTTAAATTTTCAAGGTATACAGAGAAAACAAGATCTAGACTTCTCAAATTACACTACAGTGAATAACAATTTCCCGAAATTTAAATTTGGAACTGCTAATGTTTATCAAAATACTTAATTAAATTACTTTCCTTTGAATATGCTTTTTTTGTGTACCATGAAAATTTAAAATTTTTTATACAAATGTAATTTGATTAAATGGAAAACTCTAGATAGTTATTTGATATATTTATTGTTTTTTCCATTTTAGTCATAAATTATTCTCAAAAAAATGTAAAATTATATAACTAATGAATTTTCTGTACAAGCATTGTTGCACTTTTTTGTGATGGAAAGCTCACAAAAGCCGGGTATTTTGATGAAAAGTAGTATGTTGGGAAAATTATCGGGGTAATTAATCTCAGATTCAGTTGTCCTGCAATTAATTAATTTAAGGCAAATAGGATAATATATATATTAACCCTACCTAATTAGCATTCCTAGAAAATTTCTTCCACCATTTAAGTTGCAAGAAATTGCAGTCCAGCCGAAGAAATTATGGTGTTTTAGCGAAATGCAAGCGACCTATGTATGAAAAACACCAGTAGTAAGGTAAGCAAGAAGTGTATAATGTCTATTTTATGTGGGAATAAATTTCACTATGCCTACGGGATCAAAAACTTGTATTATATAGATAAAAGAACTCTGGCGATATCTGAATGCTAATGAAATTTTCATGCCAAAACGAAATGAGAAAGCTATACAGATCAGTCCACAGCTAATGGCAAGTGCGGTTATAGGGGACGATGGGGGCAATCGCCCCCCCCCCTAGAGCAAACGTCTGGATCCGCCCTTGTGCCAGGCGGAGTCCTTTCCGTATTTCATCTTCGAACTGTGGATAACCAAATTCTTTGCTCTGCACCGCCTTTATATCAAATATGAAATCATTTTGTAAAATAAACAAGTAACAAAATTAAATTACCATAAAGTATCGTGTTGAATGTTTTTAATTCTTCAACGCCTATTTTGTTTTTAACACCATCCCAGTTGCTGTCTAATAAAACCTCAGGGACTTATTTGCTTTGCCTCACGATCTAAACAACAAAATCATAGATACATAAATTTTTTATTGAATTAATTCAAAATCTGAAGGTAAAACACTTACTGCTTGTTCCTCAGGTGTATTTTGGACAATCTTATCAACGTTTTACAAATTTTGACATGTAGCTATAGGAAATATATTCAATTTAGCTGATTGCGGATATATCTTTTGTATGATCTTTTCTAAATATACAGTGTGTTTCTCAAGAACTTGCTGTTGCTGGGTTATCTTCAATATATCATCAATATATTGTTCATTTGCTCTAAATTGTAAATTATTGTGTATAGTACATAATTTGATTAGATACTAATTTGCAAATTTTTATATTACCTAGTTGCTTGCATGTTCCACATGACGGCTTTTTCTTTTTCTATGCTCGTTTTTCTGTAATAGAAAAGACATCTATATTTTGATAGTAGCCGTGTGATTTTATCAAATGATCACCACTTTGTTTTAGCTACAGGCTATTACTTTCAGAATGATCGGAATGTCACTCACATTCAAATTATATCTTACCATTATTATCTTTATTGTAACTTGGCTCTTTCCGAGCTATTCCTAGTGCGGCGTTGCATCTGACAACAGGGACGGATTCAAATGGTTTATTAATTTTAAGTTTTTGTTTTTTGGTAATTGGTTCCAGATTTCTGTTGAATGAATTACATGAAGATCAATAGGAAGAAATATTTAAAAATACACTGATGCAATATTGGTATCAATGCTAAACCGTCGCTAACTGGTATTCATAGAACTTTGCACAGTAGGTCTTCGATTTTAAATTGCTCTTCTTCTTTGCTGATATTACTTACCTGACAAATACCCAAAGTTTGCATGGTATCAAAAGGCTCTTCAAGAAATTTTTGACGTTGAGAAATCTTAAACCTATGATGTATTCTTTCGCATCTAAGTCTTTGTAAAACCCTGATATTTTTATAGGTATAAAAGCTTTAATATAGCAAAAATTATCAGGCCTAGTATTGCTCAAGTAAAGTATTCCGAAATAGTTATTTGTGTATATTGGCATGGCTGATGTATTTAATGTCTTTTTTGATAATTCCCCTAGGCCTGATTTCATAATACTATTTTCTGCAAAGCGATTTCTTTCTTCAATTTGATTATGTATTTGTTGTAATATATTTGTAGGCTGACGACAATATTTTTTTAAAGATTGCATAAAATTCTCGAACCTATAAGCAGAGAAACAGTCTACATTTGCATACATTTTTTACAAAATCGGTCAAATGCAGCAAATTGTGCACATTATAACTTATTTTGTCTTTTCAATAAAGAAAGTTAAAGTTGTATACAAAGATCTCGAACATTTCTTGGACACAATCGAAATTTTTCTGACAATTTTTTTGGCCAGGATATCAATCTATATTCTCCATGAAGTAGAAGAAAGTGTTGATAGATATAAGTCTTCATGTAGAACATCTTTAAATAAAACTACACAAGTATATAAAATTAGCTACCGAAACTCTGTTGCTTTCCATCTATGGAATTCCTGCAGACTCCTGGGCTTCCTGCAAAATTCTTTGGGAATATAAATACCAATTGAAGCTAGTTTTCCATTTAAATATTCTTTTTGGCCAATACCAAGTTTCGATCTGTTATGTTTTTTTTTGCCATAAGTAACCTATTATTTTCTTTACAACTCAGCAAATGCATAACGTCTAAGGGAAACTGTGCAATCATCTTTATATTAACTTCTTCTAAACAATGCGGATTATTATGGATAAATGTTGTATGGAAAAATTTATCATCGCGATTCTTGTAACCATTATCTCTCCGCGAGAAAGCAACTGTGATGCTATATGTAAGCTGATTATTGACTTTGCGACCTTTTTAAATACATTATGCACAATCATTACTAGAAGTATGGTCAACAGTGCCAGTCAAAAAAGCTCTGGCGGGTGAATCACAAATCAGCATTCTTACTTGTACATTTATCAGATTCCTATTTATTAACAAGCCTTCAGTTTGAAGTTTTTTAAGTTCTTCGACCAATTCCAACAAGAAGTCATTTGGGACTCTCAGGTTTTTTAAGCCAAATGTATGTTCCTATCAGGAAAGTCTTAATTTGGTTCGCTAGGCCAATACAGTTCCAAGCTTATAAACAGCAGACTCTATAATTTCGTGTAACGATAAATTTTAAAACGAAAAACAAGATTTATGAGTTAGACCATTTCAAGTAGTCCACTGCCTGAAGATACTTCATAACCTACGATATAATGTTTTACTTATGTCGTCGAGATAAGCCAGCTCTGAGACATTAAATATTACCTAAACCTCTGTAAACGCCAAAACCTACATACCTCGTTTAACAAAACTGGCCGCCACTGGTAAACAGGAGACGTTAAAATTAAAATAACTTTACACGTTAGGGCAACAGCACACACAAAATTAATTTTTTTAAAATTAGCGACCAATTAATTATTTTCTGGGCCGCTTAAAATGGATTGAACTTTATAAAGGATTTTCCAATAAGAGGTGTTATTTTGATATTCAAAGAAAAATGTCATTTTTTGAGACAAATGTTCGGATCTTTATTTCATTATAAAGAGGAAGGCATGCCGTTAATAATGGAAAATAACATCAGCCAAATGACCACCACGACCACGCCTACAGGACCATATCCTTCTCATGAAATTTTCCATAACCAAATCGCAAAGTGGCTGCCCTATGTCCTCGATAGCCTGACGAATTCCATCTTTGAGGTCTTGAATCGACGCTGGGCTGTTGGCGTAGTCCTTCTCTTTCACGTGGCCCCAAAGGAAGAAGTCGCATGGTGTTAGGTCACAAGATCTCGGTGGCCAATTGTGATCACCTCTTCGAGAGATAACACGGTCCGGAAACTTTTCCCGTAAAAGATCAATGGTTTCGTTGCTTGCATGGCACGTAGCGCCGTCTTGTTGAAAGTAAACGTTGTCCAGATCAATACCATCCAATTCCGGCCATAAAAAATCATTAGTCATCTGTCGATAGCGCAATCCATTCACCGTAACTGTTGCTCCAGCCTCATTTTCGCAAAAGTAAGGTCCAATGACCCAGCGGGACAATAAACCGCACCAAACAGTCACACGTTGAGGATACAGAGGCTTTTCAACAATAACTCTTCCGACAATTTTGCTTGTTGACGAAGCCATCGAGGTGGAAATGGGCCTCATCACTCAAGATGAGTTTTCGATGGAATTTCGGATCATTTTCATGCATTTTAAGGACCCAGTCAGCAAAGACTCGACGTTATTGATGATCGGCCGGCTTGAGTTCTTGTGTTAACTGAACTTTATAAGCCTTAAGACCCAAATCTTTATGCAAAATACGGTGTAATGACGTTTATGGAATGCGTAATTCCAAAGAACGACGAGGAATGGACAAACCTGGGTTTTCTGCAACACTTTCGGCTACACCAGCAATATTCTCGGCTGTTCTTGAGCGACGTGCACGGGTTTTATTCTTCACATCACTAGCTTGTCCGAATTGCTCGAATTTTTCTACCAATTTCTGTATTGCGGTCCGACAAGGTGCTTCACGACGACCCAAAAATGTTCGAGTTTTACGAACCGTCTCTGCCACATTTTCACCATTTTTATAGTGAATTTTAATAATTTCAATGCGTTGTTGAATCGCGTATCGTTCCATTTTTATTAATGGCGTAGTTTCTACTTGTCAAATGTCAAAAACTGAGAGCTCCAAAGGTGACATCTACCGAAATAGCGGGCTAATTAAAATAACACCTCTTATTGGAAAACCCTTTATAATTTAATTTTAAACCTTATAAAAATATTCTATGCTAACTTGTGCAATTATGTTTATAACAAATTGTTGTTAATTTACCTGTAATTTAAATTTTCCTTCAATACCGGTTATCACACAAAAATGTCAAATGCACTTCGAAACTTTCGTACACACTGAGAAGAACTTAACTGCGCGTACCTCGGTCCTTCACATTTCATTATGTCATAATAATTTCACAATTTTGCGCTACAAATGTATCCCTTCCACCTAGCTTGCTAGCGATTAATGTTGAATGCATCATTATTACATCAGTGTGAATATTGCTACGTAGCGTTGTGTCGATACTATTCCTTCCACAAAGCTTCCCCTGGAAGGCCTTAACACATTTCCCGCTGGAAAAGACAGGAATACAAATACAAAGCACAGACTCTTTGTTCCAATTTGCAGTACAGCTTTCCACCGAATATAGAAATGCGAGACAGAAAATTCCACCAAAATCTGACGACCGACAAGTTCTGCTCCAACATCATCATGTGCAAGCCAAACGCAGAATTTCTCAAGTATGACTTTGCAATAATAACAAAACAAAATAAAATTTATGGAAAATATAAAATGTATGACGTTTGCGGAAAATTTACGCAATGAAAAATTTCCACAATCATTTGTAAAAAAGGTAGATGTTTCCTAAATGAAATGAATTTTCTTTATTTTTTATTATTTACTAATAACATATTAGGCAACTTTAATAAATAATATAAAATGACATTAAAAATAAATGTTAATTACATTTCATTCTATATTAATTATTCTTTCACAAATCAGTAATTTTGACTGCTTTTGGGCAATTTAGGTCTAGTAAACTAAATTTCAGTGGCATCGCTATCTCTCACATATAGCAACCATTCAAACATTCGTCACAATGACGATTGGAGTGAAGGATTTGTCATCATATAATGTGTAAGGATAAGTCTAATGCTATCAGAAATTTTGATAAAGGCAAAAATTAAATTAGGCATTTCCTACCCGTTTTTTATGCTCATATATTTATATACAGGCAGTCCTTGCTTTTACGCTAGGTTACGTTCCAGGAATATTTGACGTACTGAACGACGTAAAGTGAACCATTCTTTTATGCATTTCTATAAAAAATCATCTAGTTCGGTTCTTAGGTATGATAAAAGCAACCAAAAAATATCACAAAATAACAGTGACGCAATCATTACAATTAGGTTTTTAAATAGAAAAAGTCCACTAAAAGTTTCTGTTTCGCATGTTATTTTTAGCTTCGATGTACGTACCTATAACATTGGCATATATGTGAGGTTAATGTTATTATTTACCTTAGGGACATTTTGCTCGAATATAAAAAAAGTGGTCTTTGATGGTCTTTGTTCTTTCAGTTTTACTAAATCCTCGTTAGTCTATTTTTGTGAATATAAAAACAGCATCATCATTACGTTCCACTCTCGAGTTCTATTCTCAATAAATTATTTTCTATATTTTCACGAGGTATGGCTCACGAAATTCGGCCAAATTTCTTCCAAACTCCAGTACAATTAACTTCTTCCCATGACACGTAGCTATATTATTCACACCGTCGAAAATGTTGAAATTTTTACGAGCCACTTTTTCAAATGAACATAGGAATAAATGAACTAAATACTATTTTCTGTTCAAATGATTATTTTATTTCATTTCTTTTCCTTGCACGTTTATTTCATTCTTCCTTTCTATTTAAATGCTTGTTACGAAAGTAATTTAGCCTTCCTTCTTAACGTAGTCATCTATTTCTCCAATTTCAAGATCCGATCCCTGCAAGTATTGCCCTGTTCTAATCTACAGCTTTTAATGACTACCTACTCTTAGAACAAAATCTTCATTTTGTGAAAACCAATCGAATGTTGGATTTTCAGAATCAACTTATTCAAGGATACCCACTGAACACAGAATATTTTCATTGCGTCATATATGTATAGTCTAATTTAAAAAAAAAATTAAACTGAACGAAAGTAGGAAATTAAAGTAGGAGAAATATAGATAGTTTACGTTAATAAAATGTTAAAAGTAAATTACAACTTTTCTAAGATTTTTATACGTTTTTAAATGGTACTAATTCAACATACCTAATAAGTATGATCTAAATCTATGTACATATACTTAAAGTCTGTAGTAGTAGGGTGGTCATTCAAATCACCTTTAGATCTTAAGGCACTAAAGAAATTATCTATGATATTTTGATTAAGTCGACTTGTATGCAAGGATATAGTCCACTTTAAAATACTCCCTTAAATATGTATGCAAATCTGATTAATTTGATATCAAAATGCCTTTTATAAATTCATTCACTGTGAACGTTTGAACCTAATACCATCGACAAAAAAAGTGGCTCGTTTTGAGGTCATAAAAAGCTTAAAGTTTTCAAGATGGCGAAACACATTAAGATACCAGCATACCTTATATTCCTTGTACCATGACTTCAGGTATGAACTTTCGCGTAAGCCATTCTTCGAAAAGATTTTCAATTGACAGGAAGAGTTCCTATAGCGTACTTTTTAATGCCTTTGGGTTTTCCCGGTGTTACCAACACGAGTTTGCCAGTGTCGCCCAGGGCATGCGGTGTGATGTAAAACGAATGAATCGAGACGTCAAAAGAAGCGTTGGTCTCAAAATTCTGTTTGACGTAAAGCGAAATTACGTAACACGAAACGCTGTAAAGCGAGAACAGCCTATATACATATTTTTATGTTATTAAGCCTAGCTCAGGGGATACCATATGATGCAAAGCTCAGCACGGCAAGAAGGAGATCGGAAAAGGATTAGGGGACATGGAAAATGGCGGAAGTGCTGATGTATGTCACTCTTGAATCTTCGCAGATTGTAAGACAGAGGAAAAACCGAAGATGGTAGACTATTTCACACTCGCACAGTTCAGGATAAAAAACCATCACGGAATTTTACTGTACGGTCGAAATTATTGTGAAGGAAGAAGGATATACGCGGGCTGCAGCGCGAGTATTGCATGCAGGAATTAATCTACAAGGAATTAGACTACATATTTCATCATGTAGAATGAAACGAAACTTTGTCTGTTCTTTGAACCATAAATAAAATATTTCAGATTAGCATCTTAATTAATCTTTCCGTCTTCGTTCCAAAATTGTATGACTTTTCAATTAAATTTTTTTTAATAAAAAACTACATGTCTTTCTGTTATGAAGTTAATGTAAATATCCTAATGGTTATAATTTGTAAGCTATACGCCATCATATTGGTTCAGTTACATGCCCGGTTCAACTTTAAACTTGAACAATATTGGGACAAAGAATAATATAAAATAAAATTTAATTATGTAAAATTTTTAGAGAAAGTAGGACCTGCACCAAAAAACACAAAAGAAAGGGCTAATGCACAAAACTTCTATTTCCCAAGGGATGTTCGCTGTTAAGACAATCAAAAAGTTTCCTTCATCCCCAGGAAAAAAAATTTCAGGACTGAAACTTTATGTCTATAAAATTGGAAACTTACTTGAAAAGTAATTTGAATATTATGAATGATTAGTTTTCTCATTACGCTGAACAACTTCATCCTCCGAGTTTATAGTCAGACTGCGTTGCAGCTGTTACGAATTCCGCAATTTCTATCAAAATTTTCTGTCTTGGTACATTCACTTCAGGCACATGCAGCTCAAAACGTGGAATTGTAATAAATTTCAAATGAGCAGTTATTCGTGGTTTTCTCAAGTTTAGTTAACTTATAATAGACTGGCTCTTAACGGGATGGCTATATATCTAACATTAACTAAATTTAATGAACTTAGCAAAATATTATTAAAACTGTCTGTAATGTTACACCAATGTTTTTCTACCAATTTCGTTCCATACATACATATACATAACGAAATTTCAAGAAATTTTTTGTTATTCTGATTTTGTATGCCATGTGATATCCTGTTGTTCAAGAACTGTCAGTAAAACAGTATAGCATTGACGTGCCAGGCAGAGACCGACCCAGGCAACAAGCGAACACTAGTCAAGTGTAAAGTTGTACAGTTCTGTAGTAGTCCATGCAATAGACAAGCAGTCAACAATTTGAAAAGTAGAGCAGTCAGTTGTAAAGTAGAGTTGCCAGTTGTTGCTTATCGCAGTAGGTTTTGTATCACAGTAGTTTGTATCTCAGTAGCTGTATCATGTACCAGTATATTTTCACAGCAGTTAATATCATAATTTATTTCTTTAACTTAAATTTATTCTTTATTAAATAATTTCTAATCATATTGTGAACTCTTGAAATCTATTTTATTAAAGTGTATTCCAAATAACACGGCAATGTTCTAATTCCTACACATATTATACATGAACTGGTTAATTATCCGATTGAATAGGCAGTATCATACCAGTAAATCTGCAATTCACATTACTGCTTAATTATCTGGGTATTAATTCTCGTTAACTAACTATGCAGTTAACTAGTTAGCAAAGCAGGTATTGAAAGCGCATCTGCTTAGCAAAGTAGGCATTACCCAGCTGAACTGTTTACCTCAGATATAAAATGTCGCACGTCGCAGTTTCGATGAATTCGAGTGTTAATATTCAAATGTTTAAAATATATTGAATTTTACAAATTTAACACATTTTCTTTCTTTTTGCTGTAAAATGAAATTCAAGAAAATATTTTCTGAAAAAGAAATTTGCAAACTTCTTATATCTATCTTCAATATTTTACACTGAAGTTATGAAGTTCTCCTCTGCAATTTTCCATGTCTTTATTTACATCTATATATCTGTGGTGACAGATCAATTAGTGATAACTCCAAAATTCAAGTTTTTCATTATAGCCATTTAAACATTTGAAAAATTCTTGCAAATCGGATTGCGCCTGATAATATCAACGCTTTAATGTAATATACTTTATGGTAGTAGGTAACTAACATAATATTATAACTCTGATGATAATTTAACGTTTAGTATAATTAAAGGGAGTTATCAGTGTTTGATCAAAATTACTACCAATACCTTATAGGTAGAAAAAGGAGTTATGATTTTATTACCATAAAAAAGAACTCTAGGAAAAAAAGTAAAACAATGAATACACAGATTTGTTTAATTTATTCATTTTCAACAATCTAAAAACTAAAATAAATTATTGTTCAGAAGAATTGAAATCATCCTCACTATCACTGACTGTTGTTGTTAATCTGTTGTCATGTCTCAAGTTAACATAAAAATCCCGATATACTGGATCCAGAAATTGTATCAGATCTAATAAATCCTATATTTTTTTCTTCAATTACCAATGGTTCAGAATATGCCAGTGGCAATTCCACCGCATCCAGAAGCCGCCTCCTTCTATTAAGTGAACACATCCTAAATGTTTCTTCTGAATTTAAGGAGTATTTGAAAGAAATTTCTCCGAATTTTTTAGTAACTTTCACCCAGAAAATGTTGTTCCAATTGAACGGCTGTCGCTGGCTGTCAATATTTCTCTTAACCAAAACGTTTGTCAATAGATTAGAAAATGAAAAGAAATCATTCTGACTCATACTGTGAACAACGTAGTTGGGACTAACCATTCGCACTAAATTCATCCAATCCTGTGGTATAGACAAAATTAGGTTATGTTTCTTCTTAAAACTTTCAATAGCAGCCTGGTCTGTATCACATTCAAGATGGGTGTGCCCGGGTACCAAAAACTTGTGATGTATCTCTTTTAAATTTTGTTTTTTTTTAATCACTTACATAAACATAACTGGTAAAATGGAATTTCTATTCTGGCTAGGACACGTATCAGAATAAAAAACCAAAGTCTCTACCGTATCAGATAACGCCATAATAAATGTATATATGCAAGATGCAATTTCGTTTGCACCTCGCTGAGCTGTTCCCTCGTGCCACATAAAACATGAAGTCTTTTTGTCTAAACAATTACGCACAGTTAAATTGAATGTCCATAATTTTCTCTTATAAAAAGACACACTTGTGGACAAACAAGGGGTCTCTAGACATTTTTGTACTTTATGTACTTAGAGAAATCTTTCTTCATCACATTTAGGTTAATATTCCTGTTCACACTACCTGAAAAGTACCCGATATTTTAATGGTTATTTACAATTTCATAAGATATTGTACCAGCGCACTAAATAAGTAAATTTTTGACGCTGGTGCTCGTACTTTCGGTACCCTTTGTTTACAGGGGTTCTCAGAACATATAAATACATATGTATATGTATATCAACTCGAGGTTAAAATAAGTGGGTAATAGTGTTATAACACCGCCCCCAAAGTTTTTAGTTTCCAGATGTGTGAATTCAAAAATTTTCAGATGCTTCCGCGATGCTCAGTTTATTTCTATGCGAACAATATTATTTTTGATAGAAAATTTATGTTTTTTTTACTTGTTAGTATTTCTTTTATATAATTTTATGTTCGTTTCCGAGCTTCATTTTTGAGTAAAACTAAATCAGTTCTGGAAAATTTGGCTTTTGTGTTCGACGGTCGTAATTTTACTATGCTTTTTGCGTAGATTTCGATAAATTTTCACTGGCTAGGGAAAGTGAATTTTGTAATTTAAGCTTCAGGTCTTCTAAATAGTTTTCGTAGCTGTAAGATTATCTAAGCAATGTATAACAGAATTTGGTATGTTGGATCTATGTCCATAAATTAACTCATAAGGCAAAAAATCGGTAGATGTATGTTGGGTGAAATTAGGTGAGAAGACACAATATGGTAACCAAGTGCTGGATCCATTTATGTAAAATATCTTAGGTATTTACCGATAGTGCGGTGAGAGCAATCAAGATCCTCATTTGAGGAAACTTAGAAAACTTCAGGAACTTACACACATTTTTGAAGAACTCCGACAGAATACTTGTTCCTTGGTCAGTAACTATTGACTCGGGATTCTCTCTTAATTTGTCATCGCTCCAGCGACAGTGAAATTGGTGACATCATTCTGTATTTATTTTAATCATGCGATGAAGGAAATGGACCCTGAATGCCAAGAATGATCTTCTGAAAGGGTTTTCGTGATTATTGTTTTAAATCACTCTTGAATCTTCGCAGATTGCAAGCCCGAGGAAAAACAGAAGATGGTAGACTATTCCATATTCGCACAGTTCGGGATAAAAAGCACCACGGAGTTTTACTGTACGGTCGAAAGTATTTTACAGGGTGAGGGGATGTGCGGGTCTTGCAGCGCGAGTATTGCATGCAGGAGTTAATCTGCAAGGGATGAGACTAGATATGTCATCAGAATATTGGCCACGCGTGTAGCGATAAAGGAGCGAAAGACATCCAACATTGCGGCGGTGTTCGAGTGAGTCGATATGATAAGTTATCGCCAAATTGCCAATGAGCTTAAAGGCTCTCTTTTGGATAATATCCAATAAAGCCCCAGCCCAGATGTGAGAATTGTATTCAATTCTAGGTCTGATAAAGGACTTGTATAGGAGCGCTGGATTTGATGGGCTGAAATATTTCTTACACGTTTTCAGAAATGCAATACATTTCGATGCTTCCTTGGCTAGAGAGTAGATGTGGTCTGTCCAGCTTAATTTACTGGAAATGTTAATGTCACGAATGCTTAGTGACGTTGAATCTGAAATTAAGGCTCCATCAAATGAAAAGGGGTGGATAAATGGTTATTTTGTTTTAAAGAGATGAGACAGCTTTGAGTCTGACATGCATTGAATTCGATGCGATTCGCTTTGCCCCCAGCGAGGATAATATCACGATCGTTATACAATGATCTAGTTATGCCACCTTGTTTGACACATGCAGCATTCCATGTGGAGTCCGCAAGAGTGTCAAAGGAGTAAGCCAAATCAAGGGTACTGTCATCGGCAAAGCCATGGATAGGATTGAAAGTAATGGAAAGCAGATTAATAATGAAAATTAGGAAGAGAGACAGAATCCAAGGGCACACCGGAATTTATACGGTGAGGTTAAGATGTAACGGTAAATAATACAACACGCATTTGGCGACCAAGTGCTTTAAGTTTGGCTAAAAGGGCAGGATGCCAGACTCTATCAAAGGCCTTCGAAATATCCAAAGCAATGGTTTTGGATTCACCAAAATTGTGGGGACTATGGTTCCAACGTTCCGTAAAAAAAGTCAGTAAGTCTCCAGATGAGCATCCAGTCCGGAAGCCATATTGGCGATCGTTAATGAGTTGATGAGTTTCAAGATACTTCATTAATTTGAAATTAATTATAAATTCAAAAACCTTTGAAAGAATCGAAGTGATTACAATTGGTCGATAATTTGAGGGATCGCTACCCTCTTTTTTTTTTAGAATAGGCTGAACGTGAGCTAGTTTCTAACCTGTTGGAAAGATTCACCTCGAATAAGACAAGTAAAATATTTTGCATAGAGTCTTATCCAAGGATGAGGCGCAATTTCTAATTACAAGAGAACCGTTCAGGTCCCGTAGCTTTGGATACATCGATCCCCCTAAGGACCTTGTACACATCTCTCGTACGAACGTGTATCGGCTCTTGTACACATCCACATGGGGAATGCAAAACAGGTGTCTGTGAAGTTGTCGGACCCGAGAATTAGTAGCTATTCTAGCAGCCAAATATTAGCCTTATCTAGGAAGCCAACTGCGACTGTTTTGTAATGTAGCGGTAATTGAACACTACAGCTATATTACTGCATTTTGGGTAGGTTAGTGTAGCGGTATGTTAAAATGACAAGATATGTGAGCTTGTGTTTACTGTTACTTTATTGAGCAAAAATTCCTTATTTTACGTTAGTCTGAATTCTTTTTTATTTTTTCACTTCAAATGTACTTAATTAATTTAATTAATTATCTGTAGGCATGTATTCTTGAGGTGTCGTAACGTGACACGTGCTCAATTTTATACCTCAGATTTTCACCAATTTCACTTATATTTGAAAATTCACTGTCTATTATTATTAGTTCTTCTTAATATATTTCACATCACTCTTAATATTAATTAATTCTACTTTGTTTTTTCACATGAAACGTCTAATATGCTTAGCTTGCATGAGTTAAACGCTATGTGAAAAAACCTAAAACTAAAATGTCTGCCACCAAATATATTTTAAAAATGTATAAAAAATACTTAGCCTATAATTTCACCAAAAACCTGTAACACCACAGAAGTTAATCTTTACTTAGCATGTAAATACTGTACCTTGCTTGGCACGTTGATTTATGCTAGAAAGATTCGAAGTAATTTGCACTAATGAATAATTTTCCACTTTTAGATTTTTTGAAGAACACTAGATCTATGCGAAGTTGCATTTGCGATCGCTGTCAATGAGAGTTTAGTTAGGGAGCACCTCCTTTTTATAATGTCCGAGCCGCCATTTTCGGACAAGTTCCACATGAAAAAATGCAATTTTCATATATTTTTTGCACATTATAAGTCCATGCTGTAATGTCAAAATATTCCAAATTATGTGAATTAATTTATTTTTAATTATCCATAATTTTTCCTAATTCATTTATTGAAATATTTCAATTTTTCTAAAATTTATCAATATGGCCGCTCCCTATCATACTATGTTGATTTCCGGTGTGGAACATAAATTCTCTCACGAATTTTCTTCTGTCTCGTTTCCACATCGTTCTCTTTCCCACTCATTATGGGAATTAAAATTACCTTTTTTTATAAATATTTTCTTACCTGGGCAATTTCGCGTTTTCTAACTATTGCCAACAGGTAGAGCGCGGCCAACTTCGTAAAATTGATTATTTACGTTGTCGCAGTGACAGTTCGGTTCGCGGATTTTAAATAGTGAAGTGCCGTGTTATTTGGATGGATTTCTCCTCAACAAATGGATTAATTGTTAAGGTGAGTTGATTTATATATTCTATAAGTGTGAATTAGTGATTTGCCTGTGCATAATTTGCAAGAATCATGCAAATTATGCGAAAATTTTATGTTAAAAAAATTGTTAGTGAAATGTCAACAATGGCAACAATTGTTGAATTTCACTAATAATAGTATATATGGATTCTGCAAATTTATGTATTCTGCACATTTAAGCATAAATGCATGTTTTGCAAATGTTTATTGTGCAGAAAACATGAATTTCGCTAAGAAATCCCAATGTTTATGTTTGCATGTAGTGTTGTTGTTGTACTGCCAAGAAATTTGTTTCTTGGCAGTTTGCATGTAACTATATTTTTGTTTGTAATTTTTTTTATATCTTTGCTGGCGTTAATTATATTGAACTAATTTATATGTTTTTCTTATTTCAGATGCTGCATAGACGTATAGGAGGCATTTGCTGACTGGAAGAGGAATTCAGGAAATAGGGAAGTATCAATTATTGTATATATTGTATTTTAATATTGTTTATTTATTTTCAGCTGTGTTCAACATACTCCCCCCCGTTGAACAGTTTGTTCAACCAAAGCTTCCTTTATTTTGCGTATACCTCTCTTGTGGTAATGATGGAATATCAACGTTCCGTCCTTGTTAACTTTTAGTTTAACCTGATACTTGTCGGGTAAATTGATGAATTTTTCCCGATTCCTTCGCTGCTGTATGGCTCTCACGTTGATACGCTGCAATACGTATCGTGGTAAATATATATCTACGCCTTCTCGTGTTTGAAATTTTTGAAAACTATTGTTCATCCTCATTTCGAACTCATTTATGTTCGTGGTCAGCAGAAGTCTGGATAACTGTGATATCCGACTGCCATTAACCACCACTGTCTGATCCGGGTGTGGATCCGTAAAAGGAGTTGGGCCTACAAACGGTAAGTTTGTAGCCGTAGTTAAATCCTTAGCTGCTGCGCTCGTGGATGGCTCTCCTCTGATTCTGGCAACTTCTTCTCTAGCTCCTACAACTTCTTCTTGAACTCCTGAAGCCCATTCGTGGGCCAACTCCGGCCTGGGTCTGCCAAAGACATCACATCCCGGGTCACGCAACATCCTCCGCTCCGGGCTTCCTGGTGGGCTAAAATAAATGTCCTTCAGAATATATAACGTATCATCCTGTTCGTAGGTGAATGACATCTGAAATGGCAACCAGTTAGTATGGCGTAACGTGAATAGAACACAACCCTCAGCCAACAGTAGTACACAAAAGGACAGACACATGACGACACTAAGAACAGGTAGTTAATCTATAGCTAATGGTAGCGGACTAATTTTTGCAATTGGTCGTAGAAAACTACCGTTTCGCGTTTTGACCTTGACTACCCGAACCAGATCATCTGTCCATGGATGCACTTGTTCGATTATGCCCATTAACCAACTTGTGGGTGGCATCTGATCGTGTTTTACAAGTACCACGTCCCCTACTTGAATATTTGGTTGTCTTGTATACCATTTGGGTCGATTTTGCAATTGGTTCAAGTAATCCCTTGACCATTTATCCCAAAATTGTTTATATAATAGTTGTATGTACTTCCACCGTTTGGAAGGTAGTATTGCTTCATGTGTATAGTCTGGCTCTGGAATGGCATTAAGTGCTTGGCCTATCAAAAAATGTCCGGGTGTGAGGATAAGTAAATCCTCTGGATCATTTCTCACGTAGCATAGCGGTCTAGAATTTAGACATGCCTCAACCTGAGCCAGGACTGTAGAGTATTCTTCGAATGTGCATCTGGAGTGTTGTAATGTTCGGCGTAAATGGTACTTTATTGCCTTTACTCCAGCTTCCCATATCCCTCCAAAGTGTGGAGAGGCTGGAGGACTAAAATGCCAATTGATTTGCTTGGAGGCAAGATATTGTGCTGCTACTGGAGTTGCACCTTTAATTGCTGCTTGCAAATCCTTGTCTAAAATCGCTTTTCCTCCAATGAAGTTGGTGCCACAATCTGAGTATATGTCACTACACAATCCTCTTCGTGCTACAAATCGTTTTAATGCAGCGAGGAATGCTTCAGATGTGAGATCTGATACCAACTCCAGATGTACCGCCTTTGTGGCCGTACAAATGAAGATGCAAAACTATGCTTTCAGCAATTTTGCATTTCGTAGGTTTGATGCTTTTATTATTACAGGTCCTGCATAATCAATTCCTACGTTAAAGAGCGGTCTCGTTATATTCACTCGAGACGTTGGTAGATTTCCCATTAATTGGGTTCTTGTTGTAGTGCGATGTTTAAAACAGATAATGCACTTATGTATTCGACTGGTAATTCGACGTCGTGCATCCAAGATCCAAAATCTATCTCGACTAGTGCTGAGAACTAGTGATGGACCGCCATGCAGAGTATCTACATGTAGTTTATCAATTAGTATTAGTGTAACGTGATGATCACGTGGTAAGATGATTGGGTGCGTCCTATTATATGGCAATGTTGCATTCAGAAGTCTACCACCTAATCGTATTAGACCGTTGTTGTCCAGAAATGGATTGAGCTTGATTAATTTGCTATGTTGTGACAATGGTTTCTTGCCCAACATATTCTTATACTCTTCTGCGAACGCAGTTTTTGTACGAGTTTTAATATTGTTACTTCAGCATTATTCCATTCCTGCACAGTGAAAGCTTGAACGAATTTCGTTTGCGGATGCCGACAATTGTGTATGAAACGTTGAATGTTTGCTACAATTCGCACAAGGCGAGTATACGACGAATATCGTAAAAGAAGATTGTTTTCTAATTTCGCTAAAAAACTTACTGTAGGAAGTTCTTTAGCTTCTAAATTTGTTTGTTCCGAAATGTCCTTAAATTTCGGCCAGTTGTCCTGTTCTTCAGCTAACCATGATGGTCCATGCCACCATAAATGATTACTGGTTAAATCTGCTGCAGGAACACCTCTGGAGGCTAAATCTGCCGGATTGTGTTTTGTGGATATGTGACGCCACTGTTCGAAGCGTACAACGTCTTGTATTTCGACGCCGCGGTTTGCTACGTAGATTTTCCATCGGGCTGGATGTTCCTTGATCCATTGCAAGACAATTGTTGAGTCTGTCCAGGCGAAGATTGGCACATGATATAGGCGCATATCTTCAAGTGTAGCCTGAAGCAGTCGTGCAAGTAATAGAGCTCCATTAAGCTCTAATCTAGGAATTGTTGTTGGCTTAATTGGAGCTACCCTAGTTTTTGCAGTAAGCAAATTGGTATGAATTAAGCCGTTCTGATCGTCTACCCGTAAATAAACGGCAGCTGCAAAAGCCTTTGTAGACGCATCACAAAATCCATGTAATTGGATGCTTGCCTCAGATGAATAGTTGATCCATCTAGGGATTTGTATGTTTTCTATGCATTTTAAGTTACGTTTAAACTTATTCCATTGTTGTTCTATTATCTCCGATACCTTGTTGTCCCATGCACATCCTGTGATCCATAGTGCTTGCATGAGCACCTTGGCTGTGATTACCACTGGTGCCAGCCAGCTTAAAGGATCGTACAGTGATGCGATGTCAGACAGAATGGTTCGTTTAGTTACCTTGGCATGAACTGTCCATGGTTTGGTTATAATGGAAAAACTATCCAGTTTAGGATGCCAGCGAATTCCTAGTGTTTTTACAGATTCCTGGTCTGTGATCGTTAGTGTTTCTGTGAATTCACGTTGCTCTGCAAGAAGATGGCTTAACAACTCTGAACTGTTGCTTGTCCATTTCCTGAGATTGAATCCTCCAGATTTCATCATACCTATTAGCTGATTTAATAAGAATTTGGCGTCATTAAGATTGTCAGCTCCAGTCAGGAGATCATCCACATAAAAATCTGTGGTTGTAACCGTAGAGGCTAAAGGCCATCTTTGCTGCTCATCATTTGCTAACTGTTGTAGCGTCTGAATAGCTAAGTATGGCGCTGACGCAGTTCCAAATGTCACCGTGTTCAGCTGAAAATCCTGAATCTCCTCCTTAGTTTTAGGATGTCTCCAAATGATTCGCTGAAATGTTCGGTGATCGGGATGCATGGTGATCATGCGATACATCTTTTCAATGTCTGCGTTCATAGCGATTTTATATTTACGCCAGTTGAGCAACGCGGCGAACAGCTTAGGTTGCAGAACTGGGCCCTTTAGTAGATACTCATTAAGGGATTTGCCATTCGACGTCTTAGCTGAGGCATCGAATACTACTCTCACCTTTGTTGTCGTGCTTTCCTTCACAACGGCATGATGAGGTATATAATAATGGGGCTGATTGATATTGGGCGGAGGTATTTCCTCCATATGACCCAACAAGAGATATTCGTCCAATCATCTCTCATATTCAACTTTCAAGTCTGGATTTCTGGCTAATTGTCGTTGAATTCCTTGAAAGCGTTTGATTGCTTGTATTCTCGATTGCCCCAGAGTAGGGTTCTCGTCGTTTACAAAAGGTGATTGAGTTGATAACTCTGTAGACATTCCTTGTCTGCTTTTTTGAGAATGGGGTTTGTGGGAAATTCTTCTGTTTCCCAGAACTTCTTGAGTTGAAGAGCCACATCATCAGTTGTGATTGTAAATGATGACGTTTTGTGCTCTGCATCATCTATGCTAGACCCTAGCAAAATCCAACCAAATATTGTGTTGACTGCTGTAGGAGTCGTATTTGTTCCTTACCGAATAATGGTTCGCAATATTTGAGCATAAACTCTTGCTTCTAATAATGCAGCTATCCTTCCCGGTTTCCAGAATGTGGGATCTGCGAGTTGCAGTTTATTTAGCTTCGCGCATTCCTTTTTAGACACTATTCTAGAAGGCAGAGGATCTGTAATGTTCTTCTTAAGTACTAGAAAGTTTTCTTCTAATACTGCTGTAGATCTCGTTGTTCGAGGCCGAAGAGAGAGTATTGTTTGGTGCCTTGAGATGGCTGTATGGCTAGTGTTTAAGCCTGTGATTGAAACTGCAATTGGGCTTTGTACTGCTCCTAATTTCCTGCAAGCTTCCTCCGTGATGAAAGATGATTGCGAGCCACTATCTATCAGACATCGTAGAATATACGGTTTTCCGCTTTTTGTCTGTGCTACTACCAATGCAGTTGCTAGTAGAGCATTGTGACTTTCTCGGGTTACGAAGTTATGACTAGTGTTTAAGCCATCAGTATTGTTGACTGCTTGTAACCGGGAAAAGCTTTCCTGTGAGGAGCTAGATTGATTAGCTTGACTTGAGCTCAATCTAACCTTGTCATGTGCTGACTTATGCTCATTATGAACAGCTGAGGACTTGGGTTTTTCCTTATTGTGTTCTTCATGAAGGGTGCTATGATGTCTCCTATTGTATTTTAGACATCTAAATTTGCTAGTGCCATTATTTAAGTGGTGAATTCCTAAGCAATTTGAGCACCGACCTGATGCCTTCAATATCTGATATTTGGATGGTATGTCCATCGCTTGATACTTCGGACACTTTTGGAGGTAATGCCTGGCATTGCATGCTGCGCATTTAAATTCATTTGTAACGTGATATGACTTTGTCACATCTGGTGTGGTGTTTGGTTTGTGATGTGGTGTGGACTTAACTAGACTATCTGCTAACGATTCTAAAATTCTTAAACGTGTATTTAAGAACTGCTTAAATGACTTAAATGTTGGGAGTTCTTGTGTGCCTCCCTGCTCTTCTTCCCACATTTTGAGGGTAATGAACGATAATTTCTGTACTAACAGATGTATTAGAAGTACATCCCATGATGTCGTATCAACTTCTAAACTTTGTAATTGTTGGATACATTCGTCTGTTGTATCAATTATTGATTTGAGTTCTTTAGCAGATTCTGCATTTAGTTTGGCTTGGTTTACCAAAACCTTTAATTGATGATTAACTAAAATTCTCTTGTTCTCATATTTAGCCTTTAACTTGTTCCATGCTGGCATGTAATCTTCATTTGTTACTGGGGTGTGCCGCAACAATTTCTCAGCATCACCCACTAAACAAGATTTCAGATGATGCAGCTTTTGAACTGGTGTTAGCTTTGTATTGTCATGAACAAGAGAGATGAATAGATCATGAAATGATCGCCATAAATCGTAGTTGCCGTTATACTTGGGCAACTGAATGCGCGGAAGGAATGATTCCTGTTGAACAACAGTTGTCGAATGAATAGGTACTTGTCCCGAGCTTGATGCTTCAGTAGTTGGGACGAATTTCCGCAATCCTTCTACTAATTCTCCCATATATTCGGAATATTTTAACTCTGTTGAGCTATGATTATCTTGGGCTAAATACTCATGTTGCTTTTCATCAGAACTTTCTAATAAAAGCCTGATTTATTGCCATATCTGTATAGCTATATATTTCCCATAGTTTCTTCAAATCTGTAATTTTAGTTTCATAAAAGCCTTGTGTTCGTTTAGCAAGGTTCGTTTTCTTTCCATTTTCGATTAAGTTTTCAATTCTTGCACGCAATATGCTTTCCGTAAGGATTAGTTTATCTACTGAATCCATGTTGATTGATATTTTACGATTAGTTTATTAACCGTGTGGGTTAAATGATGAAGATAATTGAAAAAAAAAAACAATTTAATGCCACGTGGGATAAATGTAAATTTAGTCGAAGAACGTAAATTGATACCGTGTATGACAAATTGACGTGAAAAATATTTATCTAAATTTTCGTTACTAATTTTAATTTAATTAATCAGCTATTTATTAAGAGTTACTGACATGTAAGTTCAGCAATTAACTATAGCATTCTCAGATTTATTTAAACCATTAACAAAATAGTTTAAACTTTAATCAAATAAATTTAAGCCTTGAACAAATGATTTTAAACCCTTAACAAATAATTTTAAACCTTGAACAAATGATTTTAAGCCCTTAACAAATAAATTTAAACCTTTAACAAATGATTTGAAACCCTTAACAAATATATTTAAACCGTATACGAATAATTTTCAACTGTAAACAAGAAGACTTGAACCTTTAGCAAATATATTTAAATTCTTAAAACGGTTGACCATCAACTGCCTTAGGAATAAGTAAAACCATATCCAAAATATAGTTGGAATAGTCATCGATCACATTAGCCTACATTTTAGAAAACGATTTTTCGATAGAGTTTAACATAGGCGAGTAAGGAGGCAAATTCGTTTGAGATAACACAACGCGAGCTTGTTGTGTTTTGTGTATTCTCGCATTATACATAATTAAAAATGCGTCACTAAGCGATAGATTTGTTTCCAATTTTGTAACAAGTTCGCACAGAAATAGATAAAGCCTATCGGAATTGCAAGTAGTATTTGCAATTCTTTGGTTACTTATCGCAGCAATAAGTGTGTCGTTTTTGCCACATACTGCTGGAACTATAGCTCGAGCACGAATGCCCCTTCTTGATCGGGCTTGAGATCTTCTAAAATGTTTGCCTCCTTGGTCGCCTATGTTAAACCCTATCGAGAAACTCTTTTCTAAAATAAATGCACATACACCGTTGCGCTGAAAAGTCAGAAGTATTGCAGATTAAAACCTTGTATAAAATGCTTACTTAACTTGAAATAAAATATTTCAAATATAAATTTGTTAGAGTTTAAATATATTTGCTAAAGGTTTAAGTCTTTTTGTTAACAGTTGAAACTCATTCGTTAAGGGCTTAAATATATTTGTTAAAGGTTTAAAATCATTCGTTCAAGGTTTAAATTTATTCGTTGAGGGTTTAAAATCATTTGTTTAAGGTTCAAATTTATTTTCTTAAAGTTTAAACTTATTTGTTAATGGTTTAAATAAATCTGAGAATGCTATATGTAACACGATTTACTGACATGTAAGTTCAGTAATTATAACAGAAATTTCGATAATATTCGAGCTGCCTTGTCTGGGCACCCTGAAGTTTTACGACTAAGCACGTTTATAAATTAATTTTTGTATTTTTTAATGAGAACTGCCACGTCTAAGCACAGTTATTATTTTGAAAACTTCTTAAACACTGCCACGTTTCAGCACAATAACAGTAAGAATTGCTTGACTAATTTAATCGTAACTGAATTATTGTCAATCGCAACAGTAAACAGGCACACATTCCTGGATGGAACCACCAAAAAATGTTTTGTAATGTAGCGGTAATTGAACACTACAGCTATATTACTGCATTTTGGGTAGGTTAGTGTAGCGGTATGTTAAAATGACAAGATATGTGAGCTTGTGTTTACTGTTACTTTATTGAGCAAAAATTCCTTATTTTACGTTAGTCTGAATTCTTTTTTATTTTTTCACTTCAAATGTACTTAATTAATTTAATTAATTATCTGTAGGCATGTATTCTTGAGGTGTCGTAACGTGACACGTGCTCAATTTTATACCTCAGATTTTCACCAATTTCACTTATATTTGAAAATTCACTGTCTATTATTATTAGTTCTTCTTAATATATTTCACATCACTCTTAATATTAATTAATTCTACTTTGTTTTTTCACATGAAACGTCTAATATGCTTAGCTTGCATGAGTTAAACGCTATGTGAAAAAACCTAAAACTAAAATGTCTGCCACCAAATATATTTTAAAAATGTATAAAAAATACTTAGCCTATAATTTCACCAAAAACCTGTAACACCACAGAAGTTAATCTTTACTTAGCATGTAAATACTGTACCTTGCTTGGCACGTTGATTTATGCTAGAAAGATTCGAAGTAATTTGCACTAATGAATAATTTTCCGCTTTTAGATTTTTTGAAGAACACTAGATCTATGCGAAGTTGCATTTGCGATCGCTGTCAAACTAATGAGAGTTTAGTTAGGGAGCACCTCCTTTTTATAATGTCCGAGCCGCCATTTTCGGACAAGTTCCACATGAAAAAATGCAATTTTCATATATTTTTTGCACATTATAAGTCCATGCTGTAATGTCAAAATATTGCAAATTATGTGAATTAATTTATTTTTAATTATCCATAATTTTTCCTAATTCATTTATTGAAATATTTCAATTTTTCTAAAATTTATCAATATGGCCGCTCCCTATCATACTATGTTGATTTCCGGTGTGGAACATAAATTCTCTCACGAATTTTCTTCTGTCTCGTTTCCACATCGTTCTCTTTCCCACTCATTATGGGAATTAAAATTACCTTTTTTTATAAATATTTTCTTACCTGGGCAATTTCGCGTTTTCTAACTATTGCCAACAGGTAGAGCGCGGCCAACTTCGTAAAATTGATTATTTACGTTGTCGCAGTGACAGTTCGGTTCGCGGATTTTAAATAGTGAAGTGCCGTGTTATTTGGATGGATTTCTCCTCAACAAATGGATTAATTGTTAAGGTGAGTTGATTTATATATTCTATAAGTGTGAATTAGTGATTTGCCTGTGCATAATTTGCAAGAATCATGCAAATTATGCGAAAATTTTATGTTAAAAAAATTGTTAGTGAAATGTCAACAATGGCAACAATTGTTGAATTTCACTAATAATAGTATGTATGGATTCTGCAAATTTATGTATTCTGCACATTTAAGCATAAATGCATGTTTTGCAAATGTTTATTGTGCAGAAAACATGAATTTCGCTAAGAAATCCCAATGTTTACGTTTGCATGTAGTGTTGTTGTTGTACTGCCAAGAAATTTGTTTCTTGGCAGTTTGCATGTAACTATATTTTTGTTTGTAATTTTTTTTATATCTTTGCTGGCGTTAACTATATTGAACTAATTTATATGTTTTTCTTATTTCAGATGCTGCATAGACGTATAGGAGGCATTTGCTGACTGGAAGAGGAATTCAGGAAATAGGGAAGTATCAATTATTGTATATATTGTATTTTAATATTGTTTATTTATTTTCAGCTGTGTTCAACAACGACTTCACCATTGTTAAGTAGTGAAGGTATTGAGGAAGTGGTGAAGTTGTTCCGTATAGTTTCGATGATAGACCAGAAACCTTTGCTGCCTTTGCAGTTTGCCAAGATTCTTAGTCTAATACTCTGGTAAAAAAAAAATTCTCTCTCTGGACAATGGACTTGCGGGTGTTCCGTACAGTCTGGTAGACTTGTTTCAGCTCTATACATGGATATAATTGGTAAGCGCGAAAAGCACACTCTTTAGCTCTTAGAGCTTGGTTGCACTTATCGTTAAACCAAGATCAATTTAGCTGTTGCTTAGATGTGCTTTATGAATACGGAATGTATTCATGCATTCAAAGACTTAGAATACTACTAAGCGCCAGGTTGCATTATCGACATCCGCCGAAGCAAAACAGACCGACCAATCAATCTCCCTGAGGTACCGATTGAGACTTTTCCAATCAGTGATTAAACTGTGGTCCGAATTACTCGAGAGGGGGGGGGGGGCAACCGAGATTGCATATTTGTAGGGGTGAGATGAAAGAAAGAAGTCTAATAAACTAGCTCTATGGCCAGATGCATCAGGTACTTGGGTTGGTTTACCCACTGGTTATTGCAAATTAAAAGATCCACAAAAGAGTTCAACGAAACGCCCCGCAAGACTTGTGGTAGAAGAATGTCTGAGCCACGGTATGTTGTGTACGTTGAAATCAGCAGCTAATATGGTTTCAGAAGATGGGGAGACAGAAAGTAGATGATCAAAATTATTAGAAATATTGTCAAAAACGGATACCGTGACATATTTGGGCTGCGATACAGGAAACAGAAGTAAATGATGTGCCTGTTGAGTTTAAACTGAATCCTGATGTAATTGAACTCTGGATTGGCGGAAGGAATCTCCCCAATATAATATGTCCTTATATATGTGGGATCCAACAGATGGTAGCACGTACTGCGATGAAATAGATCAGAATTGGCAGCACCAAGGAACGAATCAGGGAACATGTTGAAACAAAGGAAAAGGGGATAGTCTAACTATTGCCGCCATCAGCTTGGCCACGAATTATCCCAAATTAAATTTGTAAAGTAACTTTGAAAAGCAGTAATAAAGTGAATTATAATGTACTGATTGATTTACTTATTTCAAAATTGCAATTATCCTACATTTGGGGGTTCAACCTAGATCGATTCGTGGCGTAGTGGTGAGAAGATAGGGTTTCTTTAAAATCTCCGCAAATAAAAAGGAAGGCTGGGCATTTCATATAAGGAAAACCAAAGCACACTAAGCACGGAAACTACGAGACGAGAAGAAACGCGACGTGGGATCATAAAAGACTCAAGTTGTAAAAGGGGAGATCTGGTGATGCATAACGGTACCTTATTTATAACGAAGTGAGAAAAGGGAGAAACCAAGAGATTTACGCGGCAGAGCGGAAGAGAAAACTCAGCTACACATAGCGTAGAAGTATTAACTTAAATAAGTCTTAACTTAAATAAGAAGGAATTAATTAAAAATCCCAGTGCTAGTCAAAGTGTAGAAATACTTTGACATCTGCGAATGGCACTTGGAATGTTTTGAATTTATGTAAGAAAAACATAAAAAATAATTAAAGATATTATAAATAAAAAGAATGCGATTATACTATTAGTAAACACCTGCTCAAAACATAGAAGGATTATTGTAAAAAGCATAACGTATTACTCGTTGCATTAATCGACTAACAATTTGGCAAATTTTTAGAGATTTGGGAAAACAAATAAAGTGGGCTTTTAGAGAGTCCTAGTTAAATTTTCAAGATGGGAAAAGGGCGGAACAAAAGGAACGGGCAGAGTCAAGATGAAGAAGAGTTGTCTATTTATCGAGATATAGTGCGAGACTTAAGAGACAAGTTTTAAAATCGCGATAGTACGATCAGGGAGTTTGAAAGAAAATTAGAGGAACAAAATGCTTCAGTACCAGTCAGGGCTATACCGAGTAATTTAAATAATCCAGAACTGGGCACAAGCTCTAGGTTATCGGAAAATTTAGCAATAAAGGAAAGTCCTAGCTTTTTATTTCGTGATGTGGAGGACTCTTTTAATAGGTTCAGTGGGCAGGATAATTATCTTGTTAGTAAATACTTATCTGATTTCGAAAATGCTGCAGAGGTTTTTCATTGGAACGCACAACAAAAACTTGTTTACGGCAAACGTCTGTTAAAAGGTGCAGCAAAATTGGCAGTACGCTCTGCATACAATGTAACTACCTGGGCTGACTTAAAACAATTTCTTTTAGAAGAATTTAGTGTGGCTGAATGTAGTGCAACACTACATCAAAAACTAAGACAACGCAAAAAACTTTCTAATGAAACCCTGTACGAATACTTTTTGGCTATTAGAGAGCTCGGTAGTCGGGGTAATTTTGACGTCGAATCAATTATCAAATACACTATAGATGGTATATATGATGATGAAGGCAGTAAGATACTTTTATACGGGGCAAAGAGTTTGTCAGAATATAGAGAGAAATTGAAAGTATATGAAGAGGTGATTCATGATAAGACAAGAGTGAAGAAAAAGGAATTTGGTAATAAATTTAAAACTGGTAAAGATAATAAAGGATCTAGAGCTTCATGCTTTTCATGTGGTGATAGAGGTCATGTATCGAGCACTTGCCGCGAAAGAGAAGTGGACCAAAATGTTTCACATGTGGTGAATTTGGTCATATTAGTACGGAGTGCAGTAAGAAGAAATCTCAAAGTGAAAGTAAAGTTTCATTGATGAATCAGGCAGCCGATAGCCACGGTTACATGACAAAAGACGTACAAATCAATGGTACTCGAGTGAGAGTATTTATTGATACTGGGAGTGATTTGAGTTTCGCGCGCAAGGATGGTTACAATTTGCTACGACGGCCACCGCTTGGAACATCAACCACTTTTCGAGGTATAGGATCAGACGCGCTCAAAACCTTTGGGTGTTTTTTAAGGCAGAGTCTGGAGATAGATGATAATAATTACAACGAAGAATTTCATGTGGTCGCTAACAACATTTTGCCCTGGCAGTTCATATTGGGCAAAACGTTTTTGAAATCAGTCGAGCTCACTGTAAAACAGGGAAACATTGAGATACAGCCAGTGAAGTTAGAAGCGGAGTTAAGGTGCATGCACATTAGAATTTAACCTAGATTATATTTCGAATGAGGAGCATAAAAGAAGAATAGAGGAAATGATCATAGATTATCATCCTACAAGTGATACACATGCGACAAATTATGTTATGAAAATTTTATTAAAGGAAGAGACACCAATATACCAATCACCTAGAAGGTTATCGCCAGGCGAGAAAGAGACCGTTGACAATCAAGTAGAGGAATGGATTAAAGAAGGCATCGTCATTCCTAGTTGCTCAGAATTTGCTAGCCCGGTAGTCGTGGTCAATAAGAAGGATGGCACCAAACGAATATGCATCGACTATCGTAAACTAAATAGAGTTATCATTAAAGACCATCAACCATTACCTTTAATAGAAGATCAAGTTGATAGATTATCGTCAGTAAAAGTATTCTCCACACTAGATCTGCGTAATGGATTTTTTCATGTGCCGTTAGACAAAGAGAGCCAAAAATATACTTCATTCGTAACACATTGTGGTCAATTTGAGTTCACTAGGGCTCCTTTTGGATTATGTACTTCACCTACAAGCTTTCAGAGATATGTGAATGGAATCTTTTTGAACTTAATAAGGGAAAATAAAGTTTTGGTGTATGTCGATGACATAATTGTCTTAGCGCAAGATTACGATGAAGCCTTAGCAAGATTATGTGAAGTTCTTAGTGCAGCCTCAAAGCAAGGCTTGGAAATAAAATAGAAGAAATGTAGATTTCTGCAAGAGGAAATCGAATATATTGGCTACAAAATCAGTAACGGAACAGTAGCGCCATCAGCAGAAAAAATAAAAGCTGTCACAAGTTTTCCAGAACCAAAAAACATAAGAGGAATTCAGTCATTCCTGGGATTAACCGGCTACTTTCGCTAATTTCTTAGAGATTATGCCATTATAGCTAGGCCACTGAGTGATTTATTACGAACAGGCAACAAATTCGAATTCGGCCATGAGCAAAGGCAAGGATTTCTTCAGCTAAAAGATGCTCTATGTACAAAACCAGTACTTGCACTGTATAATCCAAGAGCAATTACCGAATTGCACACCGATACTAGTGCTAGAGGATACGGTGCAATCTTACTTCAGAAAAATAGCGAAGATGGGGTTATTCACCCAGTGTACTATCTTAGTAGAAAAAAAACCCCTGCCGAAGAAAAACATAGCAGCTACATGCTTGAGGTGCTAGCGGTTATAACAGCTCTTAAGAAATTCCGGGTCTATCTTCTAGGCATCAAGTTTAAATTAGTTACAGACTGCTCTGCATTTGCCTGCACACTTCAGAAGAAGGAAATGATACCTAAAGTAGCGAGGTGGGCCATGCTTCTTGAAGAATTTGATTATACAATCGAACACAGATCTGGTCAGCGTATGAGACATGTTGATGCGCTAATTCGTAATCCGTCAATATTAAGTATCCAACAAGAGAGCCTAATTCAAAAGATTCAAAGAGAACAAGGAAAAGGCGACAACATTAGAGCAATACTTAAAATATTGGAAAAAGGTGAATTCGAGAACTACTTTAATGACGCAGGCATATTATTCAAAGTACAAGGTGATATGAAGCATTTGGTAGTTCCGAGAAGGCTTCAGAAAGAGTTAGTAAGGAGGATACATGAGCAAGGCCATTTTGGGTTAAAGAAGATGGAAGCCGCAATAAGCAAAGACTATTTTATACCGAATCTGAAAAGACGCATAGAAGAATGCATTAGCAGTTGTATACCCTGTATATTGGCTAGTAAGGAGGGACGAAAAGAAGGCTTTTTACACTCGATCCCTAAAGACTCTATCCCATTGGAAACATTCCATATTGATCATTTGGGACCGATGACAATGACAAGCAAGGGATACCGATACTTGCTAACTATTATCGATGGCTTTACCAAATTTGTTTGGATATATCCGACGAAATCTACAACTACCGCTGAGGTATTAGACAAATTGGAGCTTCAGAAAGCTACGTTCGGTAATCCAGGAAAAATTATAAGTGACCGAGGAACAGCATTTACCTCCACAGCTTTTGAAGAGTACTGTAAGAAGGAAAATATCAAGCACATCAAGATAACGACTGGCGTACCAAGAGGCAACGGTCAGGTGGAACGAGTCCACGGCATTATTATCCAAATGCTAACTAAAATGTCAATCGAGGCGGAGGATAAATGGTACACACACGTAAGCACACCTCAACGAATGTTAAATAATACATATCATAGAAGTATAACGATGACCCCATTCGAATTATTAACGGGAACTAGAATGAAGAACCGCGAAGATGTGATCTTAGCTGACCTAGTGGACCAGGAATTAATAGCGGAGTTCACAAGAGAACGCGATGAAAATCGTCAACGCGCAGCGGAACAAATTGCTAAAGTTCAAGAGGAAAATAGGAAAGGATATAATAAGCGACGAAAACTTGCAACACAGTACACGATTGGAGACTTAGTGGCCATCAAGCGAACCCAGTTTGGAACAAGTCTCAAAATTCGACCGAAGTTCTTAGGTCCATATCGAGTAGCCAAAATTAAAAAATGATAGATACGACGTCGAGAAAGTCGGCGAACATGAAGGCCCGAATACTGCGTCAACCGCCGTTGATTATATGCGCCCCTACATTGACTTTGAATCCGAGGACAGTAGTTCCGACGAGAGCTACGATAGCGACGCAGATGTGATAGAAGTTACTTCCCTTTCCCATCAAGAAAAAAGCAACTAATAGTCAGAATATTTAGCTAGCACACATAAATAGTAGTAAGATCCAATAAACAATGAAGATGATGTCTACCCTCGGCAAATAGAATTTTCAGAAGTGATTGTGTCGAGGACTACCAAATTGTCAGGAGGGCCGAATTGTGGGATCCAGCAGATGGTAGTACGTACTGCGATGAAATAGATCAGAATTGGCAGCACAAAGGAACGTATCAAGGAACATGTTGAAACACCGGAAAAGGGGACAGTCTAACTATTGCCGCCATCAGCTTCGCCACGAATTATCCCAAATTAAATTTGTAAAGTAACTTTGAAAAGCAGTAATAAAGTGAATTATAACGTACTGATCGGTTTACTTATTTCAAAATTGCAATTATCCTACATATATAATGCGACTCCTCTATGTTGGGAAAAATGAGGCACCAAGCTGTATCTAGGCACGTGATACTGATTAATATCAGCATCAGAAACGACCTTGGTTTCACTTAGCTCAAGAACTGCCGGATGTTTTGAATTAAGGTGGCAGTACACCGATTTTCTCCCAATCCACGAATGTTGCAAAAATCCAAAACAAAGTCCGCGCATGCTCAAAGCCAAAACGAAAAAGCAAGCAAAGAGGGACACACAAAAATGACCATGTTGCTGCCTCATGAAGCTGTTCTCCAACGCTCTAACGCTATATATCCGAGTTGAAGTTAAGACGTATACAACACCCGAAAATACATTTACACTATCCTCGGACAATGTGGTTATAGGACAATTACCAAATCTACTAGTCTTTGGCATGGTTGATAACGATGCATATACTCGAAAACGAACAAAAAATTCTTACAACTTCAAGCACAACAACATCACCAGGTTTAACTTTTCGCTGAACGGGGTACAAGTGCCGAATCAGCCTCTATGTAGAATTTAATTATTCAAAAGAAAATCCTGCTAGCACTAGAGGATATGTCATATTGTTTAAAGGAATTGGTAAACATTATTTCGATAAAGGACACCAAATTTCAAAAAAATTCTTTGACAACGGGTGTTTTCTACGTGCTTTTGATTTCAAAAAAAAAAGACCTCTCGTATAATTCAACATGTGGAAATCTATTGAATCAGGGAACTGTGAGAATTGAAGGAAGGTGTAAGGAAGCACTAAAAAACTCAGAGACATGTATTGTATATGCAGAATATGACAGCAGCATTGATATAAGTAAAGATAAAAATGTATACACCAGCTTCTAAAAATCTATATAAGGCTGGTTAACTTATCTTCGAACTAAATTTCACTCAAGACTCTTAATACGTAATCTATAATGAGCTACTCTTTAGTAAATGTGGAATTCTTTTCCGGAGGACCCTTCACCTTTTTAAAAAGATTTTTTGCGGGATTCGCTGCGTAAAATAAGTCTTTTGCTAAAGAAATAATTTTCAAGTATCCTACATCTAGTACAGGATGTACTGAACAAATAAGTAAATTTGGTAATCTCGACTTTAAGCGTATGGACGAATATGTTATAAAAACTCTATCAAAATTTAGCAAAATATTTGTTCGTGGAGTTGTAACCAGAGAATTTATAAATACTTACGCTACTTCTCACACCAAGATCATTGACGTGGAAACCATCATTTGTTCTGAACAAGAATGAACACGCTTGAGCTGGCAAATGTACTAACAAAGAACCGCATGACAAACAAGTTTTTTAGAGGCATCTTTCCAAGCAACCAATTACCGCAGAAAATAGGAAAGCCTGCATGTGTAATAGCTAATACGGATTCTGCAAATAAAGGTGGAACTCATTGGGTAGCATTTTATTTCCCAAAACAAGGCCCCGCAGAGTACTTTGACTCATTTGGAAAGTATCCCGCAAACAGCCTTTTTCGAAAATTTTTATTAGCTAATTCAAGCTCTTTTAGTAATAATAAAAAACGACTGCAAAGCCAATTTTCATCAACCTGCGGACATTATTGTTGTGTATTTCTATATTCTCGCTGCAGAGGACGAAGCTTTCAGACCTTTTTAAAACAATTTGATTCGAACAATCTAAGTTTAAATGATAGCAAAGTTGTTAGCATATACCACAGTATATATCTAAAAAAAAATCGTGCACAATCTGGAGGGGTTTTTTGAAGCCAAACATGCAAAGCTGACATCAAAGTTATAAAAACCTGAATCCTTGGCGGAAAAAATGGAAAAGGAACTTCCAACAAGCTCATAATTTTAGATTAAATGATAATAAAGTTGTGAATTTATATCGCAAAATAACTTGAAAAAATGTTTAAAATCTGTAGAGCGTAACCATCTATGTTCATCGGAAAATAAGAAATACGAGACGACGGTGATGCACATTTAATGTTGAACTATAAGTCTACGCATCAAAATGGAACAGACACCTAAAGTTAAAAAGTCTAAAAAGGTACGTGCAAAAAGAGTGTGTGCAGAAGAGTTTAAAGTGATGGACACAAAATCCAAAAAGCAAAAAGCTAGGCCGATAAAGAGATAAAGTAGAAAGGATTCAGAGGCTCCGGGCCAAGATCTTTTGTTAAAATACACTTATCATCTGCATCATTATCATAACCAGAAGGTTGTCCTCGGATTTGATCCGACCTCGTTTGAAGTAAAAATAGTCTTTCACCGTCATGGTTTGAACCTGTGTCAACATTTTACTCTGGAATGCTGGAAGTTTACAAACATCTAACCAAACTAAAGAACGAGGTTATTCCAGACATGTTCCCGCCAAACCAAGAAGAGCTTCACCCTTAATGAGGTCTATAAATTAATTGATATGCTGAGTTTCTTAAAGGGTGTGATGTTCCATTATAACAACGCAGCCGAAAGTGTAAAAGAATATTATAAAAATATTGCGAAAAGTGTAAAAGTAAAAATTTAATTTTGTAACCTGACGAAGACTTTTTTATACTGTCTAGAACTTCTAATGTGCATCTGAATTATTCTAGACTTTTCTTTGAGATACCTTTGTATTGTAGTATCAATATTTTGCTTGATATAATAAGCATTTAATAAATTTTTTAAATTTTTTAAATAAAAACAACTTAAGTTTTTTATTTTTTTATCTTACTTTATAATTTTATTGATTAACATATACAGGTACAACTTTGCACAGTTTTGAAGAGCGCAACATAAAAAAGAAACGTTATTGTGGGCCTTATAAGGAAGTTGATAATTTGTAAGTCTAGTTATTTCTCCAAGCTCGGTGATTTCTGAAGTCGGCGAGTATTTGCTGACAAATGAAGCCCTGATTTCGCCTTTTACATACACTGTTGCATTTTTTAATCTTGAAAACACTTCGGGGAAATGGTTGTAGCTAATGTCTCCGTCATTCCAATGCAGTCCATTAATATTTTGTACGTCATACTGGATCTGTCGCCTTGCCCTTGATGACAACTCCTGGTATGGGTAGGGTGGCATTAAATGATAAGCATCTGGGATGATGGTTCCAATAGCAGGTACGCAAAGTTCTTTAATGAAGTACTGGCCGTTGTTTCCCCACACAAATTGGATGTCCAAAATAAATTTATCCATATTATCATATGAAGATAAAATACGTCATGTAGCGATATATATATCTACAGTCAAATTTTAAGCATGACGTATCCACACTATTTAGCTGTGATTTTACGGACCTCGTAACAGAATAATATCCATATACCTGTATTCAAGAAGTATGATACTAATAGATTTGTCACTGCTGCCACTTATGGGATAATATGGTCCGCTGATCTTTTATCTGTGCACCTGTCTAGACTACAATGATCATTATAACCACATTTTTCTTAAATATACCCTGAATTTATATTATATTTAAATACAATAAATTCTTTACAGTTTTAAAAATTCTAAGCCTTTAACTAAGAGTACAATAAACTTTAAAACAATCTTTATTTTTATTTGCCTTCAAAAAATATTCCGGAAGTAAAGCCACCCACATGTTTCTCAGTTTCAATTGAGGTAGATTTTAATTCTATGCAAAAGGAAACAACAACAAAATCGTGACTGTATCGCGGTCAAGTTCAAGTTTTAAAACTCGTATTGAAAAATGACGTAAAAGAAGTGTGACTGACTGATCAGGCTTGTTTGGAGTGAAAGAAAAAATGAACGGAATATAAAAAAGAGGCGCGATAGCCGCTGAAGACATGAAGACAACGATGCAGGTTTAAACCATACATTCTGGCTACATATGGTCGCAAGATATTTTACTTTAGTTATCTGCTTGCCTTGTAGTGCAATTTTATAAAAGTTTACTGTGCTTGTGCGTAAGCCGCCTATAGTACACCTCCTTGCACCCACTAGGCTCAGCCAACCTAGGAACTGGACCTTTCCAAAAACAGTACCCATCTCCCATTCTTGGCATAGACAGCACCACCTCTGTCCATCTAACCAACATCATGCATCAAGACAACTCGGCATCAAGTCAGCTTTTTTTATTTTTGCCCCCCAATGCTTGCGACAGGGACCAATCTACCGTCCTTACCACAGACAGCACCAGCTCTCTCCTTCCAACCACCATGCAACAACACAACTCGGTGTCAACTCAACCTTTTTATTTTTACCCCCCCCCCCCCCAATGCTTGCGAAATGGGCGTGTCTATCCTACTCCTTCCTCAACAACTTATTACCGGCGGTGGGTCTTGCAGAAAACCTCGAGTGGGATCCTCGTGGCAGTTGTCTCTATCGGACGTAATGTAAAAGTATAGGGAGGTGGTACCCTTACTACTATAACAAGACCATTTCAACAAACAGGGGTTGATTATAACAGTCCTCTCAGTATTAAAATTCCCAAGTATAGGGGAAATAGATCCTACAAAGGTTACATATGTATTGTATATATATCGGAATGGCCACCAAATCCATCCATATTGAACCAGTTTCTGATTTGTCAACTGCGGCTTTCATCGCACCTTTCAGAAGAGTTTCAAGTCGGAGAGGATTGTTGGTGCCTATAAACTATTTAAAAAGGAATTTAATTCTGCAGTGAAAAATGTAAACACACTTTGATACCTTTGGTGTAAAGTCCACTAAATTCCGTTTAAGACGAGTGTTAGGAAATTCTTTTAACTTTCGAAGAACGTGTAAAAGTGTTGGGTCAAATCGAAGCCTGTTTAATTCTCGACCCTTGTGTCCTATTACGGAAGATCGAAACTGTGTCAACGCCTTGACACCTGCATATTTTTTAATAGGTAGTTCCCAAGTCTCGCCTCCAGAGCCCATTCTTCAAAGTCAAACATCGTCATTGACTAGATGGAACCACCTACAATTTTTCTTACAGCAATTTTGAGAAGAATGGTCCACTGAGTACTTAAATTTCATGCAAAGTAAGATTAAATGTCAGAATCCAATATCAAACCCGACTGTGGGAGAGTTAGTTTTATTCAAAGAAACTAATTTACCAGTTCTTGCTGGATATTAGGATGAATCACAGAAGTGCATCCAGGAACAGATAAATTAGTCATAGTAGTTAGCATAAAGACTAACAATGGAAACCGAGAAAGCCCCATAACAAAAATTTGAATGGTTCCAAACTCTATACAAAGTTCTAAAACACAAAATCATACTGCCCATGACAAAATCTATCTAAATTCTAGATTAATTTATAAGCTATATGTACGTATATACACATTCTTATCAGTCATGAAAGAAAAAAACAAAACAAAAAAATATTTTTTGTTTGTTTTTTTTTTAGACAAAAAAAAATATTTTGTATAAATAAATAGAAAAAATGTACAAGACTCGAAACTTGGACTTCAGAGGTGCCATTAATTGGCGATCAACCCAACTCGGCCATTGGGTCAACGAAAATGTAGCTCAGTACAGGAGAAAAAAGTCTTCCAACATGAAGCCATCGTTCCAATTATGATTGACACCGAAATATTCAGGTATGATTGCTCATGTATATAAAAAACAAAGGCAACAAAACAAAGCAAGGGCCTAAAAGTTACAGGGGTAAATTGTGACAACGTCAAAAACCTCCCATATATAAGAGAAAGCACTACGCAGTTAAGAGGGAATAAACTGTGAACGATTACGCCACCTTTCTTTTTGGTGTGCTGCAAAAGCACCGCGTCAGTATAGTTTTACGTGTAAAGTTCTTTCGGTTTTATTTTCAAACTTTTGATAAAATTAGTAGTATTAAGGTTTGAAGTTACTTGCTAATAGTCTAAATAACTTACGTAAATTGGCATTTTGTTCATATTTCGGTACGTGAATAAGGAAACGTAAAAAGGTCATCAGTTAAATGTTGGGGTTCAAAGTTACACTAACATGTGGTATGTTGTTACGCTTAAGAAGAAATATCAAGCACTACTTACTAATTTGATTTTGTGTTGTTTTAATTTGAAGACATACAAGAGAAAGGCTGAGAGGGGAACTACGACACTGCATATTATGGAAACATTCTAAAAGCGCTTTTTCTGCCAGTCAAGATAGGTCGATTAGGTCTCATTAACTTGGTTGTGAAATCAAGGTGTCTCCAAGTGCATGCATTCCAATTGTGGGTGAATGTACTGGGAGGAATCCGCATAGCGAGTATTACTGCCTGTTCAGTCCACAAACATATTTCCCTCGTAGAATTCTGAGATGCAAATATTTTTCCTAAAAAATACAAAACAAAACCCCACAAAGAATCATACTTATAGCAAATGAACTCAATATACTTATCTGAACAATGAACTTCACCACCTCGAATCCCTCCTACAAGTTATCCCAGAGTTCATTCTATCTGTAAATAATCAAAAAGTATAAATATTTTAATTAAAATATATATAATTAACTACAAACTCACCTAATCATACACCTCCAGCGTATTTACATTTTTAGTAATGTCATTCAATGACATTACGTCAAACAGCTGGTGTCGCCACAATCAAATTTGGACCATCGAACCAAGCGTTGCCAGGGCAACATATTATGAAGCTGGGACATAGCTGTTCACGGCGGCTATAAAAAGGCGGCGAGCCGCAGCAAAATCACCATTCGGTTTTCAGAGTCTAATCTGAAAGCATCCTCCACCAGAGCCTAATCTGTTTCCTATCCTTTGAACAAAAGTATAATTTTGTTTATTCCTTCATATAGAAGTTTAATTCTATTATTGTAGAAGTATAATTCTACTTATATCCAACATCCAATTTTGCCGCATATTATAATTTCAGAGTTTAATCTGAAAATATCCTCCATCAGAGTCTAATCTGAATCCCATCCTAAAAGCAAGAGTATAATTTTGCTCTATCCTTCATATAGGAGTCTAATTCTATTAAAATTCACACTCCCAAAAACTCTGACACTTAATCCCCGATCGTGTAACAGAAGTTTAATTCTGTTTACACGCTTCAGGACGTTGCGATTGAAGTATAGTTCTGCGCAGACGTTTTAACATTCGCTGTAACAGAAGTTTAATTCTGCTTACACGCCTCAGCACGTTGTAGCAGAAGTATAAGTCTGCCTACGCGTTTCAATATTCGCTGTAACAGAAGTATAATTCTGCTTACACGCTTCAGCACGTTGCAGTCGAAGTTTAATTCTTCTACATCGTCGCTCTCTTTCTCAGAAATTCCTAATAAAATTGTCGCTATCTGATTCCGAAGAAATAAAAACTTTCTTCTTCTTCTTTCCAGGAACAGAAGTAAGGACAGAGAGTGTGAGCAAAGCGGCACGATTGTATATTGAATTTTTATTTTGGATTTTTTTTAAATTGTCGTCATTGTTGTTGTTGGATTTTAATTGAATTTTAGTTGAATTTTTTAATAGTATTAGTAATTTTATTAGATTGTAAGTTATTATTTGAATTGAAACTATTGAACTTGTGATATTAGGTTAAGTATATGAATTATTTCAATAAAATTTATATTTGAACTGCATCAAAGCTGAGTTATCCATTTTTAAAACCGGCACCCTCCCTTACGCTCGAGACTAGATCTCACACTGCCTGCTCTCTGTTCGACCACCCCATCCTCATGACAGCCCACAGGATCTAATCTCAACGATTCAGACCTGTGACAGAATCAAGCCAACATTTCACCATAAGTGAATTGCTTTACAGTACACGCAATTTGCGTCGATTCCAATCCGGTTTAATCCTGAATTTTGAGATACAGTGTTCAGTAATGCTCGAGGTTTTGAAGCTGACATGCAAGACAGTTATCGGAGATATTGATATCTCTGGAAACTGTCGAATAGACACTTCACAACTACACAACCTGGCTGCTTCTGCGCTGGAGAAATTTCGCCAACTTGGGCCCAATGACCCATGGCACTAATTTGGAAGGTATTTTCGTTCTGAATAGACCACCTTACACACCTTTCAGCAGAATTACAACACGTGTGCTCCGTGACATGCTTATGTCCATAAGACCTCCGGAGTATACAGGATACAACAGATTGCGAACACACTTATTCTTCTAGTTACAAGACGCTGATGTAGCATTCAAATTGCTGCATCGCAGTCTTATGGATCCTAATCAGTTGTCACGTATTGACCGGAAAGTTCAGAGGATCTCCACAGTTTGTGTCTGTGAAGGCACCCTGTTCACATGTTCTTCACTTGCCCAGCTTTGCAAAATCTAATAGAACTCGTGCGCGATATATGCCAGTTGATCCATCCGAATTTCGGCATTACTGGTACATTGTTTCTATGGGGACCAAAGGTTTGTAGTCAGGTGAATTGTTTGATTGGCTTTATGCTGACACTAGCCAAATCTACAATTCACTTGTATTACACGGGAGTCGAAGTTGGGAACACTGACCCATAACACCACGCACAAGCACTTAAGCGGCACTTCGTTAACAGATTGAAGAGACGTTTACGTCTTGAATATCTGGCAACGAATGCAGACACATTCAACTGCACATGGCAGCCACTATCGTCGGTTAAACTCTGTGCTCTTGTCTTTCGCTGGTGATAGCATGCCCCAGAATTTGCAACACTAGTCCACGAGTCTTCTACTCGTCTTGGTACCATTGGAAGTGCTTTGGGAAGGACAAGCGCTCCGTTAGAGAAGCTCAGCTGGAATGATGGTGAGGGCAGTTTGTGGAAGTCTATGATACATCAGGTGCTCTCGCGGGACAAAATTATTTAATTAAAAATTCTAAATTTCATATTCGGTCTTTTTAAAAAAGTTCAGGTTAGTTATTTAGGTCATTGTACATGGAAAACTCTTCGTGGAACTGCAACTTATCTGCACTGTAGACACACTGCTTAATTTTAACTTAAGTTTCACAGTGGCTTTAAATTTTTCGCATTGAGCTCTACATTTGTTGTAGTCTCTTTAATAGTGGAACCGTTTTTCAATGTGATCCGAAGCTTTTGCAAGAAGACAAAATTAATATGTTCGATTTCAGAGAATTTTCTAGTCAAATATTTGGGTGGAGATACCATGTCGGGCCTTCAGCTCTGGAGGGATTAAATAGCAACTTTTTAAGATTCTAAATCAAATTTATAAAATTCAAGAAGAAAAAACAACCGCCTCGTCCGGGGTTTGAAACCGGGACCTTCCGCTTGCCGGGCGACTGCTCTTACCACTGAGCTAACGAGACAGATGATTTTCCCTCTTGCATTTATCAATTTGTTACTTTTGTCACTAGCCTACTAGGCCACGTTTTGCTTTCAGCTGGCATTAACCAGTAACGATGAAAGCGCACAAATAAATTGTAAATTCAATTTTTATTTATTTTTCCCGCGGACGGGAATCGAACCTACACTTGTTAGAATCGGTCAATGATGGAGAAAGAACAACTTTTTAAGAACTTTTATTTTTAATGATTCTAAATCAAATTTATAAAATACAAGAAGAAAAAACGACCGCCTCGTCCGGGGTTTGAAACCGGGACCTTCCGCTTGCCGGGCGACTGCTTTTACCACTGAGCTAACGAGACAGATGATTTTCCCTCTTGCATTTATCAATTTGTTACTTTTGTCACTAGCCTACTAGGCCACGTTTTGCTTTCAGCTGGCATTAACCAGTAACGATGAAAGCGCACAAATAAATTGTAAATTCAATTTTTATTTATTTTTCCCGCGGACGGGAATCGAAACTACACTTGTTAGAATCGGTCAATGATGGAGAAAGAACAACTTTTTAAGAACTTTTATTTTTAATGATTCTAAATCAAATTTATAAAATGCAAGAAGAAAAAACAACCGCCTCGTCCGGGGTTTGAAACCGGGACTTTCCGCTTGCCGGGCGACTGCTCTTACCACTGAGCTAACGAGGCAGATGATTTTCCCTCTTGCATTTATCAATTTGTTACTTTTGTCACTAGCCTACTAGGCCACGTTTTGCTTTCAGCTGGCATTAACCAGTAACGATGAAAGCGCACAAATAAATTGTAAATTCAATTTTTATTTATTTTTCCCGCGGACGGGAATCGAACCTACACTTGTTAGAATCGGTCAATGATGGAGAAAGAACAACTTTTTAAGAACTTTTATTTTTAATGATTCTAAATCAAATTTATAAAATGCAAGAAGAAAAAACAACCGCCTCGTCCGGGGTTTGAAACCGGGACCTTCCGCTTGCCGGGCGACTGCTCTTACCACTGAGCTAACGAGACAGATGATTTTCCCTCTTGCATTTATCAATTTGTTACTTTTGTCACTAGCCTACTAGGCCACGTTTTGCTTTCAGCTGGCATTAACCAGTAACGATGAAAGCGCACAAATAAATTGTAAATTCAATTTTTATTTATTTTTCCCGCGGACGGGAATCGAACCTACACTTGTTAGAATCGGTCAATGATGGAGAAAGAACAACTTTTTAAGAACTTTTATTTTTAATGATTCTAAATCAAATTTATAAAATGCAAAAAGAAAAAACAACCGCCTCGTCCGGGGTTTGAAACCGGGACCTTCCGCTTGCCGGGCGACTGCTCTTACCACTGAGCTAACGAGACAGATGATTTTCCCTCTTGCATTTATCAATTTGTTACTTTTGTCACTAGCCTACTAGGCCACGTTTTGCTTTCAGCTGGCATTAACCAGTAACGATGAAAGCGCACAAATAAATTGTAAATTCAACTTTTATTTATTTTTCCCGCGGACGGGAATCGAACCTACACTTGTTAGAATCGGTCAATGATGGAGAAAGGACAACTTTTTAAGAACTTTTATTTTTAATGATTCTAAATCAAATTTATAAAATGCAAGAAGAAAAAACAACCGCCTCGTCCGGGGTTTGAAACCGGGACCTTCCGCTTGCCGGGCGACTGCTCTTACCACTGAGCTAACGAGACAGATGATTTTCCCTCTTGCATTTATCAATTTGTTACTTTTGTCACTAGCCTACTAGGCCACGTTTTGCTTTCAGCTGGCATTAATCAGTAACGATGAAAGCGCACAAATAAATTGTAAATTCAATTTTTATTTATTTTTCCCGCGGACGGGAATCGAACCTACACTTGTTAGAATCGGTCAATGATGGAGAAAGAACAACTTTTTAAGAACTTTTATTTTTAATGATTCTAAATCAAATTTATAAAATGCAAGAAAAAAAAACAACCGCCTCGTCCGGGGTTTGAAACCGGGACCTTCCGCTTGCCGGGCGACTGCTCTTACCACTGAGCTAACGAGACAGATGATTTTCCCTCTTGCATTTATCAATTTGTTACTTTTGTCACTAGCCTACTAGGCCACGTTTTGCTTTCAGCTGGCATTAACCAGTAACGATGAAAGCGCACAAATAAATTGTAAATTCAATTTTTATTTATTTTTCCCGCGGACGGGAATCGAATCTACACTTGTTAGAATCGGTCAATGATGGAGAAAGAACAACTTTTTAAGAAGTTTTATTTTTAATGATTCTAAATCAAATTTATAAAATGCAAGAAGAAAAAACAACCGCCTCGTCCGGGGTTTGAAACCGGGACTTTCCGCTTGCCGGGCGACTGCTCTTACCACTGAGCTAACGAGACAGATGATTTTCCCTCTTGCATTTATCAATTTGTTACTTTTGTCACTAGCCTACTAGGCCACGTTTTGCTTTCCGCTGGCATTAACCAGTAACGATGAAAGCGCACAAATAAATTGTAAATTCAATTTTTATTTATTTTTCCCGCGGACGGGAATCGAACCTACACTTGTTAGAATCGGTCAATGATGGAGAAAGAACAACTTTTTAAGAACTTTTATTTTTAATGATTCTAAATCAAATTTATAAAATGCAAGAAGAAAAAACAACCGCCTCGTCCGGGGTTTGAAACCGGGACCTTCCGCTTGCCGGGCGACTGCTCTTACCACTGAGCTAACGAGACAGATGATTTCCCCTCTTGCATTTATCAATTTGTTACTTTTGTCACTAGCCTACTAGGCCACGTTTTGCTTTCAGCTGGCATTAACCAGTAACGATGAAAGCGCACAAATAAATTGTAAATTCAATTTTTATTTATTTTTCCCGCGGACGGGAATCGAACCTACACTTGTTAGAATCGGTCAATGATGGAGAAAGAACAACTTTTTAAGAACTTTTATTTTTAATGATTCTAAATCAAATTTATAAAATGCAAGAAGAAAAAACAACCGCCTCGTCCGGGGTTTGAAACCGGGACCTTCCGCTTGCCGGGCGACTGCTCTTACCACTGAGCTAACGAGACAGATGATTTTCCCTCTTGCATTTATCAATTTGTTACTTTTGTCACTAGCCTACTAGGCCACGTTTTGCTTTCAGCTGGCATTAACCAGTAACGATGAAAGCGCACAAATAAATTGTAAATTCAATTTTTATTTATTTTTCCCGCGGACGGGAATCGAACCTACACTTGTTAGAATCGGTCAATGATGGAGAAAGAACAACTTTTTAAGAACTTTTATTTTTAATGATTCTAAATCAAATTTATAAAATGCAAAAAGAAAAAACAACCGCCTCGTCCGGGGTTTGAAACCGGGACCTTCCGCTTGCCGGGCGACTGCTCTTACCACTGAGCTAACGAGACAGATGATTTTCCCTCTTGCATTTATCAATTTGTTACTTTTGTCACTAGCCTACTAGGCCACGTTTTGCTTTCAGCTGGCATTAACCAGTAACGATGAAAGCGCACAAATAAATTGTAAATTCTACTTTTATTTATTTTTCCCGCGGACGGGAATCGAACCTACACTTGTTAGAATCGGTCAATGATGGAGAAAGGACAACTTTTTAAGAACTTTTATTTTTAATGATTCTAAATCAAATTTATAAAATGCAAGAAGAAAAAACAACCGCCTCGTCCGGGGTTTGAAACCGGGACCTTCCGCTTGCCGGGCGACTGCTCTTACCACTGAGCTAACGAGACAGATGATTTTCCCTCTTGCATTTATCAATTTGTTACTTTTGTCACTAGCCTAATAGGCCACGTTTTGCTTTCAGCTGGCATTAATCAGTAACGATGAAAGCGCACAAATAAATTGTAAATTCAATTTTTATTTATTTTTCCCGCGGACGGGAATCGAACCTACACTTGTTAGAATCGGTCAATGATGGAGAAAGAACAACTTTTTAAGAACTTTTATTTTTAATGATTCTAAATCAAATTTATAAAATGCAAGAAAAAAAAACAACCGCCTCGTCCGGGGTTTGAAACCGGGACCTTCCGCTTGCCGGGCGACTGCTCTTACCACTGAGCTAACGAGACAGATGATTTTCCCTCTTGCATTTATCAATTTGTTACTTTTGTCACTAGCCTACTAGGCCACGTTTTGCTTTCAGCTGGCATTAACCAGTAACGATGAAAGCGCACAAATAAATTGTAAATTCAATTTTTATTTATTTTTCCCGCGGACGGGAATCGAATCTACACTTGTTAGAATCGGTCAATGATGGAGAAAGAACAACTTTTTAAGAACTTTTATTTTTAATGATTCTAAATCAAATTTATAAAATGCAAGAAGAAAAAACAACCGCCTCGTCCGGGGTTTGAAACCGGGACTTTCCGCTTGCCGGGCGACTGCTCTTACCACTGAGCTAACGAGACAGATGATTTTCCCTCTTGCATTTATCAATTTGTTACTTTTGTCACTAGCCTACTAGGCCACGTTTTGCTTTCAGCTGGCATTAACCAGTAACGATGAAAGCGCACAAATAAATTGTAAATTCAATTTTTATTTATTTTTCCCGCGGACGGGAATCGAACCTACACTTGTTAGAATCGGTCAATGATGGAGAAAGAACAACTTTTTAAGAACTTTTATTTTTAATGATTCTAAATCAAATTTATAAAATGCAAGAAGAAAAAACAACCGCCTCGTCCGGGGTTTGAAACCGGGACCTTCCGCTTGCCGGGCGACTGCTCTTACCACTGAGCTAACGAGACAGATGATTTCCCCTCTTGCATTTATCAATTTGTTACTTTTGTCACTAGCCTACTAGGCCACGTTTTGCTTTCAGCTGCATTAACCAGTAACGATGAAAGCGCACAAATAAATTGTAAATTCAATTTTTATTTATTTTTCCCGCGGACGGGAATCGAACCTACACCTGTTAGAATCGGTCAATGATGGAGAAAGAACAACTTTTTAAGAACTTTTATTTTTAATGATTCTAAATCAAATTTATAAAATGCAAGAAGAAAAAACAACCGCCTCGTCCGGGGTTTGAAACCGGGACCTTCCGCTTGCCGGGCGACTGCTCTTACCACTGAGCTAACGAGACAGATGATTTTCCCTCTTGCATTTATCAATTTGTTACTTTTGTCACTAGCCTACTAGGCCACGTTTTGCTTTCAGCTGGCATTAACCAGTAACGATGAAAGCGCACAAATAAATTGTAAATTCAACTTTTATTTATTTTTCCCGCGGACGGGAATCGAACCTACACTTGTTAGAATCGGTCAATGATGGAGAAAGGACAACTTTTTAAGAACTTTTATTTTTAATGATTCTAAATCAAATTTATAAAATGCAAGAAGAAAAAACAACCGCCTCGTCCGGGGTTTGAAACCGGGACCTTCCGCTTGCCGGGCGACTGCTCTTACCACTGAGCTAACGAGACAGATGATTTTCCCTCTTGCATTTATCAATTTGTTACTTTTGTCACTAGCCTACTAGGCCACGTTTTGCTTTCAGCTGGCATTAATCAGTAACGATGAAAGCGCACAAATAAATTGTAAATTCAATTTTTATTTATTTTTCCCGCGGACGGGAATCGAACCTACACTTGTTAGAATCGGTCAATGATGGAGAAAGAACAACTTTTTAAGAACTTTTATTTTTAATGATTCTAAATCAAATTTATAAAATGCAAGAAAAAAAAACAACCGCCTCGTCCGGGGTTTGAAACCGGGACCTTCCGCTTGCCGGGCGACTGCTCTTACCACTGAGCTAACGAGACAGATGATTTTCCCTCTTGCATTTATCAATTTGTTACTTTTGTCACTAGCCTACTAGGCCACGTTTTGCTTTCAGCTGGCATTAACCAGTAACGATGAAAGCGCACAAATAAATTGTAAATTCAATTTTTATTTATTTTTCCCGCGGACGGGAATCGAATCTACACTTGTTAGAATCGGTCAATGATGGAGAAAGAACAACTTTTTAAGAAGTTTTATTTTTAATGATTCTAAATCAAATTTATAAAATGCAAGAAGAAAAAACAACCGCCTCGTCCGGGGTTTGAAACCGGGACTTTCCGCTTGCCGGGCGACTGCTCTTACCACTGAGCTAACGAGACAGATGATTTTCCCTCTTGCATTTATCAATTTGTTACTTTTGTCACTAGCCTACTAGGCCACGTTTTGCTTTCAGCTGGCATTAACCAGTAACGATGAAAGCGCACAAATAAATTGTAAATTCAATTTTTATTTATTTTTCCCGCGGACGGGAATCGAACCTACACTTGTTAGAATCGGTCAATGATGGAGAAAGAACAACTTTTTAAGAACTTTTATTTTTAATGATTCTAAATCAAATTTATAAAATGCAAGAAGAAAAAACAACCGCCTCGTCCGGGGTTTGAAACCGGGACCTTCCGCTTGCCGGGCGACTGCTCTTACCACTGAGCTAACGAGACAGATGATTTCCCCTCTTGCATTTATCAATTTGTTACTTTTGTCACTAGCCTACTAGGCCACGTTTTGCTTTCAGCTGGCATTAACCAGTAACGATGAAAGCGCACAAATAAATTGTAAATTCAATTTTTATTTATTTTTCCCGCGGACGGGAATCGAAACTACACTTGTTAGAATCGGTCAATGATGGAGAAAGAACAACTTTTTAAGAACTTTTATTTTTAATGATTCTAAATCAAATTTATAAAATGCAAGAAGAAAAAACAACCGCCTCGTCCGGGGTTTGAAACCGGGACTTTCCGCTTGCCGGGCGACTGCTCTTACCACTGAGCTAACGAGGCAGATGATTTTCCCTCTTGCATTTATCAATTTGTTACTTTTGTCACTAGCCTACTAGGCCACGTTTTGCTTTCAGCTGGCATTAACCAGTAACGATGAAAGCGCACAAATAAATTGTAAATTCAATTTTTATTTATTTTTCCCGCGGACGGGAATCGAACCTACACTTGTTAGAATCGGTCAATGATGGAGAAAGAACAACTTTTTAAGAACTTTTATTTTTAATGATTCTAAATCAAATTTATAAAATGCAAGAAGAAAAAACAACCGCCTCGTCCGGGGTTTGAAACCGGGACCTTCCGCTTGCCGGGCGACTGCTCTTACCACTGAGCTAACGAGACAGATGATTTTCCCTCTTGCATTTATCAATTTGTTACTTTTGTCACTAGCCTACTAGGCCACGTTTTGCTTTCAGCTGGCATTAACCAGTAACGATGAAAGCGCACAAATAAATTGTAAATTCAATTTTTATTTATTTTTCCCGCGGACGGGAATCGAACCTACACTTGTTAGAATCGGTCAATGATGGAGAAAGAACAACTTTTTAAGAACTTTTATTTTTAATGATTCTAAATCAAATTTATAAAATGCAAAAAGAAAAAACAACCGCCTCGTCCGGGGTTTGAAACCGGGACCTTCCGCTTGCCGGGCGACTGCTCTTACCACTGAGCTAACGAGACAGATGATTTTCCCTCTTGCATTTATCAATTTGTTACTTTTGTCACTAGCCTACTAGGCCACGTTTTGCTTTCAGCTGGCATTAACCAGTAACGATGAAAGCGCACAAATAAATTGTAAATTCTACTTTTATTTATTTTTCCCGCGGACGGGAATCGAACCTACACTTGTTAGAATCGGTCAATGATGGAGAAAGGACAACTTTTTAAGAACTTTTATTTTTAATGATTCTAAATCAAATTTATAAAATGCAAGAAGAAAAAACAACCGCCTCGTCCGGGGTTTGAAACCGGGACCTTCCGCTTGCCGGGCGACTGCTCTTACCACTGAGCTAACGAGACAGATGATTTTCCCTCTTGCATTTATCAATTTGTTACTTTTGTCACTAGCCTACTAGGCCACGTTTTGCTTTCAGCTGGCATTAATCAGTAACGATGAAAGCGCACAAATAAATTGTAAATTCAATTTTTATTTATTTTTCCCGCGGACGGGAATCGAACCTACACTTGTTAGAATCGGTCAATGATGGAGAAAGAACAACTTTTTAAGAACTTTTATTTTTAATGATTCTAAATCAAATTTATAAAATGCAAGAAAAAAAAACAACCGCCTCGTCCGGGGTTTGAAACCGGGACCTTCCGCTTGCCGGGCGACTGCTCTTACCACTGAGCTAACGAGACAGATGATTTTCCCTCTTGCATTTATCAATTTGTTACTTTTGTCACTAGCCTACTAGGCCACGTTTTGCTTTCAGCTAGCATTAACCAGTAACGATGAAAGCGCACAAATAAATTGTAAATTCAATTTTTATTTATTTTTCCCGCGGACGGGAATCGAATCTACACTTGTTAGAATCGGTCAATGATGGAGAAAGAACAACTTTTTAAGAACTTTTATTTTTAATGATTCTAAATCAAATTTATAAAATGCAAGAAGAAAAAACAACCGCCTCGTCCGGGGTTTGAAACCGGGACTTTCCGCTTGCCGGGCGACTGCTCTTACCACTGAGCTAACGAGACAGATGATTTTCCCTCTTGCATTTATCAATTTGTTACTTTTGTCACTAGCCTACTAGGCCACGTTTTGCTTTCAGCTGGCATTAACCAGTAACGATGAAAGCGCACAAATAAATTGTAAATTCAATTTTTATTTATTTTTCCCGCGGACGGGAATCGAACCTACACTTGTTAGAATCGGTCAATGATGGAGAAAGAACAACTTTTTAAGAACTTTTATTTTTAATGATTCTAAATCAAATTTATAAAATGCAAGAAGAAAAAACAACCGCCTCGTCCGGGGTTTGAAACCGGGACCTTCCGCTTGCCGGGCGACTGCTCTTACCACTGAGCTAACGAGACAGATGATTTCCCCTCTTGCATTTATCAATTTGTTACTTTTGTCACTAGCCTACTAGGCCACGTTTTGCTTTCAGCTGCATTAACCAGTAACGATGAAAGCGCACAAATAAATTGTAAATTCAATTTTTATTTATTTTTCCCGCGGACGGGAATCGAACCTACACCTGTTAGAATCGGTCAATGATGGAGAAAGAACAACTTTTTAAGAACTTTTATTTTTAATGATTCTAAATCAAATTTATAAAATGCAAGAAGAAAAAACAACCGCCTCGTCCGGGGTTTGAAACCGGGACCTTCCGCTTGCCGGGCGACTGCTCTTACCACTGAGCTAACGAGACAGATGATTTTCCCTCTTGCATTTATCAATTTGTTACTTTTGTCACTAGCCTACTAGGCCACGTTTTGCTTTCAGCTGGCATTAACCAGTAACGATGAAAGCGCACAAAAAATTGTAAATTCAATTTTTATTTATTTTTCCCGCGGACGGGAATCGAACCTACACTTGTTAGAATCGGTCAATGATGGAGAAAGAACAACTTTTTATGAACTTTTATCTTTAATGATTCTAAATCAAATTTATAAAATGCAAGAAGAAAAAACAACCGCCTCGTCCGGGGTTTGAAACCGGGACCTTCCGCTTGCCGGGCGACTGCTCTTACCACTGAGCTAACGAGACAGATGATTTTCCCTTTTGCATTTATCAATTTGTTACTTTTGTCACTAGCCTACTAGGCCACGTTTTGCTTTCAGCTGGCATTAACCAGTAACGATGAAAGCGCACAAATAAATTGTAAATTCAATTTTTATTTATTTTTCCCGCGGACGGGAATCGAACCTACACTTGTTAGAATCGGTCAAAGACGGAGAAAGAACAACTTTTTAAGAACTTTTATTTTTAATGATTCTAAATCAAATTTATAAAATGCAAGAAGAAAAAACAACCGCCTCGTTCGGGGTTTGAAACCGGGACCTTCCGCTTGCCGGGCGACTGCTCTTACCACTGAGCTAACGAGACAGATGATTTTCTCTCTTGCATTTATCAATTTGTTACTTTTGTCACTAGCCTACTAGGCCACGTTTTGCTTTCAGCTGGCATTAACCAGTAACGATGAAAGCGCACAAATAAATTGTAAATTCAATTTTTATTTATTTTTCCCGCGGACGGGAATCGAACCTACACCTGTTAGAATCGGTCAATGATGGAGAAAGAACAACTTTTTAAGAACTTTTATTTTTAATGATTCTAAATCAAATTTATAAAATGCAAGAAGAAAAAACAACCGCCTCGTCCGGGGTTTGAAACCGGGACCTTCCGCTTGCCGGGCGACTGCTCTTACCACTGAGCTAACGAGACAGATGATTTTCCCTCTTGCATTTATCAATTTGTTACTTTTGTCACTAGCCTACTAGGCCACGTTTTGCTTTCAGCTGGCATTAACCAGTAACGATGAAAGCGCACAAATAAATTGTAAATTCAATTTTTATTTATTTTTCCCGCGGACGGGAATCGAACCTACACTTGTTAGAATCGGTCAATGATGGAGAAAGAACAACTTTTTAAGAACTTTTATTTTTAATGATTCTAAATCAAATTTATAAAATGCAAGAAGAAAAAACCACCGCCTCGTCCGGGGTTTGAAACCGGGACCTTCCGCTTGCCGGGCGACTGCTTTTACCACTGAGCTAACGAGACAGATGATTTTCCCTCTTGCATTTATCAATTTGTTACTTTTGTCACTAGCCTACTAGGCCACGTTTTGCTTTCAGCTGGCATTAACCAGTAACGATGAAAGCGCACAAAAAAATTGTAAATTCAATTTTTATTTATTTTTCCCGCGGACGGGAATCGAACCTACACTTGTTAGAATCGGTCAATGATGGAGAAAGAACAACTTTTTATGAACTTTTATTTTTAATGATTCTAAATCAAATTTATAAAATGCAAGAAGAAAAAACAACCGCCTCGTCCGGGGTTTGAAACCGGGACCTTCCGCTTGCCGGGCGACTGCTCTTACCACTGAGCTAACGAGACAGATGATTTTCCCTTTTGCATTTATCAATTTGTTACTTTTGTCACTAGCCTACTAGGCCACGTTTTGCTTTCAGCTGGCATTAACCAGTAACGATGAAAGCGCACAAATAAATTGTAAATTCAATTTTTATTTATTTTTCCCGCGGACGGGAATCGAACCTACACTTGTTAGAATCGGTCAAAGACGGAGAAAGAACAACTTTTTAAGAACTTTTATTTTTAATGATTCTAAATCAAATTTATAAAATGCAAGAAGAAAAAACAACCGCCTCGTTCGGGGTTTGAAACCGGGACCTTCCGCTTGCCGGGCGACTGCTCTTAACACTGAGCTAACGAGACAGATGATTTTCTCTCTTGCATTTATCAATTTGTTACTTTTGTCACTAGCCTACTAGGCCACGTTTTTGCTTTCAGCTGGCATTAACCAGTAACGATGAAAGCGCACAAATAAATTGTAAATTCAATTTTTATTTATTTTTCCCGCGGACGGGAATCGAACCTACACCTGTTAGAATCGGTCAATGATGGAGAAAGAACAACTTTTTAAGAACTTTTATTTTTAATGATTCTAAATCAAATTTATAAAATGCAAGAAGAAAAAACAACCGCCTCGTCCGGGGTTTGAAACCGGGACCTTCCGCTTGCCGGGCGACTGCTCTTACCACTGAGCTAACGAGACAGATGATTTTCCCTCTTGCATTTATCAATTTGTTACTTTTGTCACTAGCCTACTAGGCCACGTTTTGCTTTCAGCTGGCATTAACCAGTAACGATGAAAGCGCACAAATAAATTGTAAATTCAATTTTTATTTATTTTTCCCGCGGACGGGAATCGAACCTACACTTGTTAGAATCGGTCAATGATGGAGAAAGAACAACTTTTTAAGATCTTTTATTTTTAATGATTCTAAATCAAATTTATAAAATGCAAAAAGAAAAAACAACCGCCTCGTCTGGGGTTTGAAACCGGGACCTTCCGCTTGCCGGGCGACTGCTCTTACCACTGAGCTAACGAGACAGATGATTTTCCCTCTTGCATTTATCAATTTGTACTTTTGTCACTAGCCTACTAGGCCACGTTTTGCTTTCAGCTGGCATTAACCAGTAACGATGAAAGCGCACAAATAAATTGTAAATTCAACTTTTATTTATTTTTCCCGCGGACGGGAATCGAACCTACACTTGTTAGAATCGGTCAATGATGGAGAAAGAACAACTTTTAAGAACTTTTATTTTAATGATTCTAAATCAAATTTATAAAATGCAAGAAGAAAAAACAACCGCCTCGTCCGGGGTTTGAAACCGGGACCTTCCGCTTGCCGGGCGACTGCTCTTACCACTGAGCTAACGAGACAGATGATTTTCCTTCTTGCATTTATCAATTTGTTACTTTTGTCACTAGCCTACTAGGCCACGTTTTGCTTTCAGCTGGCATTAACCAGTAACGATGAAAGCGCACAAATAAATTGTAAATTCAATTTTTATTTATTTTTCCCGCGGACGGGAATCGAACCTACACTTGTTAGAATCGGTCAATGATGGAGAAAGAACAACTTTTAAGAACTTTTATTTTTAATGATTCTAAATCAAATTTATAAAATGCAAAAAGAAAAAACAACCGCCTCGTCCGGGGTTTGAAACCGGGACCCTTCCGCTTGCCGGGCGACTGCTCTTACCACTGAGCTAACGAGACAGATGATTTTCCCTCTTGCATTTATCAATTTGTTACTTTTGTCACTAGCCTACTAGGCCACGTTTTGCTTTCAGCTGGCATTAACCAGTAACGATGAAAGCGCACAAATAAATTGTAAATTCAACTTTTATTTATTTTTCCCGCGGACGGGAATCGAAACCTACACTTGTTAGAATCGGTCAATGATGGAGAAAGAACAAGTTTTAAGAACTTTTATTTTTAATGATTCTAAATCAAATTTATAAAATGCAAGAAAAAAAAACAACCGCCTCGTCCGGGGTTTGAAACCGGGACCTTCCGCTTGCCGGGCGACTGCTCTTACCACTGAGCTAACGAGACAGATGATTTTCCCTCTTGCATTTATCAATTTGTTACTTTTGTCACTAGCCTACTAGGCCACGTTTTGCTTTCAGCTGGCATTAACCAGTAACGATGAAAGCGCACAAATAAATTGTAAATTCAATTTTTATTTATTTTTCCGCGGACGGGAATCGAATCTACACTTGTTAGAATCGGTCAATGATGGAGAAAGAACAACTTTTTAAGAACTTTTATTTTTAATGATTCTAAATCAAATTTATAAAATGCAAGAAGAAAAAACAACCGCCTCGTCCGGGGTTTGAACCGGGACTTTCCGCTTGCCGGGCGACTGCTCTTACCACTGAGCTAACGAGACAGATGATTTTCCCTCTTGCATTTATCAATTTGTTACTTTTGTCACTAGCCTACTAGGCCACGTTTTGCTTTCAGCTGGCATTAACCAGTAACGATGAAAGCGCACAAATAAATTGTAAATTCAATTTTTATTTATTTTTCCCGCGGACGGGAATCGAACCTACACTTGTTAGAATCGGTCAATGATGGAGAAGAACAACTTTTTAAGAACTTTTATTTTTAATGATTCTAAATCAAATTTATAAAATGCAAGAAGAAAAAACAACCGCCTCGTCCGGGGTTTGAAACCGGGACCTTCCGCTTGCCGGGCGACTGCTCTTACCACTGAGCTAACGAGACAGATGATTTCCCCTCTTGCATTTATCAATTTGTTACTTTTGTCACTAGCCTACTAGGCCACGTTTTGCTTTCAGCTGCATTAACCAGTAACGATGAAAGCGCACAAATAAATTGTAAATTCAATTTTTATTTATTTTTTCCCGCGGACGGGAATCGAACCTACACCTGTTAGAATCGGTCAATGATGGAGAAAGAACAACTTTTTAAGAACTTTTATTTTTAATGATTCTAAATCAAATTTATAAAATGCAAGAAGAAAAAACAACCGCCTCGTCCGGGGTTTGAAACCGGGACCTTCCGCTTGCCGGGCGACTGCTCTTACCACTGAGCTAACGAGGACAGATGATTTTCCCTCTTGCATTTATCAATTTGTTACTTTTGTCACTAGCCTACTAGGCCACGTTTTGCTTTCAGCTGGCATTAACCAGTAACGATGAAAGCGCACAAAAAATTGTAAATTCAATTTTTATTTATTTTCCCGCGGACGGGAATCGAACCTACACTTGTTAGAATCGGTCAATGATGGAGAAAGAACAACTTTTTATGAACTTTTATCTTTAATGATTCTAAATCAAATTTATAAAATGCAAGAAGAAAAAACAACCGCCTCGTCCGGGGTTTGAAACCGGGACCTTCCGCTTGCCGGGCGACTGCTCTTACCACTGAGCTAACGAGACAGATGATTTTCCCTTTTGCATTTATCAATTTGTTACTTTTGTCACTAGCCTACTAGGCCACGTTTTTTTTGCTTTCAGCTGGCATTAACCAGTAACGATAAAAGCGCACAAATAAATTGTAAATTCAATTTTTATTTATTTTTCCCGCGGACGGGAATCGAACCTACACCTGTTAGAATCGGTCAATGATGGAGAAAGAACAACTTTTTAAGAACTTTTATTTTTAATGATTCTAAATCAAATTTATAAAATGCAAGAAGAAAAAACAACCGCCTCGTCCGGGGTTTGAAACCGGGACCTTCCGCTTGCCGGGCGACTGCTCTTACCACTGAGCTAACGAGACAGATGATTTTCCCTCTTGCATTTATCAATTTGTTACTTTTGTCACTAGCCTACTAGGCCACGTTTTGCTTTCAGCTGGCATTAACCAGTAACGATGAAAGCGCACAAATAAATTGTAAATTCAATTTTTATTTATTTTTCCCGCGGACGGGAATCGAACCTACACCTGTTAGAATCGGTCAATGATGGAGAAAGAACAACTTTTTAAGAACTTTTATTTTTAATGATTCTAAATCAAATTTATAAAATGCAAGAAGAAGAAACAACCGCCTCGTCCGGGGTTTGAAACCGGGACCTTCCGCTTGCCGGGCGACTGCTCTTACCACTGAGCTAACGAGACAGATGATTTTCCCTCTTGCATTTATCAATTTGTTACTTTTGTCACTAGCCTACTAGGCCACGTTTTGCTTTCAGCTGGCATTAACCAGTAACGATGAAAGCGCACAAATAAATTGTAAATTCAATTTTTATTTATTTTTCCCGCGGACGGGAATCGAACCTACACTTGTTAGAATCGGTCAATGATGGAGAAAGAACAACTTTTTAAGAACTTTTATTTTTAATGATTCTAAATCAAATTTATAAAATGCAAAAAGAAAAAACAACCGCCTCGTCAGGGGTTTGAAACCGGGACCTTCCGCTTGCCGGGCGACTGCTATTACCACTGAGCTAACGAGACAGATGATTTTAACTCTTGTATTTATCAATTTGTTACTTTTGTCACTAGCCTACTAGGCCACGTTTTGCTTTCAGCTGGCATTAACCAGTAACGATGAAAGCGCACAAATAAATTGTAAATTCAATTTTTATTTATTTTTCCCGCGGACGGGAATCGAACCTACACTTGTTAGAATCGGTCAATGATGGAGAAAGAACAACTTTTTAAGAACTTTTATTTTTAATGATTCTAAATCAAATTTATAAAATGCAAGAAGAAAAAACAACCGCCTCGTCCGGGGTTTGAAACCGGGACCTTCCGCTTGCCGGGCGACTGCTCTTACCACTGAGCTAACGAGACAGATGATTTTCCCTCTTGCATTTATCAATTTGTTACTTTTGTCACTAGCCTACTAGGCCACGTTTTGCTTTCAGCTGGCATTAACCAGTAACGATAAAAGCGCACAAATAAATTGTAAATTCAACTTTTATTTATTTTTCCCGCGGACGGGAATCGAACCTACACTTGTTAGAATCGGTCAATGATGGAGAAAGAACAACTTTTTAAGAACTTTTATTTTTAATGATTCTAAATCAAATTTATAAAATGCAAGAAGAAAAAACAACCGCCTCGTCCGGGGTTTGAAACCGGGACCTTCCGCTTGCCGGGCGACTGCTCTTACCACTGAGCTAACGAGACAGATGATTTTCCCTCTTGCATTTATCAATTTGTTACTTTTGTCACTAGCCTACTAGGCCACGTTTTGCTTTCAGCTGGCATTAACCAGTAACGATGAAAGCGCACAAATAAATTGTAAATTCAATTTTTATTTATTTTTCCCGCGGACGGGAATCGAACCTACACTTGTTAGAATCGGTCAATGATGGAGAAAGAACAACTTTTTAAGAACTTTTATTTTTAATGATTCTAAATCAAATTTATAAAATGCAAAAAGAAAAAACAACCGCCTCGTCAGGGGTTTGAAACCGGGACCTTCCGCTTGCCGGGCGACTGCTATTACCACTGAGCTAACGAGACAGATGATTTTAACTCTTGTATTTATCAATTTGTTACTTTTGTCACTAGCCTACTAGGCCACGTTTTGCTTTCAGCTGGCATTAACCAGTAACGATGAAAGCGCACAAATAAATTGTAAATTCAATTTTCATTTATTTTTCCCGCGGACGGGAATCGAACCTACACTTGTTAGAATCGGTCAATGATGGAGAAAGAACAACTTTTTAAGAACTTTTATTTTTAATGATTCTAAATCAAATTTATAAAATGCAAGAAGAAAAAACAACCGCCTCGTCCGGGGTTTGAAACCGGGACCTTCCGCTTGCCGGGCGACTGCTCTTACCACTGAGCTAACGAGACAGATGATTTTCCCTCTTGCATTTATCAATTTGTTACTTTTGTCACTAGCCTACTAGGCCACGTTTTGCTTTCAGCTGGCATTAACCAGTAACGATGAAAGCGCACACATAAATTGTAAATTTAATTTTTATTTATTTTTCCCGCGGACGGGAATCGAATCTACACTTGTTAGAATCGGTCAATGATGGAGAAAGAACAACTTTTTAAGAACTTTTAATTTTAATGATTCTAAATCAAATTTATAAAATGCAAGAAGAAAAAACAACCGCCTCGTCCGGGGTTTGAAACCGGTACTTTCCGCTTGCCGGGCGACTGCTCTTACCACTGAGCTAACGAGACAGATGATTTTCCCTCTTGCATTTATCAATTTGTTACTTTTGTCACTAGCCTACTAGGCCACGTTTTGCTTTCAGCTGGCATTAACCAGTAACGATGAAAGCGCACAAATAAATTGTAAATTCAATTTTTATTTATTTTTCCCGCGGACGGGAATCGAACCTACACTTGTTAGAATCGGTCAATGATGGAGAAAGAACAACTTTTTAAGAACTTTTATTTTTAATGATTCTAAATCAAATTTATAAAATGCAAGAAGAAAAAACAACCGCCTCGTCCGGGGTTTGAAACCGGGACCTTCCGCTTGCCGGGCGACTGCTCTTACCACTGAGCTAACGAGACAGATGATTTTCCCTCTTGCATTTATCAATTTGTTACTTTTGTCACTAGCCTACTAGGCCACGTTTTGCTTTCAGCTGGCATTAACCAGTAACGATGAAAGCGCACAAATAAATTGTAAATTCAATTTTTATTTATTTTTCCCGCGGACGGGAATCGAACCTACACTTGTTAGAATCGGTCAATGATGGAGAAAGAACAACTTTTTAAGAACTTTTATTTTTAATGATTCTAAATCATATTTATAAAATGCAAGAAGCAAAAACAACCGCCTCGTCCGGGGTTTGAAACCGGGACCTTCCGCTTGCCGGGCGACTGCTCTTACCACTGAGCTAACGAGACAGATGATTTTCCCTCTTGCATTTATCAATTTGTTACTTTTGTCACTAGCCTACTAGGCCACGTTTTGCTTTCAGCTGGCATTAACCAGTAACGATGAAAGCGCACAAATAAATTGTAAATTCAATTTTTATTTATTTTTCCCGCGGACGGGAATCGAACCTACACTTGTTAGAATCGGTCAATGATGGAGAAAGAACAACTTTTTAAGAACTTTTATTTTTAATGATTCTAAATCAAATTTATAAAATGCAAAAAGAAAAAACAACCGCCTCGTCAGGGGTTTGAAACCGGGACCTTCCGCTTGCCGGGCGACTGCTATTACCACTGAGCTAACGAGACAGATGATTTTAACTCTTGTATTTATCAATTTGTTACTTTTGTCACTAGCCTACTAGGCCACGTTTTGCTTTCAGCTGGCATTAACCAGTAACGATGAAAGCGCACAAATAAATTGTAAATTCAATTTTTATTTATTTTTCCCGCGGACGGGAATCGAACCTACACTTGTTAGAATCGGTCAATGATGGAGAAAGAACAACTTTTTAAGCACTTTTATTTTTAATGATTCTAAATCAAATTTATAAAATGCAAGAAGAAAAAACAACCGCCTCGTCCGGGGTTTGAAACCGGGACCTTCCGCTTGCCGGGCGACTGCTCTTACCACTGAGCTAACGAGACAGATGATTTTCCCTCTTGCATTTATCAATTTGTTACTTTTGTCACTAGCCTACTAGGCCACGTTTTGCTTTCAGCTGGCATTAACCAGTAACGATAAAAGCGCACAAATAAATTGTAAATTCAGCTTTTATTTATTTTTCCCGCGGACGGGAATCGAACCTACACTTGTTAGAATCGGTCAATGATGGAGAAAGAACAACTTTTTAAGAACTTTTATTTTTAATGATTCTAAATCAAATTTATAAAATGCAAGAAGAAAAAACAACCGCCTCGTCCGGGGTTTGAAACCGGGACCTTCCGCTTGCCGGGCGACTGCTCTTACCACTGAGCTAACGAGACAGATGATTTTCCCTCTTGCATTTATCAATTTGTTACTTTTGTCACTAGCCTACTAGGCCACGTTTTGCTTTCAGCTGGCATTAACCAGTAACAATGAAAGCGCACAAATAAATTGTAAATTCAATTTTTATTTATTTTTCCCGCGGACGGGAATCGAACCTACACTTGTTAGAATCGGTCAATGATGGAGAAAGAACAACTTTTTAAGAACTTTTATTTTTAATGATTCTAAATCAAATTTATAAAATGCAAGAAGAAAAAACAACCGCCTCGTCCGGGGTTTGAAACCGGGACCTTCCGCTTGCCGGGCGACTGCTCTTACCACTGAGCTAACGAGACAGATGATTTTCCCTCTTGCATTTATCAATTTGTTACTTATGTCACTAGCCTACTAGGCCACGTTTTGCTTTCAGCTGGCATTAACCAGTAACGATGAAAGCGCACACATAAATTGTAAATTTAATTTTTATTTATTTTTCCCGCGGACGGGAATCGAATCTACACTTGTTAGAATCGGTCAATGATGGAGAAAGAACAACTTTTTAAGAACTTTTATTTTTAATGATTCTAAATCAAATTTATAAAATGCAAGAAGAAAAAACAACCGCCTCGTCCGGGGTTTGAAACCGGTACTTTCCGCTTGCCGGGCGACTGCTCTTACCACTGAGCTAACGAGACAGATGATTTTCCCTCTTGCATTTATCAATTTGTTACTTTTGTCACTAGCCTACTAGGCCACGTTTTGCTTTCAGCTGGCATTAACCAGTAACGATGAAAGCGCACAAATAAATTGTAAATTCAATTTTTATTTATTTTTCCCGCGGACGGGAATCGAACCAACACTTGTTAGAATCGGTCAATGATGGAGAAAGAACAACTTTTTAAGAACTTTTATTTTTAATGATTCTAAATCATATTTATAAAATGCAAGAAGAAAAAACAACCGCCTCGTCCGGGGTTTGAAACCGGGACCTTCCGCTTGCCGGGCGACTGCTCTTACCACTGAGCTAACGAGACAGATGATTTTCCCTCTTGCATTTATCAATTTGTTACTTTTGTCACTAGCCTACTAGGCCACGTTTTGCTTTCAGCTGGCATTAACCAGTAACGATGAAAGCGCACTGTTCAGTCCACCGATTCATTTACGTTCCCTCGATGCTTTCCACTTCTATCTACATCTTCCTACAAAACAAAAAAAAACCACAAAGTATTCATTTACCAAATAAATATAACAAAAATCAAATACTTATCTAAAGTAAATTAGTCTCCAATGAATAATCCACTTCCGATGATAGTCTCGATATTTATCCGATCTGGAAACAGGCAAAAAATTATTAATAATTAATTAATAAATCAAAAAAAGATCAAATCTTACCAAGTTATAGGTATATCCCTCTGTATATTTACATCTTTGATGACAACAAATGACATTAACGTCAAATCATTTGCTTTCGCCTCAGTCATCAATTCAATAAACGTCGCTAGGGCAACACCGAGAGGCGAAAGCTCATAACTGGATGCGGCGGCTATATAAAGCCGACGAGCCGCAGCAGAAAATCATTCTTGGTTCAGAGCTCATCTGATTCGGAGAATAATCCGATTAGCAAGAATATTATTCCCAACCTCCAAAATAGAAGAATAATTCTATATTTCAGAGAATAATCTGAAATTCCTATCATTTCCAATTTCCGTCCCACACCTAAGCAGAAGAATAATTCTGCCGCAGAGAATAATCTGCAATCTCCTGCCCACACCTAAGCAGAAGAATAATTCTGCCGCAGAGAATAATCTGCAATTTCCTGCCCACACCTAAGCAGAAGAATAATTCTGCCGCAGAGAATAATCTGTAATCTTCTTCTTTTTACTAGCATCTTGTTGCCCACGTATAAGCAGAAGAATAATTCTGCCGCAGAGAATAATCTGTAATCTTCTTCTTTTTACTAGCATCTTGTTGCTCACGTATAAGCAGAAGAATAATTCTGCCGCAGAGAATAACCTGCAATCTTCTTCCTTTTATTGTAGCATTTACTGCCCGTGTGTCTAAAAATAGCGTTCTTAAATTTATTCATAGGAAGTAGTCCTCTCATAGACTATTAATATTCTTCTTCTTCCTTTTTCTAGAATAAGACGAATTAAAGGAGGCGGACTACGGGAGCATTGAAATTTTATACTGAGTTTTTAATTTGTTTTCGTTTGGACTTTTTATTGAATTTTATATTGAATTTGAATTTGCCTGTAGGTTAGATTTAGTTTTAAGTTTCAATGAATTTGTGATATTAGGTTAAGCAAATGAATTTATTTTAAATAAAGAATTTTATATTTGAATTTTAAAACTGAGTTGTCCATTACAAACCGGCACTCCCTCCCACGAACGAGACTAGCTCTCACATTGGTCCTTCAAGTCCGGATAACTCAGTCAGTCAAATATAAAATTGAAATATTGCTTAAATATCACAAGCTTCTCGGTTAAAAATGTCAAAAGATGGCGAATCCATTTCATCTGACGTTGGTGACGAAACCATTGACTCTGTGTCAGAGTTGGTTCAGTCCCAAAGAGAAGTCAAAGAGTTAATGGAAGATTTATTTAAAAGGCATCAAAGAGAAGGAAAAAAGAAAACTGTCAAATCGACAGAAAAACGTTTACAAACGTTTACCGAATACTGGAAAGAATTCCAAACGCGGCATAGGGCAATTAAAAAGAGAGCGACAAAAGAAGATCTCCAGCTAGATTATTTTACGAAGGAAATATTTAGCGAGGTTCAGGAGTACTACATTGAAAAGGCTGCTGGCATGGAAGAGGACATAGACAGACTAACACCAACACCGTCTGCCAGAAATCCTCCACAGACAACACAAGCCAGCACAAGCTCATGTAACAATGAAAGACTCCCTAGAATCAAGCTACCAACCTTCAATGGAGAATATTCTACATGGATCTCATTTCATGACTTGTTCAACTCAGTAATTCACAATAACAATAATTTAAGAGACGTCGATAAATTGTATTTTTTGAAAACAAATCTAATTGGAGAAGCTGAAAAGCTGCTCAGGCATTATGAAGTATGCGACGCAAACTATCAACCAGCCTGGCAGCTCTTAAAAGAACGCTACTCAAATAAGAGAATCCTAGTCAATGTGCAATTGAAAAAATTATTATCTCTCCCAACCATAAACCATGATACTGCCGACAATATTAAAAGGCTACTGGATAACATAACTGAAGCTTTACTGGCACTTCAGAACTTGAAAATAGACACCGATAATTGGGATCCAATAATTATATACTTAACTGTACAAAAATTGCACCCAGGCACGCACCAATTATGGGAGCAGAGCCTCCACAGTAGCACAGAATTGCCCAAATTAAAAACTTTAACAAAGTTCTTAGAGTCTCGCTTCCGAACTCTAGAAATGATAGGAAACAAAAATACGTCATCAAATATGACACAGAGAAAATCATTCTCACCCAAACCCACATATGGACTCTTGAACAAAACTAAAAATGCAGTGCCAATACACCCACCTACAAAAAGGACCTCTTGCAGCCATTGCAAAGGTAGCCATATAATTTTTCACTGCCCAACATTTAGAAATTTGACCACCCAACAAAGGCACGAAGTTGTCATAAATAAACACTTATGCAAAAATTGCTTATCACCCAACCATATAACTACTAGCTGCACAAGCAACAAAAAGTGTTATCATTGTAACAGAAATCATAACACTCTGCTCCACTACGAGAAAAATTATTCAAAAACACCAAATCAGTCCACCCAAAATTCCAACATGGAAGCCAAACAAATCACACCCGCCTGTAGAAATGATGAACAACAAGTTCAGAATTTCCTAACGTCAAATATGAAAAGAGCTCTTCTCTCTACGGCTCTGATAAACATTACTGCATCATCCGGAATCACAATGGCATTCCGAGCACTAATAGACTCTGGGTCTCAAGTGTCCATCATGAACGAGAAAACCTTTAAACGATTACAACTCAAAGGATCTCCTACTACCCACGAATTAATTGGACTTGGCACGACACCCACTAATATAGCCTTAAAACAGGCCACAGTCACAATTAATTCACTACATTCAAATTTTAATATAACAAGCAACATGCTTGTAATTAAAAAGATCACCGAACTATTGCCAGCCCAAACGATCGAAGTTTCAAAATGGAAACACATCGACAATCTCCCGCTAGCAGACCCTAAATTCGCTATTCCAGGAGAAATAGACATTCTTCTTGGAGCAGATATTTACGCCGCCATTCTCACAAATGGCATAAAAAGAGGACCTTGCAATACACCTACTGCCCAAAATACGAAACTTGGCTGGATCTTAATAGGAGCAGTACCAGAAACAAAAGGCATGACAACGACAACGCTATCCACCCACACCACTATAAATACTGATTTAGATAATCAGTTAACAAAATTTTGGGAACTAGAGGAATGCTCCACTAGACCCAAATTTTCACCAGAAGATCAATTATGCGAGGATCTCTATAATGAAACAACAAAACGATTACCCTCTGGAAAATATGAGGTAAATCTACCTTTCAAAGACTGTAATACACCTCAGCTCGGACAGTCTAGAAACATGGCTGTCAAACAATACTTGCAGCTAGAGAAAAGACTATCTAACAATCCAGAATTGTATAAACTATACAAAGCTTGTATCGATGAGTACACTCATCTTGGACACATGAAGCCTATTCCACCCACACAACTATTATTAGAAAACAAATCATGTGATAACACTCCATTCTATTACCTACCGCATCATGCAGTGTTTAAAGAGAGCACTACCACTAAGCTTCGAATTGTATTCAATGCATCAGCACGCACCTCAAATGGTAGATCATTGAATGAACAATTACTGATTGGACCTACAATCCAACCAACACTTTGGACCACCTTATTGAGATGGCGACTGTACAGATTTGCATTTACTGCAGATATTGAGAAAATGTACAGGATGATTCAGATGGCACCTAAACACCAACAGTACCAGAGAATAATCTGGAGAAATACACCAAAGGAAGAAATAAAAGACTACGTCCTAACTACAGTCACCTTTGGCACAGCTCCAGCACCATATCTCGCCATTAAAACGCTGCAGCAGTTAGCAAAGGATGAAGCTAGCAATTATCCACTCGCAGCAAAAAGCATCATGAGAGATTTTTATGTGGATGACTTGGTCTCGGGAGCACACAGCTTAAGCGAAGCACAACAACTACAACAAGAACTTATTGAAGCTCTAGCCTCAGGAACATTTAACCTAAGGAAATGGACAGCCAACCATCATGACTTACTAAAAAATATTCCACTAGAGCATCGAGAGTTAAAAACGAATCTGGAATTCTCAGAACACGAATCGATAAAAACTCTCGGCATCCGCTGGCACCCAACAACAGATTTCTTCTCTTTCAAAGTCAACACTCCCGAACCAAAAACCACATACACCAAACGAATAATACTGTCTGAAGTATCGTCTCTATTCGACCCACTAGGCTGGTTAGCGCCATGCATTATTACAGCCAAAACTTTAATTCAGAAGCTCTGGCTCTCTAAATGCGACTGGGATGATTCTGTATCCGCAGAAGTTTTAAAAGAATGGAATCATTTCAAAGATCAACTACCTACCATTCAGGATATTCAGATTCCACGCTGGCTAGGCTACCAGCCTAACATACGCGAGATGGAACTACATGGATTTTGCGATGCCTCCAATCATGCCTACTCAGCAGTTCTATATCTCAAAATACATCTTAATGAGAGCTCCCGAGTACAAATCATGACAGCAAAAACCAAGGTAGCTCCCATCAAACCAGTCTCATTACCTCGACTAGAGCTATGTGGTGCTATCCTGCTCTCCCGACTTATTAAACAAGTCATCACTGATTTAGAGCTTGAAAGGGTTAAAATTACAGCATGGACAGACTCCAATATAGTTCTAGCTTGGCTACAAAAACACCCATCCACCTGGAAAACGTTCGTGGCTAACCGTGTCTCCGAAATACATGAAAACATTCCACTAGCCATATGGAAACACGTTCCTTCAAAGTGCAATCCAGCTGATATAGCATCTAGAGGAATTCCACCAAATACCTTAGCTACAGCATCGATATGGTGGAATGGTCCAGACTGGTTACACCAAGATGAACAATTCTGGCCGCAACAAACGCCAGAAATACACACTCAATTAGAGTATAAAAAGAAATCAAAGGTTCTCACCACTACAATCAATGAACAAATTCCTTTGCTTCACAAATATTCATCATATCAAAAAACGATAAGAATAACCGCCTACTGTCTCCGATTTATAAATAGTGTACGCAAATTACATCCGACTACTCAATTCTTATCAGTACACGAATTAAAAATTGCAGAACGATGTCTAATTAAATTGCTCCAAAATATTACATTTCACAACGAAATCTCCCACTTACTAAAAAATCTTCCCCTTCCTAAAAAGAGTCGACTTCTATCTCTCAATCCCACGCTCGACTCTGCCAACATTCTACGAGTTGGAGGTCGTCTCACAGAGTCTCAATTAAGTTACGACCAACAACATCCCATAATTCTCCCCAATAACCATCACTTAACCAATATTCTTATAGACCATATACACCATTACACATTACATGGAGGCACACAAGTCATATTGAGTACTATAAGAAATCAGTATTGGTTAATAAATGCCCGCAATACGGTTAGACATCGTATCCATAAATGTGTTGACTGTTTTCGATTCAATGCGAAACCTAGCTCTCAGTTAATGAGTTCACTGCCCGCAGCAAGGGTTAATATATCCCTACCCTTTCAACACGCTGGGGTAGACTACGCAGGTCCGCTTGATATGAAAACATCAACACTAAGAGGAGCGAAATTAACGAAAGCCTATATTTGTCTGTTCGTTTGCTTGGCCACTAAGGCCATACATATAGAACTTGTCTCTGATATGACTACACCAGCCTTTCTAGCCGCTCTTAAAAGATTCGTTGCAAGGAGAGGCCTTTGCTCACACATCTACTCAGATCAGGGAACAAATTTTGTAGGAGCGAATAGAGTCTTACAATCAAACTTACAAAAATCCATCAGAACAACCCATTTCAACCCTCCTGCAGCACCACACTTTGGTGGCTTATGGGAAGCCGGTGTAAAATCCACCAAACGCCATCTACACAAAACCATCAAAGATGCAAAACTCACCTATGAAGAGTTATACACAATGTTAGTTCAAATTGAGGCATGTTTGAATGCCAGACCTCTCTCTCCTCTATCCAATGATCCAACAGACTATAATATTCTCACTCCTGGACACTTCCTGACAGGTCGTCACAATCTCACCGTACTAGAACCTCCCCCACTTAACCCACAACATCCTCTCAAGAGATGGCAGCACATCCAATCTCTTTCCCACAATTTTTGGAAACAATGGTCAAGAGATTACTTACACACATTGCACCAACGACATAAATGGAAGATAGAAAAGGAAAACTTACAAATAGGAACTCTCGTTCTAATAAAAGATGATCATACTCCCATCGGAAAATGGCCATTAGGTAGAATTATTGACATTCACACTGGTCACAACAATCTAGTGAGATCAGTCTCAATTAAAACCCCGAAAAATATTCTCACCCGTCCAATTTCAAAAATTTGTCCTCTCCCTTTCACCAAATCATCCTAATAAATATCAAAATATCCCCACCAAAATCGATTGCTCTCTGGCATTACCAAATTTCAAAACACCCGTTATATTCAAATATAAACGAATCCAGAATCCGCCAAAAGTCACTTCAAATTTGAAAGTTGACAAGTGCGCGTAGTGATTTTTATTCCTTTTGAGTTCGTTTATATTTTCTTTCAGTTTTTTCATTTTTTTTTTTTCATTTGTTTTATTTTCGACCATGGATGAGCTGTTGGAAATTTTCAATTCAGAATCTTTGGATTCTGTGGATACAGGCCTATCACCAACTCCACCAGAATTACTGGCTCCCTTCAAGCCAATCAGGCCTATCAGCCCTCTGCCACCAACACCGAAAAAGGCACGCAGGCTCCAGTCGGCAATAGTGAAACCACCACCACATGAAATTATTCCAGTACGAAAAATAGTCAGACCATTTGAGTCAATGCCAGCAGCGCCTAATTTAAAACAATTTCAAACTAAGCCTAAAGCAAACGACAGCTTCAAGTTCAAGCCAAGGTCCAAGGAACGTCATCCAGGAATTCGTGTGCAAACTCAGCCAAGGTTGCCTACTGCAACGAGCACTACATCACTAAATATGCCAGATTTATACTCAGAGAACAACACCCCGAGAGCTAAACCAAGGCCAAAGAAATACCACCCAGTAATTCGTGACTCAACAACGTCACGGAACCTTAATCAGAAACCAGCAACAACAACAACATTACCAGGTCTACCAGAAGACTTAAAAACAATAACGCCTGTCAAAGAGACTGGAGCAGTTGGCCCACAACAACTACAAAGGCCCACTAAAAATACTAAAGGTATAAAAGCGCCTCAGCACCTGTTACCTCAGGCAACAATTATTGAGCCTCCAGTTGAATTTATGGATATACCAGTCACTCCTCCAGCACAATTTTCGAACCAGCCGATAACTCCACCAAAGCTATTCCAAGATTCTCCCACTAACAATGGAAGGCCAGCGGATCAAAATGCAGGAATACCACATGACCTAGCTGGGAAGATTATTGCCACGCCGATTGTGATTAAGCTACTCGAAGCAACGCATTCACCTTGGGACAAAATTAGGAAGGCAAATTATTTTATTAAATGGAGTCTTCCTGGAGGTGTGGAGATGAAAATGAAAAAGAAAAGGGAAAAATTACACATCTATCATCAACCAACCGTAAGTTTATTTTCTTTTTTCTAAATAAAAATGTTACATTTTTTTTTGGAGGCGGGAGGATGTTCAGTCCACCGATTCATTTACGTTCCCTCGATGCTTTCCACTTCTATCTACATCTTCCTACAAAACAAAAAAAAACCACAAAGTATTCATTTACCAAATAAATATAACAAAAATCAAATACTTATCTAAAGTAAATTAGTCTCCAATGAATAATCCACTTCCGATGATAGTCTCGATATTTATCCGATCTGGAAACAGGCAAAAAATTATTAATAATTAATTAATAAATCAAAAAAAGATCAAATCTTACCAAGTTATAGGTATATCCCTCTGTATATTTACATCTTTGATGACAACAAATGACATTAACGTCAAATCATTTGCTTTCGCCTCAGTCATCAATTCAATAAACGTCGCTAGGGCAACACCGAGAGGCGAAAGCTCATAACTGGATGCGGCGGCTATATAAAGCCGACGAGCCGCAGCAGAAAATCATTCTTGGTTCAGAGCTCATCTGATTCGGAGAATAATCCGATTAGCAAGAATATTATTCCCAACCTCCAAAATAGAAGAATAATTCTATATTTCAGAGAATAATCTGAAATTCCTATCATTTCCAATTTCCGTCCCACACCTAAGCAGAAGAATAATTCTGCCGCAGAGAATAATCTGCAATCTCCTGCCCACACCTAAGCAGAAGAATAATTCTGCCGCAGAGAATAATCTGCAATTTCCTGCCCACACCTAAGCAGAAGAATAATTCTGCCGCAGAGAATAATCTGTAATCTTCTTCTTTTTACTAGCATCTTGTTGCCCACGTATAAGCAGAAGAATAATTCTGCCGCAGAGAATAATCTGTAATCTTCTTCTTTTTACTAGCATCTTGTTGCTCACGTATAAGCAGAAGAATAATTCTGCCGCAGAGAATAACCTGCAATCTTCTTCCTTTTATTGTAGCATTTACTGCCCGTGTGTCTAAAAATAGCGTTCTTAAATTTATTCATAGGAAGTAGTCCTCTCATAGACTATTAATATTCTTCTTCTTCCTTTTTCTAGAATAAGACGAATTAAAGGAGGCGGACTACGGGAGCATTGAAATTTTATACTGAGTTTTTAATTTGTTTTCGTTTGGACTTTTTATTGAATTTTATATTGAATTTGAATTTGCCTGTAGGTTAGATTTAGTTTTAAGTTTCAATGAATTTGTGATATTAGGTTAAGCAAATGAATTTATTTTAAATAAAGAATTTTATATTTGAATTTTAAAACTGAGTTGTCCATTAAAAACCGGCACTCCCTCCCACGAACGAGACTAGCTCTCACACGCACAAATAAATTGTAAATTCAATTTTTATTTATTTTTCCCGCGGACGGGAATCGAACCTACACTTGTTAGAATCGGTCAATGACGGAGAAAGAACAACTTTTTAAGAACTTTTATTTTTAATGATTCTAAATCAAATTTATAAAATGCAAGAAGAAAAAACAACCGCCTCGTCCGGGGTTTGAAACCGGGACCTTCCGCTTGCCGGGCGACTGCTCTTACCACTGAGCTAACGAGACAGATGATTTTCCCTCTTGCATTTATCAATTTGTTACTTTTGTCACTAGCCTACTAGGCCACGTTTTGCTTTCAGCTCGCATTAACCAGTAACGATGAAAGCGCACAAATAAATTGTAAATTCAATTTTTATTTATTTTTCCCGCGGACGGGAATCGAACCTACACCTGTTAGAATCGGTCAATGATGGAGAAAGAACAACTTTTTAAGAACTTTTATTTTTAATGATTCTAAATCAAATTTATAAAATGCAAGAAGAAAAAACAACCGCCTCGTCCGGGGTTTGAAACCGGGACCTTCCGCTTGCCGGGCGACTGCTCTTACCACTGAGCTAACGAGACAGATAATTTTCCCTCTTGCATTTATCAATTTGTTACTTTTGTCACTAGCCTACTAGGCCACGTTTTGCTTTCAGCTGGCATTAACCAGTAACGATGAAAGCGCACAAATAAATTGTAAATTCAATTTTTATTTATTTTTCCCGCGGACGGGAATCGAACCTACACTTGTTAGAATCGGTCAATGATGGAGAAAGAACAACTTTTTAAGAACTTTTATTTTTAATGATTCTAAATCAAATTTATAAAATGCAAGAAGAAAAAACGACCGCCTCGTCCGGAGTTTGAAACCGGAACCTTCCGCTTGCCGGGCGACTGCTTTTACCACTGAGCTAACGAGACAGATGATTTTCCCTCTTGCATTTATCAATTTGTTACTTTTGTCACTAGCCTACTAGGCCACGTTTTGCTTTCAGCTGGCATTAACCAGTAACGATGAAAGCGCACAAATAAATTGTAAATTCAATTTTTATTTATTTTTCCCGCGGACGGGAATTGAACCTACACTTGTTAGAATCGGTCAATGATGGAGAAAGAACAACTTTTTAAGAACTTTTATTTTTAATGATTCTAAATCAAATTTATAAAATGCAAGAAGAAAAAACAACCGCCTCGTCCGGGGTTTGAAACCGGGACCTTCCGCTTGCCGGGCGACTGCTCTTACCACTGAGCTAACGAGACAGATGATTTTCCCTCTTGCATTTATCAATTTGTTACTTTTGTCACTAGCCTACTAGGCCACGTTTTGCTTTCAGCTGGCATTAACCAGTAACGATGAAAGCGCACAAATAAATTGTAAATTCAATTTTTATTTATTTTTCCCGCGGACGGGAATCGAACCTACACTTGTTAGAATCGGTCAATGATGGAGAAAGAACAACTTTTTAAGATCCTTTATTTTTAATGATTCTAAATCAAATTTATAAAATGCAAAAAGAAAAAACAACCGCCTCGTCCGGGGTTTGAAACCGGGACCTTCCGCTTGCCGGGCGACTGCTCTTACCACTGAGCTAACGAGACAGATGATTTTCCCTCTTGCATTTATCAATTTGTTACTTTTGTCACTAGCCTACTAGGCCACGTTTTGCTTTCTGCTGGCATTAACCAGTAACGATGAAAGCGCACAAATAAATTGTAAATTCAACTTTTATTTATTTTTCCCGCGGACGGGAATCGAACCTACACTTGTTAGAATCGGTCAATGATGGAGAAAGAACAACTTTTTAAGAACTTTTATTTTTAATGATCCTAAATCAAATTTATAAAATGCAAGAAGAAAAAACAACCGCCTCGTCCGGGGTTTGAAACCGGGACCTTCCGCTTGCCGAGCGACTGCTCTTACCACTGAGCTAACGAGACAGATGATTTTCCTTCTTGCATTTATCAATTTGTTACTTTTGTCACTAGCCTACTAGGCCACGTTTTGCTTTCAGCTGGCATTAACCAGTAACGATGAAAGCGCACAAATAAATTGTAAATTCAATTTTTATTTATTTTTCCCGCGGACGGGAATCGAACCTACACTTGTTAGAATCGGTCAATGATGGAGAAAGAACAACTTTTTAAGAACTTTTATTTTTAATGATTCTAAATCAAATTTATAAAATGCAAAAAGAAAAAACAACCGCCTCGTCCGGGGTTTGAAACCGGGACCTTCCGCTTGCCGGGCGACTGCTCTTACCACTGAGCTAACGAGACAGATGATTTTCCCTCTTGCATTTATCAATTTGTTACTTTTGTCACTAGCCTACTAGGCCACGTTTTGCTTTCAGCTGGCATTAACCAGTAACGATGAAAGCGCACAAATAAATTGTAAATTCAACTTTTATTTATTTTTCCCGCGGACGGGAATCGAACCTACACTTGTTAGAATCGGTCAATGATGGAGAAAGAACAAGTTTTTAAGAACTATTATTTTTAATGATTCTAAATCAAATTTATAAAATGCAAGAAGAAAAAACAACCGCCTCGTCCGGGGTTTGAAACCGGGACCTTCCGCTTGCCGGGCGACTGCTCTTACCACTGAGCTAACGAGACAGATGATTTTCCCTCTTGCATTTATCAATTTGTTACTTTTGTCACTAGCCTACTAGGCCACGTTTTGCTTTCAGCTGGCATTAGTCAGTAACGCTGAAAGCGCACAAATAAATTGTAAATTCAATTTTTATTTATTTTTCCCGCGGACGGGAATCGAACCTACACTTGTTAGAATCGGTCAATGATGGAGAAAGAACAACTTTTTAAGAACTTTTATTTTTAATGATTCTAAATCAAATTTATAAAATGCAAGAAGAAAAAACAACCGCCTCGTCCGGGGTTTGAAACCGGGACCGTCCGCTTGCCGGGCGACTGCTCTTACCACTGAGCTAACGAGACAGATGATTTTCCCTCTTGCATTTATCAATTTGTTACTTTTGTCACTAGCCTACTAGGCCACGTTTTGCTTTCAGCTGGCATTAACCAGTAACGATGAAAGCGCACAAATAAATTGTAAATTCAATTTTTATTTATTTTTCCCGCGGACGGGAATCGAATCTACACTTGTTAGAATCGGTCAATGATGGAGAAAGAACAACTTTTTAAGAACTTTTATTTTTAATGATTCTAAATCAAATTTATAAAATGCAAGAAAAAAAAACAACCGCCTCGTCCGTGGTTTGAAACCGGGACTTTCCGCTTGCCGGGCGACTGCTCTTACCACTGAGCTAACGAGACAGATGATTTTCCTTCTTGCATTTATCAATTTGTTACTTTTGTCACTAGCCTACTAGGCCACGTTTTGCTTTCAGCTGGCATTAACCAGTAACGATGAAAGCGCACAAATAAATTGTAAATTCAATTTTTATTTATTTTTCCCGCGGACGGGAATTGAACCTACACTTGTTAGAAGCGGTCAATGATGGAGAAAGAACAACTTTTTAAGAACTTTTATTTTTAATGATTCTAAATCAAATTTATAAAATGCAAGAAGAAAAAACAACCGCCTCGTCCGGGGTTTGAAACTGGGACCTTCCGCTTGCCGGGCGACTGCTCTTACCACTGAGCTAACGAGACAGATGATTTTCCCTCTTGCATTTATCAATTTGTTACTTTTGTCACTAGGCTACTAGGCCACGTTTTGCTTTCAGCTGGCATTAACCAGTAACGATGAAAGCGCACAAATAAATTGTAAATTCAATTTTTATTTATTTTTCCCGCGGACGGGAATCGAACCTACACCTGTTAGAATCGGTCAATGATGGAGAAAGAACAACTTTTTAAGAACTTTTGTTTTTAATGATTCTAAATCAAATTTATAAAATGCAAGAAGAAAAAACAACCGCCTCGTCCGGGGTTTGAAACCGGGACCTTCCGCTTGCCGGGCGACTGCTCTTACCACTGAGCTAACGAGACAGATGATTTTCCCTCTTGCATTTATCAATTTGTTACTTTTGTCACTAGCCTAGTAGGCCACGTTTTGCTTTCAGCTGGCATTAACCAGTAACGATGAAAGCGCACAAATAAATTGTAAATTCAATTTTTATTTATTTTTCCCGCGGACGGGAATCGAACCTACACTTGTTAGAATCGGTCAATGATGGAGAAAGAACAACTTTTTAAGAACTTTTATTTTTAATGATTCTAAATCAAATTTATAAAATGCAAGAAGAAAAAACAACCGCCTCGTCCGGGGTTTGAAACCGGGACCTTCCGCTTGCCGGGCGACTGCTCTTACCACTGAGCTAACGAGACAGATGATTTTCCCTCTTGCATTTATCAATCTGTTACTTTTGTCACTAGCCTACTAGGCCACGTTTTGCTTTCAGCTGGCATTAACCAGTAACGATAAAAGCGCACAAATAAATTGTAAATTCAATTTTTATTTATTTTTCCCGCGGACGGGAATCGAACCTACACCTGTTAGAATCGGTCAATGATGGAGAAAGAACAACTTTTTAAGAACTTTTATTTTTAATGATTCTAAATCAAATTTATAAAATGCAAGAAGAAAAAACAACCGCCTCGTCCGGGGTTTGAAACCGGGACCTTCCGCTTGCCGGGCGACTGCTCTTACCACTGAGCTAACGAGACAGATGATTTTCCCTCTTGCATTTATCAATTTGTTACTTTTGTCACTAGCCTACTAGGCCACGTTTTGCTTTCAGCTGGCATTAACCAGTAACGATGAAAGCGCACAAATAAATTGTAAATTCAACTTTTATTTATTTTTCCCGCGGACGGGAATCGAACCTACACTTGTTAGAATCGGTCAATGATGGAGAAAGAACAACTTTTTAAGAACTTTTATTTTTAATGATTCTAAATCAAATTTATAAAATGCAAGAAGAAAAAACAACCGCCTCGTCCGGGGTTTGAAACCGGGACCTTCCGCTTGCCGGGCGACTGCTCTTACCACTGAGCTAACGAGACAGATGATTTTCCCTCTTGCATTTATCAATTTGTTACTTTTGTCACTAGCCTACTAGGCCACGTTTTGCTTTCAGCTGGCATTAATCAGTAACGATGAAAGCGCACAAATAAATTGTAAATTCAATTTTTATTTATTTTTCCCGCGGACGGGAATCGAACCTACACTTGTTAGAATCGGTCAATGATGGAGAAAGAACAACTTTTTAAGAACTTTTATTTTTAATGATTCTAAATCAAATTTATAAAATGCAAGAAGAAAAAACAACCGCCTCGTCCGGGGTTTGAAACCGGGACCTTCCGCTTGCCGGGCGACTGCTCTTACCACTGAGCTAACGAGACAGATGATTTTCCCTCTTGCATTTATCAATTTGTTACTTTTGTCACTAGCCTACTAGGCCACGTTTTGCTTTCAGCTGGCATTAACCAGTAACGATGAAAGCGCACAAATAAATTGTAAATTCAATTTTTATTTATTTTTCCCGCGGACGGGAATCGAATCTACACTTGTTAGAATCGGTCAATGATGGAGAAAGAACAACTTTTTAAGAACTTTTATTTTTAATGATTCTAAATCAAATTTATAAAATGCAAGAAGAAAAAACAACCGCCTCGTCCGGGGTTTGAAACCGGTACTTTCCGCTTGCCGGGCGACTGCTCTTACCACTGAGCTAACGAGACAGATGATTTTCCCTCTTGCATTTACCAATTTGTTACTTTTGTCACTAGCCTACTAGGCCACGTTTTGCTTTCAGCTGGCATTAACCAGTAACGATGAAAGCGCACAAATAAATTGTAAATTCAATTTTTATTTATTTTTCCCGCGGACGGGAATCGAACCTACACTTGTTAGAATCGGTCAATGATGGAGAAAGAACAACTTTTTAAGAACTTTTATTTTTAATGATTCTAAATCAAATTTATAAAATGCAAGAAGAAAAAACAACCGCCTCGTCCGGGGTTTGAAACCGGGACCTTCCGCTTGCCGGGCGACTGCTCTTACCACTGAGCTAACGAGACAGATGATTTTCCCTCTTGCATTTATCAATTTGTTACTTTTGTCACTAGCCTACTAGGCCACGTTTTGCTTTCAGCTGGCATTAACCAGTAACGATGAAAGCGCACAAATAAATTGTAAATTCAATTTTTATTTATTTTTCCCGCGGACGGGAATCGAACCTACACCTGTTAGAATCGGTCAATGATGGAGAAAGAACAACTTTTTAAGAACTTTTATTTTTAATGATTCTAAATCAAATTTATAAAATGCAAGAAGAAAAAACAACCGCCTCGTCCGGGGCTTGAAACCGGGACCTTCCGCTTGCCGGGCGACTGCTCTTACCACTGAGCTAACGAGACAGATGATTTTCCCTCTTGCATTTATCAATTTGTTACTTTTGTCACTAGCCTACTAGGCCACGTTTTGCTTTCAGCTGGCATTAACCAGTAACGATGAAAGCGCACAAATAAATTGTAAATTCAATTTTTATTTATTTTTCCCGCGGACGGGAATCGAACCTACACTTGTTAGAATCGGTCAATGATGGAGAAAGAACAACTTTTTAAGAACTTTTATTTTTAATGATTCTAAATCAAATTTATAAAATGCAAGAAGAAAAAACAACCGCCTCGTCCGGGGTTTGAAACCGGGACCTTCCGCTTGCCGGGCGACTGCTCTTACCACTGAGCTAACGAGACAGATGATTTTCCCTCTTGCATTTATCAATTTGTTACTTTTGTCACTAGCCTACTAGGCCACGTTTTGCTTTCAGCTGGCATTAACCAGTAACGATGAAAGCGCACAAATAAATTGTAAATTCAATTTTTATTTATTTTTCCCGCGGACGGGAATCGAACCTACACTTGTTAGAATCGGTCAATGACGGAGAAAGAACAACTTTTTAAGAACTTTTATTTTTAATGATTCTAAATCAAATTTATAAAATGCAAGAAGAAAAAACAACCGCCTCGTCCGGGGTTTGAAACCGGGACCTTCCGCTTGCCGGGCGACTGCTCTTACCACTGAGCTAACGAGACAGATGATTTTCCCTCTTGCATTTATCAATTTGTTACTTTTGTCACTAGCCTACTAGGCCACGTTTTGCTTTCAGCTGGCATTAACCAGTAACGATGAAAGCGCACAAATAAATTGTAAATTCAATTTTTATTTATTTTTCCCGCGGACGGGAATCGAACCTACACCTGTTAGAATCGGTCAATGATGGAGAAAGAACAACTTTTTAAGAACTTTTATTTTTAATGATTCTAAATCAAATTTATAAAATGCAAGAAGAAAAAACAACCGCCTCGTCCGGGGTTTGAAACCGGGACCTTCCGCTTGCCGGGCGACTGCTCTTACCACTGAGCTAACGAGACAGATGATTTTCCCTCTTGCATTTATCAATCTGTTACTTTTGTCACTAGCCTACTAGGCCACGTTTTGCTTTCAGCTGGCATTAACCAGTAACGATGAAAGCGCACAAATAAATTGTAAATTCAATTTTTATTTATTTTTCCCGCGGACGGGAATCGAACCTACACTTGTTAGAATCGGTCAATGATGGAGAAAGAACAACTTTTTAAGAACTTTTATTTTTAATGATTCTAAATCAAATTTATAAAATGCAAAAAGAAAAAACAACCGCCTCGTCCGGGGTTTGAAACCGGGACCTTCCGCTTGCCGGGCGACTGCTCTTACCACTGAGCTAACGAGACAGATGATTTTCCCTCTTGCATTTATCAATTTGTTACTTTTGTCACTAGCCTACTAGGCCACGTTTTGCTTTCAGCTGGCATTAACCAGTAACGATGAAAGCGCACAAATAAATTGTAAATTCAATTTTTATTTATTTTTCCCGCGGACGGGAATTGAACCTACACTTGTTAGAATCGGTCAATGATGGAGAAAGAACAACTTTTTAAGAACTTTTATTTTTAATGATTCTAAATCAAATTTATAAAATGCAAGAAGAAAAAACAACCGCCTCGTCCGGGGTTTGAAACCGGGACCTTCCGCTTGCCGGGCGACTGCTCTTACCACTGAGCTAACGAGACAGATGATTTTCCCTCTTGCATTTATCAATTTGTTACTTTTGTCACTAGCCTACTAGGCCACGTTTTGCTTTCAGCTGGCACAACCACTAACGATGAAAGCGCACAAATAAATTGTAAATTCAATTTTTATTTATTTTTCCCGCGGACGGGAATCGAACCTACACTTGTTAGAATCGGTCAATGATGGAGAAAGAACAACTTTTTAAGAACTTTTATTTTTAATGATTCTAAATCAAATTTATAAAATGCAAAAAGAAAAAACAACCGCCTCGTCCGGGGTTTGAAACCGGGACCTTCCGCTTGCCGGGCGACTGCTCTTACCACTGAGCTAACGAGACAGATGATTTTCCCTCTTGCATTTATCAATTTGTTACTTTTGTCACTAGCCTACTAGGCCACGTTTTGCTTTCAGCTGGCATTAACCAGTAACGATGAAAGCGCACAAATAAATTGTAAATTCAAATTTTATTTATTTTTCCCGCGGACGGGAATCGAACCTACACTTGTTAGAATCGGTCAATGATGGAGAAAGAACAACTTTTTAAGAACTTTTATTTTTAATGATTCTAAATCAAATTTATAAAATGCAAGAAGAAAAAACAACCGCCTCGTCCGGGGTTTGAAACCGGGACCTTCCGCTTGCCGGGCGACTGCTCTTACCACTGAGCTAACGAGACAGATGATTTTCCCTCTTGCATTTATCAATTTGTTACTTTTGTCACTAGCCTACTAGGCCACATTTTGCTTTCAGCTGGCATTAACCAGTAACGATGAAAGCGCACAAAAAAATTGTAAATTCAATTTTTATTTATTTTTCCCGCGGACGGGAATCGAACCTACACTTGTTAGAATCGGTCAATGATGGAGAAAGAACAACTTTTTAAGAACTTTTATTTTTAATGATTCTAAATCAAATTTATAAAATGCAAGAAGAAAAAACAACCGCCTCGTCCGGGGTTTGAAACCGGGGCCTTCCGCTTGCCGGGCGACTGCTCTTACCACTGAGCTAACGAGACAGATGATTTTCCCTCTTGCATTTATCAATTTGTTACTTTTGTCACTAGCCTACTAGGCCACGTTTTGCTTTCAGCTGGCATTAACCAGTAACGATGAAAGCGCACAAATAAATTGTAAATTCAATTTTTATTTATTTTTCCCGCGGACGGGAATCGAATCTACACTTGTTAGAATCGGTCAATGATGGAGAAAGAACAACTTTTTAAGAACTTTTATTTTTAATGATTCTAAATCAAATTTATAAAATGCAAGAAGAAAAAACAACCGCCTCGTCCGGGGTTTGAAACCGGGACTTTCGGCTTGCCGGGCGACTGCTCTTACCACTGAGCTAACGAGACAGATGATTTTCCTTCTTGCATTTATCAATTTGTTACTTTTGTCACTAGCCTACTAGGCCACGTTTTGCTTTCAGCTGGCATTAACCAGTAACGATGAAAGCGCACAAATAAATTGTAAATTCAATTTTTATTTATTTTTCCCGCGGACGGGAATCGAACCTACACCTGTTAGAATCGATCAATGATGGAGAAAGAACAACTTTTTAAGAACTTTTATTTTTAATGATTCTAAATCAAATTTATAAAATGCAAGAAGAAAAAACAACCGCCTCGTCCGGGGTTTGAAACCGGTACTTTCCGCTTGCCGGGCGACTGCTCTTACCACTGAGCTAACGAGACAGATGATTTTCCCTCTTGCATTTACCAATTTGTTACTTTTGTCACTAGCCTACTAGGCCACGTTTTGCTTTCAGCTGGCATTAACCAGTAACGATGAAAGCGCACAAATAAATTGTAAATTCAATTTTTATTTGTTTTCCCGCGGACGGGAATCGAACCTACACTTGTTAGAATCGGTCAATGATGGAGAAAGAACAACTTTTTAAGAACTTTTATTTTTAATGATTCTAAATCAAATTTATAAAATGCAAGAAGAAAAAACAACCGCCTCGTCCGGGGTTTGAAACCGGGACCTTCCGCTTGCCGGGCGACTGCTCTTACCACTGAGCTAACGAGACAGATGATTTTCCCTCTTGCATTTATCAATTTGTTACTTTTGTCACTAGCCTACTAGGCCACGTTTTGCTTTCAGCTGGCATTAACCAGTAACGATGAAAGCGCACAAATAAATTGTAAATTCAATTTTTATTTATTTTTCCCGCGGACGGGAATCGAACCTACACCTGTTAGAATCGGTCAATGATGGAGAAAGAACAACTTTTTAAGAACTTTTATTTTTAATGATTCTAAATCAAATTTATAAAATGCAAGAAGAAAAAACAACCGCCTCGTCCGGGGCTTGAAACCGGGACCTTCCGCTTGCCGGGCGACTGCTCTTACCACTGAGCTAACGAGACAGATGATTTTCCCTCTTGCATTTATCAATTTGTTACTTTTGTCACTAGCCTACTAGGCCACGTTTTGCTTTCAGCTGGCATTAACCAGTAACGATGAAAGCGCACAAATAAATTGTAAATTCAATTTTTATTTATTTTTCCCGCGGACGGGAATCGAACCTACACTTGTTAGAATCGGTCAATGATGGAGAAAGAACAACTTTTTAAGAACTTTTATTTTTAATGATTCTAAATCAAATTTATAAAATGCAAGAAGAAAAAACAACCGCCTCGTCCGGGGTTTGAAACCGGGACCTTCCGCTTGCCGGGCGACTGCTCTTACCACTGAGCTAACGAGACAGATGATTTTCCCTCTTGCATTTATCAATTTGTTACTTTTGTCACTAGCCTACTAGGCCACGTTTTGCATTCAGCTGGCATTAACCAGTAACGATGAAAGCGCACAAATAAATTGTAAATTCAATTTTTATTTATTTTTCCCGCGGACGGGAATCGAACCTACACTTGTTAGAATCGGTCAATGACGGAGAAAGAACAACTTTTTAAGAACTTTTATTTTTAATGATTCTAAATCAAATTTATAAAATGCAAGAAGAAAAAACAACCGCTTCGTCCGGGGTTTGAAACCGGGACCTTCCGCTTGCCGGGCGACTGCTCTTACCACTGAGCTAACGAGACAGATGATTTTCCCTCTTGCATTTATCAATTTGTTACTTTTGTCACTAGCCTACTAGGCCACGTTTTGCTTACAGCTGGCATTAACCAGTAACGATGAAAGCGCACAAATAAATTGTAAATTCAATTTTTATTTATTTTTCCCGCGGACGGGAATCGAACCTACACCTGTTAGAATCGGTCAATGATGGAGAAAGAACAACTTTTTAAGAACTTTTATTTTTAATGATTCTAAATCAAATTTATAAAATGCAAGAAGAAAAAACAACCGCCTCGTCCGGGGTTTGAAACCGGGACCTTCCGCTTGCCGGGCGACTGCTCTTACCACTGAGCTAACGAGACAGATGATTTTCCCTCTTGCATTTATCAATTTGTTACTTTTGTCACTAGCCTACTAGGCCACGTTTTGCTTTCAGCTGGCATTAACCAGTAACGATGAAAGCGCACAAATAAATTGTAAATTCAATTTTTATTTATTTTTCCCGCGGACGGGAATCGAACCTACACTTGTTAGAATCGGTCAATGATGGAGAAAGAACAACTTTTTAAGAACTTTTATTTTTAATGATTCTAAATCAAATTTATAAAATGCAAAAAGAAAAAACAACCGCCTCGTCCGGGGTTTGAAACCGGGACCTTCCGCTTGCCGGGCGACTGCTCTTACCACTGAGCTAACGAGACAGATGATTTTCCCTCTTGCATTTATCAATTTGTTACTTTTGTCACTAGCCTACTAGGCCACGTTTTGCTTTCAGCTGGCATTAACCAGTAACGATGAAAGCGCACAAATAAATTGTAAATTCAATTTTTATTTATTTTTCCCGCGGACGGGAATCGAACCTACACTTGTTAGAATCGGTCAATGATGGAGAAAGAACAACTTTTTAAGAACTTTTATTTTTAATGATTCTAAATCAAATTTATAAAATGCAAGAAGAAAAAACAACCGCCTCGTCCGGGGTTTGAAACCGGGACCTTCCTCTTGCCGGGCGACTGCTCTTACCACTGAGCTAACGAGACAGATGATTTTCCCTCTTGCATTTATCAATTTGTTACTTTTGTCACTAGCCTACTAGGCCACGTTTTGCTTTCAGCTGGCATTAACCAGTAACGATGAAAGCGCACAAATAAATTGTAAATTCAATTTTTATTTATTTTTCCCGCGGACGGGAATCGAACCTACACTTGTTAGAATCGGTCAATGACGGAGAAAGAACAACTTTTTAAGAACTTTTATTTTTAATGATTCTAAATCAAATTTATAAAATGCAAGAAGAAAAAACAACCGCCTCGTCCGGGGTTTGAAACCGGGACCTTCCGCTTGCCGGGCGACTGCTCTTACCACTGAGCTAACGAGACAGATGATTTTCCCTCTTGCATTTATCAATTTGTTACTTTTGTCACTAGCCTACTAGGCCACGTTTTGCTTACAGCTGGCATTAACCAGTAACGATGAAAGCGCACAAATAAATTGTAAATTCAATTTTTATTTATTTTTCCCGCGGACGGGAATCGAACCTACACCTGTTAGAATCGGTCAATGATGGAGAAAGAACAACTTTTTAAGAACTTTTATTTTTAATGATTCTAAATCAAATTTATAAAATGCAAGAAGAAAAAACAACCGCCTCGTCCGGGGTTTGAAACCGGGACCTTCCGCTTGCCGGGCGACTGCTCTTACCACTGAGCTAACGAGACAGATGATTTTCCCTCTTGCATTTATCAATTTGTTACTTTTGTCACTAGCCTACTAGGCCACGTTTTGCTTTCAGCTGGCATTAACCAGTAACGATGCAAGCGCACAAATAAATTGTAAATTCAATTTTTATTTATTTTTCCCGCGGACGGGAATCGAACCTACACTTGTTAGAATCGGTCAATGATGGAGAAAGAACAACTTTTTAAGAACTTTTATTTTTAATGATTCTAAATCAAATTTATAAAATGCAAAAAGAAAAAACAACCGCCTCGTCCGGGGTTTGAAACCGGGACCTTCCGCTTGCCGGGCGACTGCTCTTACCACTGAGCTAACGAGACAGATGATTTTCCCTCTTGCATTTATCAATTTGTTACTTTTGTCACTAGCCTACTAGGCCACGTTTTGCTTTCAGCTGGCATTAACCAGTAACGATGAAAGCGCACAAATAAATTGTAAATTCAATTTTTATTTATTTTTCCCGCGGACGGGAATTGAACCTACACTTGTTAGAATCGGTCAATGATGGAGAAAGAACAACTTTTTAAGAACTTTTATTTTTAATGATTCTAAATCAAATTTATAAAATGCAAGAAGAAAAAACAACCGCCTCGTCCGGGGTTTGAAACCGGGACCTTCCGCTTGCCGGGCGACTGCTCTTACCACTGAGCTAACGAGACAGATGATTTTCCCTCTTGCATTTATCAATTTGTTACTTTTGTCACTAGCCTACTAGGCCACGTTTTGCTTTCAGCTGGCATTAACCAGTAACGATGAAAGCGCACAAATAAATTGTAAATTCAATTTTTATTTATTTTTCCCGCGGACGGGAATCGAACCTACACTTGTTAGAATCGGTCAATGATGGAGAAAGAACAACTTTTTAAGGACTTTTATTTTTAATGATTCTAAATCAAATTTATAAAATGCAAAAAGAAAAAACAACCGCCTCGTCTGGGGTTTGAAACCGGGACCTTCCGCTTGCCGGGCGACTGCTCTTACCACTGAGCTAACGAGACAGATGATTTTCCCTCTTGCATTTATCAATTTGTTACTTTTGTCACTAGCCTACTAGGCCACGTTTTGCTTTCAGCTGGCATTAACCAGTAACGATGAAAGCGCACAAATAAATTGTAAATTCAACTTTTATTTATTTTTCCCGCGGACGGGAATCGAACCTACACTTGTTAGAATCGGTCAATGATGGAGAAAGAACAACTTTTTAAGAACTTTTATTTTTAATGATTCTAAATCAAATTTATAAAATGCAAGAAGAAAAAACAACCGCCTCGTCCGGGGTTTGAAACCGGGACCTTCCGCTTGCCGGGCGACTGCTCTTACCACTGAGCTAACGAGACAGATGATTTTCCCTCTTGCATTTATCAATTTGTTACTTTTGTCACTAGCCTACTAGGCCACGTTTTGCTTTCAGCTGGCATTAACCAGTAACGATGAAAGCGCACAAATAAATTGTAAATTCAATTTTTATTTATTTTTCCCGCGGACGGGAATCGAACCTACACTTGTTAGAATCGGTCAATGACGGAGAAAGAACAACTTTTTAAGAACTTTTATTTTTAATGATTCTAAATCAAATTTATAAAATGCAAGAAGAAAAAACAACCGCCTCGTCCGGGGTTTGAAACCGGGACCTTCCGCTTGCCGGGCGACTGCTCTTACCACTGAGCTAACGAGACAGATGATTTTCCCTCTTGCATTTATCAATTTGTTACTTTTGTCACTAGCCTACTAGGCCACGTTTTGCTTACAGCTGGCATTAACCAGTAACGATGAAAGCGCACAAATAAATTGTAAATTCAATTTTTATTTATTTTTCCCGCGGACGGGAATCGAACCTACACCTGTTAGAATCGGTCAATGATGGAGAAAGAACAACTTTTTAAGAACTTTTATTTTTAATGATTCTAAATCAAATTTATAAAATGCAAGAAGAAAAAACAACCGCCTCGTCCGGGGTTTGAAACCGGGACCTTCCGCTTGCCGGGCGACTGCTCTTACCACTGAGCTAACGAGACAGATGATTTTCCCTCTTGCATTTATCAATTTGTTACTTTTGTCACTAGCCTACTAGGCCACGTTTTGCTTTCAGCTGGCATTAACCAGTAACGATGAAAGCGCACAAATAAATTGTAAATTCAATTTTTATTTATTTTTCCCGCGGACGGGAATCGAACCTACACTTGTTAGAATCGGTCAATGATGGAGAAAGAACAACTTTTTAAGAACTTTTATTTTTAATGATTCTAAATCAAATTTATAAAATGCAAAAAGAAAAAACAACCGCCTCGTCCGGGGTTTGAAACCGGGACCTTCCGCTTGCCGGGCGACTGCTCTTACCACTGAGCTAACGAGACAGATGATTTTCCCTCTTGCATTTGTCAATTTGTTACTTTTGTCACTAGCCTACTAGGCCACGTTTTGCTTTCAGCTGGCATTAACCAGTAACGATGAAAGCGCACAAATAAATTGTAAATTCAATTTTTATTTATTTTTCCCGCGGACGGGAATTGAACCTACACTTGTTAGAATCGGTCAATGATGGAGAAAGAACAACTTTTTAAGAACTTTTATTTTTAATGATTCTAAATCAAATTTATAAAATGCAAGAAGAAAAAACAACCGCCTCGTCCGGGGTTTGAAACCGGGACCTTCCGCTTGCCGGGCGACTGCTCTTACCACTGAGCTAACGAGACAGATGATTTTCCCTCTTGCATTTATCAATTTGTTACTTTTGTCACTAGCCTACTAGGCCACGTTTTGCTTTCAGCTGGCATTAACCAGTAACGATGAAAGCGCACAAATAAATTGTAAATTCAATTTTTATTTATTTTTCCCGCGGACGGGAATCGAACCTACACTTGTTAGAATCGGTCAATGATGGAGAAAGAACAACTTTTTAAGGACTTTTATTTTTAATGATTCTAAATCAAATTTATAAAATGCAAAAAGAAAAAACAACCGCCTCGTCCGGGGTTTGAAACCGGGACCTTCCGCTTGCCGGGCGACTGCTCTTACCACTGAGCTAACGAGACAGATGATTTTCCCTCTTGCATTTATCAATTTGTTACTTTTGTCACTAGCCTACTAGGCCACGTTTTGCTTTCAGCTGGCATTAACCAGTAACGATGAAAGCGCACAAATAAATTGTAAATTCAACTTTTATTTATTTTTCCCGCGGACGGGAATCGAACCTACACTTGTTAGAATCGGTCAATGATGGAGAAAGAACAACTTTTTAAGAACTTTTATTTTTAATGATTCTAAATCAAATTTATAAAATGCAAGAAGAAAAAACAACCACCTCGTCCGGGGTTTGAAACCGGGACCTTCCGCTTGCCGGGCGACTGCTCTTACCACTGAGCTAACGAGACAGATGATTTTCCCTCTTGCATTTATCAATTTGTTACTTTTGTCACTAGCCTACTAGGCCACGTTTTGCTTTCAGCTGGCATTAACCAGTAACGATGAAAGCGCACAAAAAAATTGTAAATTCAATTTTTATTTATTTTTCCCGCGGACGGGAATCGAACCTACACTTGTTAGAATCGGTCAATGATGGAGAAAGAACAACTTTTTAAGAACTTTTATTTTTAATGATTCTAAATCAAATTTATAAAATGCAAGAAGAAAAAACAACCGCCTCGTCCGGGGTTTGAAACCGGGGCCTTCCGCTTGCCGGGCGACTGCTCTTACCACTGAGCTAACGAGACAGATGATTTTCCCTCTTGCATTTATCAATTTGTTACTTTTGTCACTACCCTACTAGGCCACGTTTTGCTTTCAGCTGGCATTAACCAGTAACGATGAAAGCGCACAAATAAATTGTAAATTCAATTTTTATTTATTTTTTCCGCGGACGGGAATCGAATCTACACTTGTTAGAATCGGTCAATGATGGAGAAAGAACAACTTTTTAAGAACTTTTATTTTTAATGATTCTAAATCAAATTTATAAAATGCAAGAAGAAAAAACAACCGCCTCGTCCGGGGTTTGAAACCGGGACCTTCCGCTTGCCGGGCGACTGCTCTTACCACTGAGCTAACGAGACAGATGATTTTCCTTCTTGCATTTATCAATTTGTTACTTTTGTCACTAGCCTACTAGGCCACGTTTTGCTTTCAGCTGGCATTAACCAGTAACGATGAAAGCGCACAAATAAATTGTAAATTCAATTTTTATTTATTTTTCCCGCGGACGGGAATCGAACCTACACTTGTTAGAATCGGTCAATGATGGAGAAAGAACAACTTTTTAAGAACTTTTATTTTTAATGATTCTAAATCAAATTTATAAAATGCAAAAAGAAAAAACAACCGCCTCGTCCGGGGTTTGAAACCGGGACCTTCCGCTTGCCGGGCGACTGCTCTTACCACTGAGCTAACGAGACAGATGATTTTAACTCTTGCATTTATCAATTTGTTACTTTTGTCACTAGCCTACTAGGCCACGTTTTGCTTTCAGCTGGCATTAACCAGTAACGATGAAAGCGCACAAATAAATTGTAAATTCAATTTTTATTTATTTTTCCCGCGGACGGGAATCGAACCTACACTTGTTAGAATCGGTCAATGATGGAGAAAGAACAACTTTTTAAGAACTTTTATTTTTAATGATTCTAAATCAAATTTATAAAATGCAAGAAGAAAAAACAACCGCCTCGTCCGGGGTTTGAAACCGGGACCTTCCGCTTGCCGGGCGACTGCTCTTACCACTGAGCTAACGAGACAGATGATTTTCCCTCTTGCATTTATCAATTTGTTACTTTTGTCACTAGCCTACTAGGCCACGTTTTGCTTTCAGCTGGCATTAACCAGTAACGATAAAAGCGCACAAATAAATTGTAAATTCAATTTTTATTTATTTTTCCCGCGGACGGGAATCGAACCTACACCAGTTAGAATCGGTCAATGATGGAGAAAGAACAACTTTTTAAGAACTTTTATTTTTAATGATTCTAAATCAAATTTATAAAATGCAAGAAGAAAAAACAACCGCCTCGTCCGGGGTTTGAAACCGGGACCTTCCGCTTGCCGGGCGACTGCTCTTACCACTGAGCTAACGAGACAGATGATTTTCCCTCTTGCATTTATCAATTTGTTACTTTTGTCACTAGCCTACTAGGCCACGTTTTGCTTTCAGCTGGCATTAACCAGTAACGATGAAAGCGCACAAATAAATTGTAAATTCAATTTTTATTTATTTTTCCCGCGGACGGGAATCGAACCTACACTTGTTAGAATCGGTCAATGATGGAGAAAGAACAACTTTTTAAGAACTTTTATTTTTAATGATTCTAAATCAAATTTATAAAATGCAAGAAGAAAAAACAACCGCCTCGTCCGGGGTTTGAAACCGGGACCTTCCGCTTGCCGGGCGACTGCTCTTACCACTGAGCTAACGAGACAGATGATTTTCCCTCTTGCATTTATCAATTTGTTACTTTTGTCACTAGCCTACTAGGCCACGTTTTGCTTTCAGCTGGCATTAACCAGTAACGATAAAAGCGCACAAATAAATTGTAAATTCAATTTTTATTTATTTTTCCCGCGGACGGGAATCGAACCTACACCAGTTAGAATCGGTCAATGATGGAGAAAGAACAATTTTTTAAGAACTTTTATTTTTAATGATTCTAAATCAAATTTATAAAATGCAAGAAGAAAAAACAACCGCCTCGTCCGGGGTTTGAAACCGGGACCTTCCGCTTGCCGGGCGACTGCTCTTACCACTGAGCTAACGAGACAGATGATTTTCCCTCTTGCATTTATCAATTTGTTACTTTTGTCACTAGCCTACTAGGCCACGTTTTGCTTTCAGCTGGCATTAACCAGTAACGATGAAAGCGCACAAATAAATTGTAAATTCAATTTTTATTTATTTTTCCCGTGGACGGGAATCGAACCTACACGCGGATTCCCGTCCGTGGGAAAAATAAATAAAAATTGAATTTACAATTTATTTGTGCGCTTTCATCGTTACTAATGCCAGCTGAAAGCAAAACGTGGCCTAGTAGGCTAGTGACAAAAGTAACAAATTGATAAATGCAAGAGGGAAAATCATCTGTCTCGTTAGCTCAGTGGTAAGAGCAGTCGCCCGGCAAGCGGAAGGTCCCGGTTTCAAACCCCGGACGAGGCGGTTGTTTTTTCTTCTGGCATTTTATGAATTTGATTTAGAATCATTAAAAATAAAAGTTCTTAAAAAGTTGTTCTTTCTCCATCATTGACCGATTCTAACAAGTGTAGGTTCGATTCCCGTCCGCGGGAAAAATAAATAAAAATTGAATTTACAATTTATTTGTGCGCTTTCATCGTTACTGGTTAATGCCAGCTGAAAGCAAAACGTGGCCTAGTAGGCTAGTGACAAAAGTAACAAATTGATAAATGCAAGAGGGAAAATCATCTGTCTCGTTAGCTCAGTGGTAAGAGCAGTCGCCCGGCAAGCGGAAGGTCCCGGTTTCAAACCCCGGACGAGGCGGTTGTTTTTTCTTCTTGCATTTTATAAATTTGATTTAGAATCATTAAAAATAAAAGTTCTTAAAAAGTTGTTCTTTCTCCATCATTGACCGATTCTAACAAGTGTAGGTTCGATTCCCGTCCGCGGGAAAAATAAATAAAAATTGAATTTACAATTTATTTGTGCGCTTTCATCGTTACTGGTTAATGCCAGCTGAATGCAAAACGTGGCCTAGTAGGCTAGTGACAAAAGTAACAAATTGATAAATGCAAGAGGGAAAATCATCTGTCCCGTTAGCTCAGCGGTAAGAGCAGTCGCCCGGCAAGCGGAAGGTCCCGGTTTCAAACCCCGGACGAGGCGGTTTTTTTTTCTTCTTGAATTTTATAAATTTGATTTAGAATCATTAAAAATAAAAGTTCTTAAAAAGTTGTTCTTTCTCCATCATTGACCGATTCTAACAAGTGTAGGTTCGATTCCCGTCCGCGGGAAAAATAAATGGATTAAATAGCGTTGAAATATTCTGGCTGAATGAATAATTAGTAGTAGATCTTATTCTGGATAACTTCTTTCACCCATAACCGTCATCATTCCATGTAACAGTTTTTTCCTCAGGGAAAACTATGTTAAAGCGGTAGTATGTTCTCCTGCAAATTATCGAGGTAAACTATTTTCTAGAATGTAAAGTACTTACTTGAGATAAGTTGTGAACAAATAATCAATGACGCACTGAATTTATGTGATTTGTAAGATTTGTTTTCCTTCTTTTTTTTTAAATTTTAGGTTAGGTTACGTTTTTAATGAATGAAGTAATAAACTCCATGTTGATACTTAAAGTTAAGAAACGAGAACGAGCAGAACTTGTGTCAAAAAATGCAATTTGTAATTTGACATCAATTGAAAACAACGTAATCATATATTGTATTCAAATTAAGCCTGAAAATTCAAGAATTCATTTTTATGGATGAGAATTTGGAACAAAATTCTGTATAAAAAGGGGGTTCATTCTTCAATCAGACGTCTTATTTTCAAATTTGTCAAAGTGCGAACACATGCTATAGCATTCTTCCCACATTTTGCAATTTCCTCATAGTGTCAGAAGCAATAAAAATAGAATTTTCAGCAAACTTATAATATTCTTCATCAGCAAGAAACAAAAATTTCTACACGGCAATTATCGAAACAGCAAAGGATTTTCGGTAACTTTGTATAATTTCATCAGCTACAAATGTTTAGACCAAATTAAAGGTAAATTTTCGAATTATTCATTTTCTCAATTTGCGTTAAATTTCATTGTGTATGCATGCCAGGTATTGGTCATACACACATGTATGAAATTAACAAGAACGATTGGGTTCTTATTAACTATTGTCTGCATTTCAGCAATTTTATTTCTTTGCATTTATTTAACTCAATCAAACTAAACTTTCAAAAAATTATTTATCGTGTAAAAACTATACCATTAGGTCATTTTTACACAACAAAACAATTGGAAACTAGATTTGCATTGAGTTCTGATCACTTTTAAATTTCAGCTATTAGTGAAATCAAACATAGTTAAGATACGTAGAAAAAGAAAATTTTGACCTTTAATGTATTAAATTTCAACGTAGCATAATTTGTCATAATTGAAAAGGAAAATTCGAGCAAAACTTAGTTTTTTAGTATAATTAATATTCTTTTGTTTTTACATAAGTGTAGACATAAGTTAAACCATTTAACTGAAATTGAAGTTTATAAACGTCAAATTTACAACTTACAGGAATTAATTGAATTAAGTTAACGTAATTTATTTTTTGCATAATATTAGCATTTGTCCACTAAATAGTATTTTTCCTGCAATAAAATTGAATAAACAATTAGTGACAAATTTCATCTTTTTATTTATCCGGTACACTCCACCAGAATATTTTATTTCAGCATACGTAAATTCTCGTTTGTAACTGCAGTTTGTTCGAAAGTCAATTATAGGAATTCACAAATTTCACCAAACTGTGTCCTGCGAACGCGGTTTTTTCGTAGATTGGAATTGACACATCAGCTGTGGTAATACCATTGAATAAATAACTAAGAGGGAAACGTCATATCGGGTGAAAACCTAAGCCACTCGGCGAAATGTATTAGTGTGCTGTGTTTGTATTCGTTTCGGCATGGCAGTAATGAAATCCTGACATTCTGAAGGAGAACATTTTTTATAATCCAAATTGCTATGTAAAATAGACAAATTTTTAGCTCCCTCTTAGTTTCAGATAGTATTTCTTGGCATTGCCTGTGTATGACTGGCATAATTTAGGCACAAATGACAATTCAATTGTAAACAAACAAACCGGAATTAAATTATTATTTTTGCCGTGGCTGTTTATTTTTTTAAATATTTCACTTTTATTTAGATAGAAACACTACAATTAATTAGTAAAGGTATTAAAGTTACTTGAAGAATGCTTTCCCACGACAATAACTCCGTTCGTTCCTGCAGCACAGCACAGCGCACTTCATTACGGTTATTTAAGACTCCGGAGTCTCTATTACATAAAATATCGTTCACAAAAGAATACTTTACATCGCGAATTCAAATCCGAGAAATTCTTTTCAAAATTATGAAATGACGCAAAATAGCCACTAGGACCTCTTGTAAATACATCCCTCCCCCTGACCATAGGTCATACCGTCATTGAATTGCTTAATCACCTACACTGTATTCGCACGTTACCCCGCTTCCTTATTAGTTATTTATTCAATGGGTAATACAGGAATACATAGGAATATTACCCAAGTTCGTAAAAGTAATTTAGCTACCGTTTTTATTAAAGACATTAGATAACATAATGACATTGATTCATCAAGGATTGCATATAAAATAGAATCAATTAATAAAAACGGAAATTCAAAAAATAACGATTGCTGTTTATTGCCGTTACGAGTTCACACATTGCGGGTTGCGAACGGGACTCTAGAGAATTGTAATACACAATGCTCTTCGAAAAGTGCTCATATAATTAATTTTCAGATAAAATAAACAGTTTAACAGACAACATAAATTCTTAATCGAGAGAATGCTGTTTATGGGAATAAAAAAATGAAAATATTTGTAATTGCGAATGTGAAATAAGAGCAAGTTGTAGAACATTTTGAAATGCTAGAAACATTTTTGTAATCGTACACTAATGGTTCTGACGGTAACAGCTGAGCTAATATGACCCACATGAGGACAAAAGGAGCAAAAGTTTTGATACGAAGTTTCTCAGATTAAAAAAAGAAAACAACATACACATACGTGATAGGGAACTCCAATTTCCTTAATTTAGTATCAAAAGTTTCGTTATAAGTTGAGCCGTAATGAAACAATATTGAATAATAGCTGTGTTTTTTTTTATATGATTGATTGACCAAATTGGTGTCCTTTTTTAATGCTAGTGACCCTGGAAGAATTTGAAAAAAAGAAAACAAGTTGGTCATTAATTATTTGGTTGGCAAACTTGCTATTGAAATATCAAAATAAAATTTGAGATTTTTGTTCCTTTCAATCTGACAACCTGACCCTGACAGTTCGTAATTGACACTTCTCAGTACAGCTAAATTACTAGTTATCAATGCTAACAGTATATCAGAAACAAAGAACTCCAACAGCCTGATCTAAGAGAAATTTTTGTTACTACATTTTAGATCCTTGTGGATATTTAGGCCTATCCATTGGATAGGGCCTATGAACCACTAGAAGGTTGCTCTGAAAGTAAAGGGTTTTCCAATAAGAGGTGTTATTTTGATATTCAAAGAAAAATGCCATTTTTTTAGATAAATGATCCGATCTTTATTTCATTATAAAGAGGAAGGTATGCCGTTAATAATGGAAAAGCACATCAGCCAAATGACCACCACGACCACGCCTACAGGACCATATCCTTTTCATGAAATTTTCCATAACCAAATCGCAAAGTGGCTGCCCTATGTCCTCGATGGCCTCACGAATTCCATCTTTGAGGTCCTGAATCGACGCTGGGCTGTTGGCGTAGACTTTCTCTTTCACGTGGCCCCAAAGGAAGACGTCGCAAGGTCTTAAGTCACAAGATCGCGGTGGCCAATTGTGATCACCTCTTCGAGAGATAACACGGTACGGAAACTTTTCCCGTAAAAGATCAATGGTTTCGTTGCTTGTATGGCACGTAGCGCCGTCTTGTTGCAATCCATTCACCGTAACTGTTGCTCCAGCCTCATTTTCGAAAAAGTAAGGTGCAATGAGCAAAGTCCAATGTCCAATCTCCAATCAGCAAAGACTCGACGTTGTTGATGATCGGCCGGCTTGAGCTCTTGTGTTAACTGAACTTTATAAGCCTTAAGACCCAAATCTTTATGCAAAATACGGTGTAATGACGTTTGTGGAATGCCTAATTCTAAAGTACGACGAGGAATGGACAAACCTGGGTTTTCTTCAACACTTTCGGCTACAGAAGCAATATTCTCGGCTGTTCTTGAGCGGCGTGCACGGGTTTTATTCTTCACATCACTAACTTGTCCCGGACAGCTCGAATTTTTCTACCAATTTCTGTATTGCGGTCCGACAAGGTGCTTCACGTAGACCCAAAAATGTTCGAGTTTTCACCATTTTTATAGTGAATTTTAATAATTTCAATGCGTTGTTGAATCGTGTATCGTTCTATTTTTATTAATAGCGTAGTTTCTACTTGTCAAATGTCAAAAAATTACAGCTCCAAAAGTGGCATCTACCGAACTAGCGGGCTAATTAAAATAACACCTCTTATTGCAAAACCCTGTATATAGGCTCGGAATATTAGGTGATACTAGAGATAAGTTTTAGAGCCCGGTTGTCTGGTGCTGACAGAAGGCCAAAGGCTTGAAGCCGCTTGCTTGGTACTTCAGAAAAGTCAAATACTGGAGGACGGTATTGTCTACTATTGGTTTGTTGATGAAGCAGTGATGGCACTGGCTGACGACGGGAGCTGCTTAACATAGCTCGAATAGATAAGGCCTAGTGGTCAGAGGCTTGAAGTCGGAAGTTGTCTTCTATTGCTTTGCCGCTGAACTCGTGACAATCCTCACTTAGCTCGTCGAATAAATCAAACCCGACCTTTTTAAAATATTATCTGTAGTAAATTTTCTAATACCATCTACCAAAAAGCAAATAAAATCGTTCTAATTTTACCCAAGTATTATAGGCATATTATTATAGATTATTCGAAGACAGCAAACTTTTTAACCCAGCTTTTGAAGAAGGTTGGGACTTATCAGTGGAATGGGTTCCCACTACGAGTCATTTTAAAACTTAAAGCAATAAATCGTTACCCCAAAAATAATCTAATATCCGGATTTTTCGAAAATCTTTTATGTAATTTGCGATGCAAGTCATTTCGCCATTAGAAGTGTACCTTCAAAAAACTCCGATATTTTCGATTTACCTGTCGCCTTCGCGAGTCGAGTCCTAAATTGTACAGAACGTAGATATTGTGTTACTGAAATGGAATTATTTTCAGTAGTTTTGGGCCTGCTATCATTTCAGACCATACTAGTTCGGGCAAAAGTTGGTTGATATCCCAGATCATAAGCGCCTTATATGGCTTTGTAATTTAAAAGACCCGCCTTCCCGTCTAATGGAAAATTAAGTTCGAAGAGTACGACTTTAAAGTCGAACGTACATCAGGGAAATTAAACTCAAACGCTAATGCCTTAAGCCGAATTAAACTGCAACCTTCGACATCTCATGAATGCAACATATTAAACCGCTCCAAGGCAGCAGAGATTATGTTATCGGAATCAGCAACAAATCATTCTTATTCCAAAAATGTTCCCCAGGCAGTCAACTGCACAATAAATCCCCCTGCTTAATGAAATCTTAAAGCAGATATGGACACTACATCTGTTAGAAGTTTCATTTGAGTTCTCTAGCAGCAAACAAGGAAGTATATCGACCATACAAGGTGTCCCGTATGTGGTCTTACACCCTAAGGTTATAAATAGATGATGCTGATCAATACTAATTTTTCACATCGGGCTTATGAAGTCCAAAAGCTTTTCTATAAAAAGACCTATCATATTCCGTACTCAAAATGTACACTTTTTTTGGATTTTATACTTTTTCTTGGAAATATCCAACGAAAAAATTCAATAAACAAGAAAGTGGGCAATTATCGTTTGAGAATGAACCTTTTAAGCCATTGAAAAGCTTAAAAATCTCATTCCCAAAACATAATTGCCTCCTTTCTGGCATTTATTGAAATTTCTCGCTAAACATGCTTAAGAAAAAGTGCAAAAAATGCAGAGAGATTTAAATTTTGGGTACAAGGTGTGATAGGTCATTTAATTTTGTTGATCCATATCTTCAAAATTGAGAAGAGGAGAGCAAAAATTTAAAGACCATTGGTAAGATACAATGATCATCAATTAACGAGTCGTAAATCATCGTCACAGGGTGTAACGCTCACAAGTTACAGGGTGATCTATAAAATCAAATCAAAATATCTTTAAGTCCTGTTATCTCGGAAGCCGTTAGGATGTCGCCTCCCCCACCCATACAATTTTTTGCTTGTCTAAGAATCACCTGTCTATAGCCTTCAGGTGCAACACCACATATAGGACCCCTTATATAAGCGAGTAAGGTCACAATTCTATTTTCATAAAATGGATTCCATAATTGTAGACTTTACATGCAAATCATCATCCTCAAAGAAAAAAGGTTTTATTTTAAAATGCGCTTCAATGAGAATAACTACGTGCATGGAGTCAACTTGGTCGGACCTTGACCAGTGTAGGGTTTTCTTAATAAAGAACTTGATATTTAGAACGCGAGTTTTCATTACTAAGGCGCAATCCTGTGAATCCTCAAATCCGATACATCATAAACAGTGCCATTGGTCAAAGTAGCCACAACTTTGACAGTATTATATTGAAATTAATATTATTATTATGTGGTGAGTAAGCGACTTTATTAAATCTATTGAAGTTTAGTTCTTAAGTGTCGTGAAATTGAATTCTGTTAATTTTAGTTCTAGTTGTAATTTTGTACTTAAGTTTTACGTGCGTCCAATAAACCACTGACTATAAAATATTCCCTGGCGTTATTATTTACAGTCCGCATCCTTCTCTATATTTTTTCTTGAGTGTTCTCATTGGGCAGAACAGTGCATCTCGCGCGTGATCCAGGGACAATGTTGTGGAACTATTTTCTTACGGCGCAGAGGGATGTGCAGTTGATAGAGATATTAAAGTAAATTACGAAACACATCAATCTTGTCATCAACAGAGTTCAGTGAGAATACTTCCATCCATGGCCAATGCATACAATCATAATAAAGAAGGTCATAATCAATATTATTGTAATCACGATATAGTAAAGATTCTGAATTCGTAATGGGGCCTAGTCTTAAGTCATTCGATAAAAAGCGAAAATCGTGATCAAAGTTGCTCGGAGGGGATATTTGATTATGAAATAACACCTTTTCACTATTAGTTGTGGCAAAATAGTCCAACTGGGAAGGGTTATTTGTATTAAAGAACGTTGGTAAACTATTCACAATCCTCAAGTCAACTGTAAGTAACTGGTAGTTCAGGGTACGTGCATTGCTTGCTCTGTCCACTCAGACCATCCACATTAAAATCGCCTCCCACAATAATGTCAGTATATTTTTGAGAAAGACAGGACATTCCATCCAGAAACTCTTCTGCGACAGTAGCATTAAAACTACTGGGAGGACAATACACAGCGACCAGAAGACACCTATCCACACCGGAGTCAACTTCCACACACAATAATTCGAAAACTTGACCCGGAGAAGACCCGCAAACAACAGTCGCTTTAAGAGATTTGTGAATGTTATCGCAACGCCTCCACCAATACGTTCTGAGCGATCGTTCCTGAAAACCGTATAACTCGGAATTGAGACGGAGTTGGAGTGCAAATGAGGTTTCAGCCAAGTTTCGCTAACTAGAAGTGCGTGGATATTAGAGCATTCGAACATGTCATGCAAGAAATCTACTTTATTTTTCAAGCTGCGGGAATTGAAATAACAGATCTGCAACCTACCCGATTGTCCGGAAAATATGTTAAGCATAGTTCTTAGTATGTCCAAGCGCCAGCAGACTGCAATCAAGACCAGCGTCAAAATTATTGGATCAAAGCACATCACAGTCACAAAACATAGCATGATAAAAATAAAATAAGAGATAGAAACAAAAGCATCAATAGGTTGAACTTAACAACAATAATATTTATATTTAGAATGATGTAAATGAAAACAAAGTGTAACAAGATGGAAAAGAAAACAAAAAAAAACAAAAGAAAACAAACAAACAAATTCAATTATTAAATTCAAAAATTTCAAAACAATAAACTAGTAATCAAAGGAGCAAGAAGCTACTACAGTAAGGAAAAGAATATATGCAAATGTGCATTAGATAATATTAAAATTAAATGTCAATAGAAAACAAATTAAATTAAATGAATTTCATACAAGGTCAACTCCTGATAATTAATCCAGTTGATTTAATTCAGCAATGTGTATAGGTTTCTCATCTTTAGTTCGCACGATAAATACACGACCATCCCGTGTGTAGGTAGAGTAAATTTTACCCAGCTTTCGAAGGCCATTTGATTTTCTTGATATATTATTGTCACTAACAGAATGCTCTCCTTTATGTATATTGGACTATCTGAACAGAAGCCATCTAGTCGCTCAACCGAAATTACATTTTTTATTAACGTTTCATGCAATTTGTAAAATTTGGCAAACGCCGATCATTTATAATGAACTTTTACATACAATAAAACTATTTCCTTTTGTTAACGAATAAATTATCGAATAAAGGGCTTGTCAGAAATATTATTATCAGTGGAAACCATTGTGATAGCAGAGATGGCAGTATGAAAAGTCTACAAAACAGAAAGGCAACGTAGGAATAGCCGTAAGATGGCCGCTGATTGTCCGTAAAAGCCAAGTACCAATTGAGATTCGCTCTCTTTTTCGTAAGTTGTTTTCGAGGTCCAACAAGCTGTCACTTTGGTCAATAATTAATATTCTCTTCTTTCAGCTTTTGGTGAAGAAGAAGATTTGTCTTGTGTGTCAATTATTGTGCGTTCCGTATTTAATTAGTTTTGTGAATGAATTTCTAATGGTTTTTTGCCAACTCTGTGTGTGATCTATTGTTAATAGTTCGGTCAATTTTGCTTATTGTTAGTTTTTTCTTTTCCGTCTAGTTTTGCAAATCTTTTTTTGTGTGTATCCTTTATGACCGCTTGCTGTGGGGAATTTCTATTGTATTTTATATGCTGCTTGTGCTCTTTTGCACTGGCATTTTATTTATGCATTTCATTTGTGGTAAGCTTGGTTAATAATTTTGTGTGTTTCAGGCTACTCATACGCTTAATTTAATAATTACAGGCATTGTTACAGCTCTTATGGCTGTACATAAAAAAATTAAATGAAAATGAAAAATGGAAGTAAAAAAATAGGTAACTTGCTGATTGAAAGAATTAACCTGCTTTTAATACGTTTATTTTGTATTCTTACAAACTAACAATAATTCTACAAATAAATATTAAAATAATAATTGAATTCAAACAAAAATCAAACAAAAAAATTAATTCAAAGAAAAAAATAAACTTAAGCTCTACTTATTGCTAATTATCTGCAATAAGAGAAGAAAACTCAAATTAGTGATGTGCACAAAAAAAGGTTTATAGCAATTCAAATTTTGTTAGAAATTTTCTGATAAAATAGAATTAATTCATCTCTTCTGAAACAAAAACGTTAGTAAGTTTTATACTTATTTATTTCCTGTAGTATACTCAACCCTGAATGGTGTAGCTAATCCCTGTACCTGTTTTTGACCTAATTCTGGTCTCTGGATTGAACCCTTGAAAATCTCCCAAAAGGTTCAATACCCAGATATTGTCCCTTTCCTAAATCCAAAACCAAATCAGCAAAAATAATCCCTGGAAATATCCCAAAGGATTTTGCCGCCGATTTAGCCTAGATATTGACCGGGATTTCTAATTAGTATGGAAATCGCCCAATACTAATGATTTCCCGATTGACTTGAGTTTCCTGCCACACTTCACTTGGATATATCCCGAAATGAAATGTTTTGTGAAACCTTTTTCGTTAACCTTAGTTAATTGGATATTTCCCAAATTAACTTTGCTGAATAGTTAGTTACAAAAAGATGAGACAAAAAAATAACTTAGATTGCAGAATTTTATTCTTAGCTTGGTAATATCCCAAAACTGCGAATTAACTCTCCAATCTCAGTATAAAAAATTTTAATGTGAGATTTTCTGGTAATATCCCAGAAATTTTCCCTTTTTGCATATGAAGAAAGAAGATCTGAAATTATAGAAATTTATTCTCAATTTGGTAATATCCCAAAATCTTGAATTTACTCTATACTTCCAGTGGTTTTGTAATTAATAGAAAACTTCTGGTAATATCCCAAAAAATATCTATTTTTATTACCTGTGTGTGAAGAGGAAAAAACCATTTGTGGGAATAACCCTACAAAAAATTGAGAACAAGCGCCAAAAAATTCTAGTGGAGAATATCCGACTAGAGACCTTTACTGGTGAAATACCGAGCAACAAGTGATTTTTCTTCTAAAATCGCCCCCTTTTTATATGGTTGGGGCCAGCTGCCGCCCATTGTTCTGTGGCTTCGCTTAGTTGCTGGCTATTGTTCTCGACTTTGCGCAAGTTCACCACGGCGCTGTGGGAGTTTTACGAATTTGAGATGACGGGGGCGCCACAATTTAAATGTTGTGGTTTGACATTTGTCATTAAATGACAAATGTATTTTTGTTCGTGTTGTGTTTTTGTTTTTATTTTATCATAATAATTCGTATTTATTATGATAAAAGTGAATAACAACAATTGTGCAACGTTGTGTTTATTGGTGGTGTGGACATATACGTCCTGCAACGACAAAACCCTGCACTGGATATTGCAGTAGATTGAGATAAGTGCCATAAAAGTTTTTGTAAAAACTGTTGTGATTAAGTTTTAATTTTTTAATTTTAGCTATGTTTGCTGGTGTTGACAGCATGTTCTGGTCCTTGCGTGGACAGAACATTATTTAATTACCAGTTTACCAAAATACATTCTATTACACCAAGGTGTTCCACTATGGTCAGTCTTTTGAAATTTTACATGAGATTTCAATCAGACTTTGGTGTATGTATATACATGCTACTATGCTTAAATATAGTAAGACCTGGAACACCTCACAACTTTATGGTGAATGTTGTGAATGTGAAGCAACTTAGCTGCAATATCTTTTTACTTGTGAGTAAAAAATGGCAAGAGTGGCACAGATTTCCGTCCACCGCAGGTATATATCAGTATTTTATTTTTATAAACTATATTGTTTATATTTATTTTTATATATATATTTTTTTATTATTATATTATATATATAATTTCGGTTGCTAATTGCAACAACTTCCGGCCCCGTTGATGCACTACTTGTGCATCAACCAAATGACGGAATCATGTTTTTTTGTTTATTAAATTATAACGAGCGCTTACCTTTGGTTTTGGCCAATGATAATTATACCAGACTACCTTATTTTTTACTAGTCGTAGTCTGATAGAAGCGCCGTTCTTTAAAAATAAGTTGAATCGCATCCGTTTAGACTTACGGATGCGATCCCATGGTATAGATTGTAGTTCTTCAAACTCGATGACATGGTGTTGTCCGTCTACCGTAAACACATCGTATTTTTTCTCATTTAAATTTGTGGCATGGACAGTCATTTTTGGCATCTTCGGTGATGGTTGTGCCTTGGGTGCTGATGACGAGTTTAGTTTTTCTATGTCCCTTATCACCTTGTCGATGTGCTCGGGGCTGCTGGACCTTGGCTGCTTAGGAGGCAGAGGCATCTTAAACTGGAATTCTGCCTCTCTAGGCGGCGTGTTGGGGTCTGGCATACTTGGCAGCGGTGGTGTCGGAGGTAGTGGGGATACTGCCCGTTTGATAGCAGTAGTGCCTGACATCTCTGCCCATGTCTGCTCAAATTCCTCCATTAGGCTGTCATACATAATGTCTAGAATGTCTTCCATCTCCAGTCTTTGACCTATTTTAATACTTCGGAAGAATTTTATGTATTATTTATCTAATATGTGAAAATAGAAAAATATATGGCCAGGACCCATACATGCATCAAACTTGACGTATACAAACATTTACGGACATCACAATTTACTTCCTTTGCATCTTTATTGCATATTGACTGGTAAGGGGCAAAGTTTTTGAATGGGTCTTTGCAAAATATTGCTTGCTGTTTTTACAGACACCACTCTAACTCTGCTGTCCTTACCAGGGTGTAGCTCTTCAATGAGCCCCAACACCCATTTTGTTGGTGGTTGCTTTAATGATGACAACTTGACCAATATTAATGTTGTTTTGTGGCACATTCTACTTTTGTCGTTTCTGCATTTCGGTCAAGTATTCTGTTGACCATCTTTTCCAGAATTGTTGACGTAGTTGCTGAATCAGCTTCCATCGTCTTAGAAGATGCATACTTGACTCTTCTTGAGTGGGCTCTGGTACAGCTAGTAGCGGTCTTCCAATTAGAAAGTGACCTGGGGTTAGAATTTCCAGTTGTTCTGGATCCGCAGTGATAGCGTGCAGCGGTCTGGAATTGAGACATGCTTCTATTTGAATGACTAATGTATTTAGTTCTTCTATTGTTAATGTTGATGAACTTAGAATTCGACGCAAATGGTGTTTAATACTTTTTACACCTGCCTCCCAAAGTCCACCTTGATGTGGAGCTGCAGGAGGTATAAAATGCCATTTGATCCCCATGGCTGCAGTATTGTGAGCTGCTAGTTCGTTTGCTTCAGCGAGTGCTTTTTTGTACTCTTGCTGAAGAATTTTGTTTGCCCCAATAAAATTTGTTCCATTATAGGAATATATATTAGCACATAAACCTCGTCTTGCAACAAATCTCTTAAATGCTGCAAGAAAGGTTTCAGACGTTAAGTCAGAGACTACTTCGATGTGTATGGCTTTTGTTGCCATACACACAAATAAACACAGGTATCCTTTATATGTTTTGGATCCCCTATATTTTGTGGTTTTGACATCAATAGGACCAGCATAGTCTAACCCCGTATTCTCAAATGGGTGTGCCTGTGACACTCGAGGACTGGGTAGACTGCCCATAAGCAGGACCAGTTGTGGTCCACCATGCAAAGTTTCTTTGTGGTAGTGATCAATCACTAAATTAGTTAAATGATGATCTTTGGATAGTATTGCTGGGTGTCGTGTTGAGATTGGCAGGTCTGAATTTTGCAACCTGCCACCTACTCTCAAGACTGAATCTTTATCTAAAAATGGACAAAGCCCTATTATTTTGCTATTTTTGTGCAAATTTTCTCCAGCCTTTAACTGCTTGAATTCATTTTCAAATTCTTGCTGTTGTGTTTGCTGGATTACTCTTATTTTAGCTGTTTCTATGTCAGCTGGTGTCAATCTGCCAATGTTCCTTTCTTCTTTATGTCTACAATTATGGACGAATCGGAGACATTGTGCAGTGACAAGCAACAATCGTTTGTATGACGAGAATCGCTCAATTATTGTTCCGAGCCCTTCACTTTTTTGCATTGCAAGAGCTTTTACTGTCTTTAATTCGTAAGACGTCTCTCTGCTAAAGCTCTTATCTTGTGGCCAGTCTTGGCTTGGCTGCCTTAACCAACTAGGACCTGTCCACCATGGCTCACAGTCTTGAATGTTTTTTGGCATTAGACCTCGTGATGCCATATCGGCAGGATTATCCTTTGTAGGTACATATCCCCACGTATTATTTAGGTTGCCTTCCTGTATCTCGGTAACTCTGTTTGCCACATAAGTTTTCCATCTATTCGGATGACCTGATATCCAGGCCAATACGATTTTTGAATCGCTCCATGAAAAGCTGCTGACATTACTCATATGCATGTCAGCTCGAACTTGACTTAGTAGTCTAGTTAACAACACTGCTCCACTTAGCTCAAGTCTTGGCAACGAAATTGGCTTTGTGGGAGCCCCTCGAGTTTTGATATGAGCAATGTTGTTTTTATTGTGCCGTCATCGTTTTGAACTCTCATGTAGACGACAGCTGCGTACGCTGAATTTGATGCGTCGCAAAACCCATGCAATTGACAGTTGTCTCTGTCTTGCTTGGTATGTATCCAACGAGGAATTTTTATTTTCAATATGTGAGGCAGCTGTATTTTGAACTGCCTCCATTCCTCGCTGAATTCTTCTGGGACTATTTCGTCCCAGGTACATCCATGCATCCATAATTTCTGGATGATAATTTTCGCCAAAACTACACATGGAGCTATCCAACCTAAGGGGTCGAATAGCTTTGCTACTTGCGACAAAATTTTTCTTTTTGTTGTGGCTTCAGTTTCAAATTCTGAAGCCTTGAAAGCAAACATGAAATTGTCGGTGGCTGGATGCCACTGGATTCCTAGAGCTTTGACTTGGTTGTCATCTTCAAATTTTAATGGCAACTCTAGCTCTATGTCTTCCTTAGGTAACCAATCAAGCATTTCATCATGGTTAGCTGCCCATTTCCGGAGGTTACAACCTCCTCCCTTTAATAGCTTTATTAGCTCTTTTTGGGTTTGTTTGACTTCTGCTATGGTATTTCCACCTGTTAGCAGATCGTCAACGTAAAAATCCTGCGTTGCAATTTCTGATGCCTTAGGATACTCTTCTTTGTCATCCTTGGCTAATTGCTGCAGTGTTTTTATTGCTAGATATGGTGCTGCCGTAGTGCCGAATGTTACGGTGTTGAGTTCGTATTCTTCTACTGGCTCAACTTCACTACTTCGCCAAAGTATTGTCTGATACTTTTGGTCATCCTTATGTATCTTAATCATTCGATACATCTTCTCTATATCGGCAGTCACTGCATATCTATGAACACGCCATTTTAGCAATGTTGAGTACAACTTTGGTTGTAATGTGGGACCTGTCAACATTTGTTCGTTGAGGCTTCTCCCGTTTGATGATTTTGCGGAAGCATCAAATACTACTCTTAATTTGGTAGTAGTGCTGTCCTTAAGAACAGCATGATGGGGTAAGTAATACCTCTGGGTATTCGCATTTTGTGTGGTTTTATTTATCTTACACATATGCCCCAGGTCTAAATATTCTTGAATACATTTATGATATTCAGCTCGTATGTCGGCAGCTCGCTCGAATTTTTTCTCGAGTTGAGCGAATCTTTTTAACGCCATTATCTTTGATTCCCCAAGCTCGGGAACCTTGCCTGCTTTGAATGGCAGCTTCACTTCATAACTGCCATTATCCAGGCGTTTATGATTCTCACTGAAGAATTGCTCACATTGCTCTTCTTCTTTAGTGAGTTTACGTTTTGGGTTGAGCTCTTCCCATTCCCAAAATTTCCGCACTTGCATATTTAGCTGTGCTAAGTCATCAGCACTACTTGTGGTGAATGCAGAAAAAATTTCATTTTTGTCCACTTGATTTAGTGGTGCTGTTGTTTCTCCGAAAAGAATCCACCCTAGCTTTGTATTTTGTGCTATGGGGGTCCCTTCAGGTCCACTTTTAATTCCCTTGCATAAAATTTTTGCATAGGTATTCACGCCTAACAACAGGTCTATTTTCCCTGCTTTTAGGAACTCTGGGTCTGCTAAAGGCAAGCCTTTTATATGAGTCCAATCAGAAGACCTTATGTGTGTTGGTGGGAATATATTAGTTATCTTCTTGATAACATAAGCCCGCAATGGGATTTCAAAATCAGCTGAGGTGGCTGATCTCACATGGACAGACACTTCTTTGTTTGCCTTTGCCACTTGTGTAGATCCCAATCCGGTAATTTGAAGTGACGTTGACACGCCTTTCAGTTGTAAGGATTGAACAGCCGCTTCGGTTATAAAAGAACTTTGTGATCCTAGATCAACCAAAGCCCGCATGGGAATTGTTATCCCACTTCTTTCCCTAACATGTACTATAGCCGTAGCTAATAGTGCTTGTGTGGCTTTCTGTTTATTTGAACAAGCATTTGCCGAAGTAGATGGGACAGAATTTTCTGACTGTCTTGATTGTATGGTCTCAACAGCCCTTGGCTTGTTTGAAGACATGTTTTTGTCTTCATGAAGCCATGTGTGATGACGCTTGTCACACTTGAAACATCCATTTTTATTTGGACATGCTTCTTTGTTGTGTGGTTTTAAGCAATTTGTGCAAAGCTTGTTCTTTATCACAAGTTCACGTTTTGCATTAAAACCCTTTTGTTTAAATTGTGTGCATTTGTGGATTGTATGTTCTCCTTTGCACACCGGGCACCTTTTACTCATCGTACAAGATCCATTATGTCTTTGTAGACAGTTAAAACAAATATTATGTTTCAACAGGATCTTCCGACGAGTGTCAATATTATGCCGTCGGAAATCATCGCAGTTTTGTATGCGATGGTCTCCCTTACATACCACGCAACCATATTGTTCGTTGACGTGATAGTTTAATGATTTATTTTGTCCATGTTTGTTCATGGCAACATAACCCACCTTACTTGGGTTAATAGCTTCCAAAGTTCGGAAGCGAGATTCTAGGAAACAAAACATTTCTTTTAAATCTGGAATCTCTGTACTCTTGGAAATTGATTGTTCCCATAGAGTTCGAGTTTCCATAGGTAGTTTTTGTGTTATTATAAAAATAATTATTGGATCCCAGGTCTTTGTACCTATTCCAAGGGATTCCAATTCATGTAAACATTCCTTTGTTTTATCATGTAAATTTTTCAGGCTACTTTCATGTTCACCTTTTACTATAGCTTGATTAAATAAGGCTTTGAGTTGTGTGAACACTAATACCTTTTTATTATTGTATCTTTGTGTCAACTCTGATAATTAGTACTAGTTACATCGTATTGTCGCAATATCCTTTCTGGTTCTCCAGATAGATTGGACTTTAAATAGTGCAACTTTTGTACTAAGGGAATTTGAGAATCTTTGTGAATCAAAGATTCAAACATATCGTGGAAAGATCTCCACTTAGTGTAATCACCATCAAATTTCGGAATTTCAATGCTAGGCAATTTTATTTCCGTTTTGTGGTCATTGATTACTCTTGCCTCTCGTTTAGTTACCTTTGGCATTTGGAGCTCTTGAAGCTTTGATAGCTGTTCTTGGAGCTCCCCTAAGAATCCGAAGTATACTCCTTCGCATTCCTCAAAAACATGGCTTGTTTCGTAGTCGTTGAGTGCTGTTTCCTCAAACTCTACTAATAATCTTTGATGATTATTCAAAAAATGTTCCCACAATTCCTCAATACTCCGGGTTCTTTGCTTCAGATAACCTTTAGTTAACTGTTGCCCTGAACCTACTCTCTCTTCATAATTAGAGACAGCATGAGTCAAAACTTTTTTGAAAGCTCTTTGTCTCTTTATAAGTGCTTCCATTTTAGTTAGTCTTCCTTCACCAAACACAGAAAAATTTGAATTGCTATTTTTTATTATTGTTAATTTTAACACTCAATAAACGTATTATGCTACCGGTTTATCCGGCTCGAAGGACCAATGTTACAGCTCCTATGGCTGTACATAAAAAAAATAAATGAAAATGAAAAATGGAAGTAAAAAAATAGGTAACTTGCTGATTGAAAGAATAAACCTGCTTTTAATACGTTTATTTTGTATTCTTACAAACTAACAATAATTCTACAAATAAATATTAAAATAATAATTGAATTCAAACAAAAATCAAACAAAAAAATTAATTCAAAGAAAAAAATAAACTTAAGCTCTACTTATTGCTAATTATATGCAATAAGAGAAGAAAACTCAAATTAGTGATGTGCACAAAAAAAGGTTTATAGCAATTCAAATTTTGTTAGAAATTTTCTGATAAAATAGAATTAATTCATCTCTTCTGAAACAAAAACGTTAGTAAGTTTTATACTTATTTATTTCCTGTAGTATACTCAACCCTGAATGGTGTAGCTAATCCCTGTACCTGTTTTTGACCTAATTCTGGTCTCTGGATTGAACCCTTGAAAATCTCCCAAAAGGTTCAATACCCAGATATTGTCCCTTTCCTAAATCCAAAACCAAATCAGCAAAAATAATCCCTGGAAATATCCCAAAGGATTTTGCCGCCGATTTAGCCTAGATATTGACCGGGATTTCTAATTAGTATGGAAATCGCCCAATACTAATGATTTCCCGATTGACTTGAGTTTCCTGCCACACTTCACTTGGATATATCCCGAAATGAAATGTTTTGTGAAACCTTTTTCGTTAACCTTAGTTAATTGGATATTTCCCAAATTAACTTTGCTGAATAGTTAGTTACAAAAAGATGAGACTAAAAAATAACTTAGATTGCAGAATTTTATTCTTAGCTTGGTAATATCCCAAAACTGCGAATTAACTCTCCAATCTCAGTATAAAAAATTTTAATGTGAGATTTTCTGGTAATATCCCAGAAATTTTCCCTTTTTGCATATGAAGAAAGAAGATCTGAAATTATAGAAATTTATTCTCAATTTGGTAATATCCCAAAATCTTGAATTTACTCTATACTTCCAGTGGTTTTGTAATTAATAGAAAACTTCTGGTAATATCCCAAAAAATATCTATTTTTATTACCTGTGTGTGAAGAGGAAAAAACTATTTGTGGGAATAACCCTACAAAAAATTGAGAACAAGCGCCAAAAAATTCTAGTGGAGAATATCCGACTAGAGACCTTTACTGGTGAAATACCGAGCAACAAGTGATTTTTCTTCTAAAATCGCCCCCTTTTTATATGGTTGGGGCCAGCTGCCGCCCATTGTTCTGTGGCTTCGCTTAGTTGCTGGCTATTGTTCTCGACTTTGCGCAAGTTCACCACGGCGCTGTGGGAGTTTTACGAATTTGAGATGACGGGGGCGCCACAATTTAAATGTTGTGGTTTGACATTTGTCATTAAATGACAAATGTATTTTTGTTCGTGTTGTGTTTTTGTTTTTATTTTATCATAATAATTCGTATTTATTATGATAAAAGTGAATAACAACAATTGTGCAACGTTGTGTTTATTGGTGGTGTGGACATATACGTCCTGCAACGACAAAACCCTGCACTGGATATTGCAGTAGATTGAGATAAGTGCCATAAAAGTTTTTGTAAAAACTGTTGTGATTAAGTTTTAATTTTTTAATTTTAGCTATGTTTGCTGGTGTTGACAGCATGTTCTGGTCCTTGCGTGGACAGAACATTATTTAATTACCAGTTTACCAAAATACATTCTATTACACCAAGGTGTTCCACTATGGTCAGTCTTTTGAAATCTTACATGAGATTTCAATCAGACTTTGGTGTATGTATATACATGCTACTATGCTTAAATATAGTAAGACCTGGAACACCTCACAACTTTATGGTGAATGTTGTGAATGTGAAGCAACTTAGCTGCAATATCTTTTTACTTGTGAGTAAAAAATGGCAAGAGTGGCACAGATTTCCGTCCACCGCAGGTATATATCAGTATTTTATTTTTATAAACTATATTGTTTATATTTATTTTTATATATATATTTTTTTATTATTATATTATATATATAATTTCGGTTGCTAATTGCAACAGGCATTCTTGTGGTTATATTTAGTTGTTTACCGTCTCCCTTTTAGTTTGATAGCCATCTGTCTGTCAGAGTTCCCACCACTGTGATATCGGAGGCTTTTCGTAGCTTACCCTATACACAATCCTTCTATTATTAATTAACGCCTCAATCTCTCCTACTCTTCTGTTATACAGCTTACACTATATAATCATGACCACATGTACTGTATGTTCGTCTACCACCAATGAAGATGTCTTCATTTGTGACGGAATAATAAGTCTTTTCATTCCTCTTGCCTGCGCCGTACTCTAAGGAGTTCTCCTGTTTCTGTCACAACCTGTGGCATGTGCTTAGCGATTAAGCCGTGTCATGTTCTACGACTTATCAAAGGTATCTTCGATTCGTTCTCAAGCGACCAATCGTTTATTGCGGATAGTGTTAAGCACATATCTGCCAACTGGTCATACCTGAATGCTTTCTCCGAGGACCTTAATACCCTTAATTCAAAACCCGACAAGCTTCTTAATTTTTCAGAGGCACTCAGTTCAAACTCATCCCTCTGACTTGATAAGTCGCATGCTCTCTCTACTCGTCTCAAATGTCTGACGTCCACTGTTGATGATTTTCGCGCCCCGCCGAACAATTGTAACGCGCATCTTTTACCACCTGGTGCCGACCCAATCCTTAAAGATATTCAGCACAATATTCGGCTGGTCAAGAATGATCTTGCGGGTTGGTCTGCTTCTGTTGCTAAGGATTCCCTGCTTATTGGCGCTATCGCCTCGGACATTAAGTGTTTCACGTGTGGAAATTTGAACATTTCTTCTTCTCCTGACGTGACGCCTTCTGCGAATGAACATACGCCTAGTGTTGATACTTCTTCGCTGTCAGCAGATGTGCCACCTACTTAGCCACCTTTTTCCAAGCCTCGTCGCAAGCAAAAGCCGCGCCGGAAGAAGCGATCTAATTTGTACCTACCCGCTGTTACTCCCAGTACGAGTGCCTCAGCTGTTATGGCCGTAAATAACGCTGGGAGTCAAAGCTCTGATAACATCATTCTTAGGCCTGTATCTGTATCCGCCGTATTGAATGATACTTCATCTGTGTCGTCTCTATGTAATGGTATTGTTGTCCCTTTGAGATCAGTACCAAAACCTTCGATTGTTTTCGTCACCCGTTTCTCTCCAGAAACGTTGTGTGAGGACATATTTAAGTATCTTAAGTCCAAAAATATTTCAGCTGATGGCATTTCTTGTCGTAAGATTAGTAGAAGTTCTAAACCGGTTGCATTCTTTGTTTTAACAGTCTCAGAAGATGTGCGGAACAAATTATTGGATCCCACATTTTGCCCTCTGGCACGTTTACTAAATTGTTTGTACCTACCGGGCGTCAACCTAGAAATACATCCAAACTAAGCAGCGATACTCCAAAAAACTCAAATCACTCACCCTTTACTATCAAAACGTAAGGGGGAATAGAACAAAAACCACACAAATCTTCAAAGCCTCTGCTGCGACTTGTTTCGACATAGTTGCTTTCACTGAAACTTGGCTGTATCACGGTTTTCGCGATGCTGAAATTTTTGAAAATTCATATCAAATTTTTAGAAGAGATAGACATACTGAGTCTGTAGCTCGAGGTGGCGGCGTACTCCTTGCCTGTAAAAACCAGTTTAATTGCAGCCAGTTTGAGATTCCCAGTTTCTCCAACACTCTCGAAATCGAACTTCTTGCTCTTAAGTTATCTCTTTCAAAATCTGACTCTCTTATATATATCCCTCCAGACTCCATAAATATTGTCGATGACAAAGGTCAGAGTATTTATGACCTCCTCATTTTAACATCTAATTTTATCCATGGTAAGATGGAACCTATTGACGAATTACTACTTATTGGTGATTTTAACTTACCCAATATACAATGGGTACTTAATGAAGATGACTATGACTATCTTCCACTTAATAACTTGACAACAAAGGAGTCACTATTCCTCGACAGTAATTCATCTCTAGGTCTCAGCCAAATCAGTAATGTTAAGAATGACAGGGGAAGGCAGTTAGACCTGGTATTTTCTACTGACATGGGTAATTTCATATTTGAGCATAGCGCAGTGAGAATGTCTACTCTTGAAAAATATCACCCCCTCTACTAATTACATATTGCTATGAAACCGAAAACTTAACAAATTGAGATGAAACACAATACTTTTTCAATTTTAGAAAGGCGAACTTTCCGGAACTTTCCAGTAGACTTACATCTATTGACTTCAACACATTACTGTCTAGCAATAATGTTGACGAAGACGTTTCTAAATTTTACATAATTCTTTTCGATTTATTTTCCTCTCACGTTCCTTGCGAGCGTCAGCGGCTCTCTAAAACATCTTCACCATGGTTCAATAAAGAACTGAGGAGTCTTAAAAATAGAAAGAATAAATTGTGGAAAAGTTATATGAGGGATAAGGACATTATAAGTCACAACAAATTCCTCACATCATATAATGACTTCAAAGAACTTTCCTCTACAATTTACGATGAGTATGTTCACAGCATTCGTACGAAATTATTTAGTGACCCACGCATCTTTTTTAAGTTTATTAATATGAAGAAAAGAACGGACAACTATCCTAATACCATGAGGTACCAGGATTCTGCTAGTGATGATTCGTCTAAAGTTTGCGATATGTTTGCTTCTTTTTTTGACAATGCCTTTGCCTCGTCAAATTTTCAGCCTCAAAATAGCAACTTCAGTCATATGAACGACTATCGTAACGTTTCATTCACTATCCCTTCAATTTCAGAATAGGATATACTTGATCATATTAATGGGCTTCCAAATGACTTTACAACGGGTCTTGATGGGATACCTTCTGCCTTCTTCAAGTCATGCTGCCTTGCAGTGGTGGCTCCGCTGAGAATTATTTTCAAAAAATCGCTCGATAGTGGTTGTTTCCCCCAGCTATGGAAAAATTCTTTTATCACACCTATCCACAAAAAAGGTAGTAAAAATGAAATTTCTAACTATAGGCCTATTGCAAAATTATCTTGCATGCCCAAGTTATTCGAATCTATCATTTAATGTCAACTATCAACTTCCTGTAAGAATTTGCTTTCTTCAAACCAACATGGGTTTATTTCTGGTAGGTCTACAACTACTAACTTGCTGGAATTTGTCTCTGATACCGTTGGCGGATTGGCAAAAGGCTATCAGACAGATAGTATTTATACAGACTTTAGTAAAGCGTTCGACAAGTTATCTCAGTCCGTGATACTCCTTAAAATGGAAAAGTATGGGTTTCCCTCAACATATCTAAAATGGACAGAGTCTTATTTAGATAACAGAACATACCAAATCTTATTTCGCCATTCCTTCTCTAGAGTTTTGAGGGCTTCATCTGGCGTACCTCAAAGGAGTCATTTGGGCCCGTTGTTCTTTATTCTGTCTATTGACGACATTGTCTCTGTTGTGAGGTACTGTAAGGTCTTGATTTATTCTGACGATATTAAGCTTTTCGCTTGGATTAAATCCGTTCACGATTGTGAACAGGTACAAGATGACCTTGAAGAATTTCATAATTGGTGCGAGAGCAATAATGTGGTACTCAATATCGAAAAATGTGAAGTTATGACATTCCATAGGAATCAGGCACCAATCACTTATGATTATGAGTTCTGGGATTCCTCGATTCGCCGACTGGACTCTGTCTATGACTTGGGTGTCAAATGTGACCACAGATTGAATTTCGTCTCTCATATAAACTTCATGGTATCAAATAGTAGTTCTATGCTGGGTTTCATAAAACGTTGGTCCCGAGAGTTTTCGAATCCTACTATAACATTGCGTTTGTACACTTGCTTTGTGAGACCACTTCTGGAATACGCTAGCCAGGTCTGGTCTCCTTTTTACGGTTCACACATCGAGCGCATCGAGTCTGTTCAGAGAAACTTTTTACGATTTGCTCTCAGGCACCTACCCTGGAATAATTAATTGATTCTTCCACCCAGGATCGCTTGCAGCTTTTGAATATGCACTCACTTGAAAAACGTCGCATGGTTGCCGATGCAACTTTTGTTCACCAACTCTTAAGCACGAATATTGATTCCCCGTTGTTACTTGACAAAATTTCCTTTCGTGATAATAGGCACAATTTAAGAAGGCTACCTCTGTTGTATGTCAACTCCTCAAGGTCTAACTTTGGCATGTATGAGCCTATTAATCGCATGTGCATTACCGTTAATAATTTGGCTGATTCTTTTGTTGTTGAGGGCTCGAAACATGTCTTAAAGAACGTCTGTATAATATTTAACCTTCTGTTAGATTTAATTTGGTTATTTATGTTTTTGGTCTCTGTCGCATTGCATGTTATTTTATCTAGTGTTTGGTCTATGTTTAGTGTAACATACTAATACTAACACCGACTGAGTGATGAAACGCATGTAGTGTTGACCGTTTATTTATTAAACGTGTCCATGCAGTGAGCTTGTGTTAAGCTGGTTCCGATAGTCAAATAATTAAATTTATTGAGTTTTTTTGTTTTTTTTTTTTTGTTTTATAATTTGCATATTGATTTCATCAGTAATTTGTTTCTGGGTTGAATTTATGTACGGTGTCCTTTAGTATTTTCTTTATTTTGAAATGAAGAAAGGCGAGTTGTAGATTGTTGTATTTATACAGAATTTTATTTAAATAAAATTGAATTAATTTTTAACTAAAGAAGGCACATTCTGTCTTATTATTTACATCCTACACAGAATATATTTTGATTTTAGTTTTACAATGTGACCAACTGAACACATCCAATGGAATGGACTAACCCTGTCATGTCATCAGTCCTTCACTGAACCAGACGGTAAACTGTGAAAGCGAACTGCGAAGAAGGGAGAAGAAGAAAACAAGATACAGAAGAAAGATTGCTGTTCGAAATGGACGAAAAGAAGAACGCGGATAAGTTAGGAACACGACATATTTGCACATCGTGAAACATATAATAATTTGACAGTATTTATTGTAAAGTGAACAAAAAAATTAAATGATAAAAGTTAAAAGTACGGGCCTTGATTTAAAGTAAAACTGAAACCACGTTAGTACATGTATCGTATGTATAGCTTAAATACATGACTGGAGGTGCCTGGAATCAAAGATATCATCAGGATGTAAGTCAGTCAGGTAATGATATCTAACCTGACTGTAACCCGAAAAAGGAACTGGGTATTACCTGTTTACGAATGACTACCTTTGCACGCCGCCCTATTACAGAGACGTACGTGGAGGCCGAAAAAATATGCAAGCATTTTCGATCTAAGGACTTCACTCCTCTCAGCAAAAAGAAAAGTGGAAAGGAAGCAGGAGCGCTCTGAAGAGACAACTGCTCACAAACCCTTATCGCAAAAGTAAGCTGTAGTGGGTGCTAGGATGGGTATTATTACGGTGAGCTCCCACGAGGAAATGCTCACTACAAATCAAATCAGATCTATCCAGGAGTCAATCCTTGTGAAAATGCTGGAAATAAAGGACGACGACCTTAATCTGGCGTTTCTCAGATTCAGTGCAAGACGCGGATGGTTAGCTTTCAGCTACACCTGCTCTGGAAAGGTCACCTCGAAGCTGCTAAAAGAAACCGGCTTTCGGAGGAGGCCAAAACAATGGCAGTAGATGAGTGTGAAATCTTTCGCTCAAAAATACTGGGTGGTTTAGTGTCCAGACTCGACCTATCCGACAACTAGTATAAACACATAATGAAAAAGGTATTTGGAATAAACTGGGCCTTTAACCCCAACAGCAGTTCATATCTAAATCTACTACGTCAGAAGACAATACAAAAAAATTAAATAAAAATCATAAAATAATTTTGATAGAAATAATTGGAAAGGAAGGATTTTAATTCAAGCGGGTTTTTTCCTGGCAAAAATATGAAAAAAAATTTGTAAATTTAAAAAATAAATACAAGATTGTAGAGATACTAACCTCTAGAGGGTTCTTCTTAATCGGTCTCTTAGTACCCTATCATCAACCAGTTTAGCTGATTGGATGCCTTCTTGGGGCTACTTGGAGGCTCTTTAGGCTCGTTTTTTTTTTCTCTTTTAATATATTGCACTTGACTTAGTTTTTTCCTCCAATGCACATAACCATACTTACACACTACCTCATGGAATTTAAAATAAAAATTATAAAAAACAGAAAAATATTTATGGAAATTTGAGAGAAACACAATACTATGAGCAAATATAAATCGCTCGAAATTAAAACGTGCGGGGAATACGCTATCGGTATATTTATGTTATAAACAAATGCATTTATAAAAAAATAAATAAATTGCTGGGATCGAACTAGGTAAATATGTAGTGTGGGTGCATGGCTGCATGCACATTTATAAATGTATATAGCTCGCGCTGTAAAACAAATACATATGTATATACACACTATAGCTCGCCTTTTGGTCATCCATATTTCACCATAACAACAATTATCTCACATGAATGTTCGGTAATGTTTTCTTGGGGCAAATGTAAAACTGTTTAAATTCACCATAACTTAATAAAACTTAAACAAGCATTGCTAATTTTATGACACGCTCACCTAAATTTATAGAAAAACAAGGGTAATGACAGGATCGATAACAACAGACGTGCATATTGTGTTCCTCTCATAAAATAACCGGTAATGTTAACATAAAATTTGGGCAGGTATAGCATACAATAAGATGAGATTAAAGCTTCAAAAGGAGCATAGGGTCTAATATTGCCCTCTCAGTGGACCACTGCTCAACTAAAAGTCCAAAGAGGATAATCTTTTATGTTAGCAGAGTGGCGCATCAGAGGCCAAGAACCGAAAAACTCCAAGGGAGAGGCATCCAAGATTACATACTGGCAACTTGACCCAGCATCTAATTCTAAAGTGGCACCCATCAAGCAATTGTCCTTGCCTCGACAAAACCTGGGCGCAATTGCTTGTATAAATTTTGAAAATGATCAAAGAATCTATGACACTGTAGGAAGCACAATGCTGGGTATACTTAGACTCGACCAAGCTTTTCTTACTGTGTGACATACACATTAATACCATTATACGACTCTTTATTATAGGGGTACCTGCACTTGTACACACTTCTTAAAATCATTCATTTGTCTTCTGGAATTAATGCAGATATCATTTATACGGATGAACAAGTGAAAAATCTATAATTGGTCTAAGACCAATTCTTATCATAACCTAGATAAATGCTCGTTTGTAATTTCGTATGGTAACCCATCTGCGTAAGTTTGATTATTGAAGTGGTTTTTGAATATATCTCTAGAACGGTTCGTCGAATAGCAAAAATGATTAAAACCGATTTTATAGTATTTCATATTCTGAAAGACTTTTGAATACATTAAAACCGTATAGGACTGATCGTTTTCACAAGACACGTAAAAATAAAAAAAAAAAATATATGTATATATATATATATGGCAACACCAAAAAGGGGCTGCCCGATTTTGTCCATTTTTGAAATTATATGTACTATTTTATGAAAACGCTATGTACAAAATTTCAACGCTCTACGTTGACGCGTTCACAGGCAATATGCAAATATGTAGTTAAACTGAAATTTTTGTATTGCAACCCTACGAAGGAGCTACTCGAATGGTCTCGTTTTCGGACTTAATTTTACTGTTTTTTTTTAAAAGCCCATGTGAAATATTTCAGCTCTCTAAGTACATGTTTTCTCGAGTTATCGTGCGGACGGATAGACGGATAAACCGACGGACATGCAAAAATTGAAATAATTTTTAAATTTATGAATGGGTGTCCAATTCATTTTGCTCTACCATCATTATTTCTAGGTGTTACAAATGGAGTGATTTCATCTAGGGCAGGGGTCGGCAACCTGTTTGTCCTTAAGGGCGCAATACTAAATTTGAAAATCACCGAGGGCGCATATTTTACAGATAATCAACAGGTATAAATAGGCATTAAAAAAAAACAGATGTTTTATAACTTTATTTTGTTGGTGTCATACATAGTGATACATATAATTCAGTGTGAAACTTGGGTGTCCATATTTTCAGCTAATTTCTTATAATTGGGGATATATTTAGAGTTCCTGGTCCTTAAACAATTATCTAAATGTGAGTCATTAAGCTTTGTTCGGTATTTTGATTTCAAATATTTCATATTTGAGAACAAAGACTCGCAATTGTATGTTGTTGGACAATATGAATAAATTTTTAGCGCACATTTCCTTAAAATAGGATACTTATTTTCATCGACTAAGTTCCAAAACATTTTATCATTACTATGCGCTTTTAAAATAATATCACTTTGCAAGTTTATTATTTCTAATTCTAGGTTTTCGATATTATGAAGCTCGAAATACACTGAAACTATTTCAAGGACATCATCTTCAGTAACATTGAATGGATTTATGAAAAATCTTAGAACGGGTTCTAATGCTGCAAAATCTTCAAATCTAGAAGAAAACTCTTCTATTAGCTTATCTATAATTTCTAAATATGATGTAGCAGTAAAATTTTCATTATTCAAATTTAAACTCTCAACAGTATATTTTATATTTGGGAAATGTGATAATGATTTTTTCAATAGATGGGATTTCAACAACACTAACTTGCATTTGAATGCATTTACTGCACTAATCATGTCAGCGATATGCTGATTTTTCCCTTGTATTTTTAAATTTAATTCATTCAACTTTGCCGTTATATCTGTCAGAAATCCGAGGTCGATTAGCCAATCCTTATTTTCTAATTGCTCGTAAAATTCGTCTCTTGATGCAATAAATTCCTTTATTTGTGGCAAAAGCATGATAAACCGCTCAAGTATTTTACCTCTGCTCAGCCACCTCATTTCAGTATGTAAAAGAAGATCTGTGAACTGAACGTCTTCATCTTCCAAAAGTAATTTAAACAATCTGTGTTGCATAGCTCCCGATCTTATGGAATTAATAATTTTTGTTACTATCGTAAATACGTGTTGAAAACCGATTTTTTTTGCGCATAACATTTCCTGATGTATGAGGCAATGATAAGAAATAAATTTCGGGAATAAGGAATCCTGTCTACATAAGGCAATAAATCCTTTTTTCTTACCAGTCATCGCTGGTGCCCCGTCTGTTGTAATTGACGATAACTTTTGTACAGGTAATTTTACATCTGTTATATACTTTTTAAAAGTAGAAAAGATATCTTCTCCTCTGGTGCTTCCCTTTAATTGCAGAACTTTAAGGAATTCTTCTTTTGTTGTAAAATCAGAAAATACCATCTTCACGCAAATTGTTAATTGTGATATATTTGTCACGTCTGTCGATTCATCCATCTGTAGCGAAAAGAAAATACAATTTTCCATATCATTTGCTAATTCTGCCTCCAAATTCTCCGCAATTACTTTAATTCTTCTAGTAACAGTTCGTGCTGATAATTGCAACGTGTTTATAGCTGAAACTATTTCCTTTTTATTTTTAAATTCTTCAAAAAGTGAATCAGCAGCTTCTAACATGGCTTCTTTCACTAATTCTCCATCTGTAAATGGTTTTTTATTCTTAGCTAGCAAATGCGATATTTTATATGACGCGATCGTTGCTGCTTTATGTTGTTGCAGTGGTTTAGTAAAAAAACTTTGCTGGTTAGTTATTGAAGATTTTAAAGAAATAATTTTTCTTCTTCTAATTTCAGAGTTCACTGGATAGTCACTATCAAAATTGGTATGAACGGTTTTAAAATATCGTTCAATATTACTTTTCTTGGGAATCGCAACACTATTATTACACAACAAACAATTACACTACCCTTTGTAATCAACGAAACAATATAGATGTTCCCATTCATCGTTAAAATAAGATGTTCTTTTTCTTTTACATTTATCCATGATGGGTTTTGAAAGAAAAGAATTATTCCGAATTACGAATACGAGTACGAATACGATCACACACTAGCAAAAAATACGTGCGTGTTATTAGATACGCTCAAGGTTAGCAAACTGCTAATCTATGCACAATCCTAAACTCAACTGACTACTTGCTGTATATCGCCGTTTGAGAAGAGTAAGTAAATCGCTCTGGCTATCATACATTTACATTAGTCCAGCGAGGGCGCATTAAAAATCGATCGGGGGTGCCATGGCGCCCGCGGGCGCCGCGTTGCCTACCCCTGATCTAGGGTATAAAAACATGCGCAAGGCAAAATGGCATTCAACAATGTACAATTTGAAGTATTTCGGCATTACATTATAAAACAAACAAACGAAAGTTCACCCGGAATGACAGGAATGACCACTCACCTAAGATGTGAATATTCCATACAATTTCACCGAAATCTAACATCTGGGATGAAATTGTATACGACACGTAAGAAAGCTAGTATTGATCTAAGACCAATTCTTATGATACCCTCGATAAATGCCCGCATGTAATTTTGAATGGTCACCTCCCTGTACAAGTATGATTTTTGATATATACATCTGAAACGGTTCGTCGGACAGTAAAAATGAGTATATCCAATTTCATAGGATTTCACATGCTGAAGAACTTTTCAGTACATTAAAACCGTCTAGGACTGAATATTTTCCCGGTATATGTAAAACTCCAAAAATTTTATATGGCAACACCAGGAAGGGATTGCCCGATTTAGTCCATTTTCTAAATTTAATTTACTATTGCTATAAAAGCACCATGTACTAAATGTCAGCTCTCTACCTCGATGCTTTCTCAGGTAGTGCCCAAATATATAATGAAAAATGAAATTTTTGTATGGGCAACCCTACGAAGGAGTTGCCCGAATCGGCCCATTTCCGAGCTTAAACTTTCTTTTTTTTTCTTCTAAAAAATGCCTGCGTGCAAAATTTCAGCTCACATTCATACACTTTCTCTTATAATTAAAGCTCAACTCCCCTCTCTGAAAAATCTGAAATGCAATTTCACAACAATTTTCTGAGAAATAGGCGAGTCATAAAAGTTTTTTTCGTCTGAACACAGGCAATTTACGGTCTTAAAAGTGCATTTTCTTCCAAAGCACTTCTTTGAGAAGTGTAAGGAATGTGTCGTCGCGGATTCATTGCTTTCAGATACCTTATACGCCATGCGTGACTTTGGCCCCATTTGCTGGCAGAATTGTGGGAGTTACAATATTAAACATTGGATATTTATCGTTATCAGATTTAAGGAAAATTAGTTTTGTTATTCTTGAAAGATTTCCTAAATTTCGTAAAACATTTTTTCCAAAATATGTACTAATCAAAAAAACAATGTTGCATTACTGAAAAAATTTTCGTTTCATATTCAGTCCAAGACTTGTGCAAAAAAAAAGAGATTTAAGTGAACCGAAAATAAAAATTGCCTGCTGGCATTCATTATTAATTCATAAAAAAAAGGAACTTCGCTGCTTTGATCTGTTTTATTCGTTTTTCAGTGTAGGGCTAGTTTTGAACCTCCCACAGATATAAAATATCTTCGTCGTAAGTTTTAAATCGTCTTAACTTTTAATAGATCCATAAACGAGAAACAGATAAAACCGCAGGGAATTTTAGCTCTTGTGGCTGTGAGATCCAACGGGACGATCTGTAGGAGAACCTTTAAAATGCTTTTGAGAGTATAATTAGTTCCTGCTGGCAGAAAACTGCCGACGAGCTGGTTATGAGGTCATGTCATAAGCCCTGCTTTTGATGGCCTAATTTACAGTGCTATATCGTGCCACAGGAGTTTCATGTATACCCATGAATTCTCTTTGCTTTTAATGACCGCTATTACAAGTGAAAACTACAAGTTGATGAAAACATAAAGAAGATATAGAAATTTGTACCTCAGCGAATTACATGCTCCCACATGGCCGGAATTTCGAATTAATTAAAATTTAAGGATAGAGTAGAGCAAATGAGTAAATTTATGCTGCGGACAGGTACCCACACATATTGCAAAGGGTGATAATATTTAAAGGTGGTCATAAACATTTTAATCAATTCCGTTTGAGCTTTTAATATTTCGACATAAATCCGTATTACTGGTAACAATTAATTTTCCTATGATACGAACTTAGAAGATCTTCAAACTAATAGTACATTCCTCTGAGTGAAAGTTGGTAGAATAATAAGTGATGAAATATTAAAAATGGATGAAATGGTCTTCAGGTGATGAGCTCGCATATAGAAACAATAATATACATCGAAGAAATTAAATAATTAATTTAAATTAGACTATTTAACTATGCCTTTTACAGTTAGGTAATCTAGATCTTTAAACATAATCTGAATGTTTTATTTTTTGTAAGAATTATTTACATTTTCATTTTTTTTACGTTTTGCTTTAGTACTTTTAGAATTCTTGTTTTTTTTTTCTTTTATTTTCATTAGTTTTTATAATTGCTATTTTTCAACCATTTAACTTTCGTTTAATTTATTCCTACGTTGATTAATTAGAACTGACTTTTTATTTTATTCTTCTGAATTTTGTATTATTTAATTTATCATTTTTTATTTAAGGTAGTTATATGCATGGATTTAATCTGTATGCTATCGTCTGAACTTATAAAATAAATAAATAAATAAATCCTTATTATCTCATTCTATGAGAGTTACTGACAAATAGTAATTTTGTTGACTTTGAAATTCTTCCATTCTTCCATATAATCTTTATTGCAAATAAGATACACTTTTCAGTCCTTTGTTTTTAACTATTTTAAGTCTTTTCATAATTTTCAGTTAAGTGTTTAGCATTAAAAAAGAGATTGGCGAAATCAACCAAAAACCAGAGCAATGTAACTATCCTATATAAATCTCCAACGGATTCGTAGAATGTAACATTTTCACTATTTAATTTAAACCCTGAAAATGACGTTTAGATTGTTGGATTCCAATTAAAATTCGCTGGCCGTCGGAAAATGTAACCTAAATGCCAAAATAGTTTGTTAACTATGTTATCAGTAAGTTTATTTACTATATCATAATATAGAATTAAATGGTTAGCTAACAATTTTCTTCTTTAATAGTTGATTTAAACGATTCACACGCACACCAACTATCCCAACTACATATATGTTTTACAGTCATTACATTTCCAGATGAGTGTCAAGAAAAGAAGCCATATTTGCAATCGCTGCAGAGGTGACTGGATTCTATATAGTTCACTAGTCATTAGTTTGTCTTTGATGATAGATTCCGAGATATGGAAAGAGTTAAAATGATTGCAATCGATTGATAATTATAGGAATGGCTACCATCTCCTGTTTTGTAGAATTTATTCAATATGGATGAGGTCTTTAGTTGTTGCAAAATATTACATAGAATAAGACAAATAACACAGGTTGCTCAGAGATTTGCCATATGATAGTTGCAGTCTTAGGAGACATTGCTTCCATTAAAGACATTATTACCATGAAAACTTAACCGAAGAGCTGGCTTTCTCTAAGTAATCTCGAATTGAGAATTCCCCTCATTTCTCTGATTTTCTGCGCATCCCGAGTTAATAAGTCCAGAATTATGTTCCTTTTATTACACTTTTAATCTGGTTTTCCTTCGGTAACGAGTTTGTTCTAGAAATTTTCAGCCAGAAACTACGATTTTCTCGTCGCAAATCATTTTCGAATATTGATATTTGCAGGGCTGGCTGCATTGGTTTGTCCGAGATTTCGAAGCACCCTTTCTTATGACAGAATAACAGATCTATTGCTCTCAGTTAATACGGAATATGAGGTGAGTCAAGTTAACCCATTAATTCCTACTACAGCGTATACGCAGAAATATTCCTTTGTGTACAAAAGTTGGTGTAATAAATACTACAGTAAAGAAGTGGTGCGTCAGAAGGTTTATAACTAAGATAGATGTATAATATACACTAAAAATAATCGGTAATTAATTCTTGCTTCCGAACAATACGGACCCACATTTGTTTCAAGTGATTTTCTTTGTGTGTAGAAAGAGTCAAAACGGCGACCCACCGTATGTCAGTACATTTTTTTTAGTATTTGTTCAAAAACAAAAAAAAAATGTTGTGCAGTATTGTTCCGTTCTTGTGAATCAAAAATTTTTTGATTACACATAATTATTTTCTTTTACTGTGGTGAATCTGGCCTGGCTCTAGGTGGTTGGACATTATGTGAAGCCTATACGCTTCACTCGAGCATTCTCAGCTCTAGTTATTTATTTTTTATTTTTTATTATCGTATACGCTTCACTCGTCCATTTGCCATGTTATCTTCTGTTGTTTGTTTTTATGGAATTTCAGCGCCTTTTCTCAACATGTTTTTTCTTAACTGATTGCTCAATATAGAAAATATTTTACGCCTAAGGAGATTCAACACGAGATAGATTCATGATTGTATGATGATTATTATGACGGAGAAGTTGTTGAGGCGGTGTATTTTGAGCCATCATCGGCATCTGATTATGTCGGAAGAAGATTCTTGTGGAGGTACATTTTTCAATTTACCAAAGCAACTACTAGAAGAACTGTGTGAGATGACTGTACGAGATGGACGAGCTAATAGACACCATTACCTGAAGATGAATTAGAAGCTATATGGAGTTCATTAAAGACGGCTGATATTTTAGAAAACTCTTTTCTTAATTTGGACGTCGACTTGATACATTCAAGAACAGCGACACCTGCATTATTTGATATTTCAGATTAGGATATTCATTCGGAAGATGGCACTCATGCTCTTCTGTTAACACAGCCGAGCACATCATAGCTACTTGAAAACACTCCGCAGATTTGGAAACTTAAACCATTTACAGATGCGTTGAAACTGCGATTTGCTCGAAACTTTCGATCGGAACGGGATTATTCTATTTACGACGAGGCAATGGTCGAGTACTACGGGCACCACGGGGCTAAGCACTAACCCATACAATCTGGGTATCTGCAATATGTAGTGCTTAAAAGCACCGTTACCTTTTAAATTTGGAAATGTACCTGGGAAATAACCCTAGCACAAATCCAGAGCCAGACCGCGTCGAAAAATATGGAAGACGTGCAGCACCACTTTCTTCAATGCTGAATGAATTTAACGAAGCAATGAAATCACTTCCAATTTGTTTCTATTTTGGTAACCTTTTTACACAGCACATGAACAGAAAGTTTGGACATTCGCTTTACAACATGGTTTAACAGTGCAGTAGTTACAGACCCATTGAAATATTACAGAGCCCAACATAAACGTAATTAGATTCCACGTACAATGTCTATACAGCAATATAATCTATATATGGGAGGTGTAGACCGTATGGCCAAAATGCTGCCGCATACAGAATAGGTGCTCGAGGAAGAAAATGATATTATCCAGTTTTTACATGGCTGGTGAAAATTTCTGTCCAAAACTCGTGAATAATTAGTTGTAAAGCAGACCACAAGTACACACAGTTAGAGCTTCGGAGAAGCGTCACACACAAATTTTGTAGGCTCATACAATGAACCTCGACCACCTTCTGGCTATCGACGACACACAGGAAAATTGAAAGATGACGCCTAATATGATTGTGTTGGCCATTTTGTTTGCTACGGTTGTGAAACTCCATACGTCTGTATGTTTACTCGATAATTTTTATCCAGGCTTCAAACTTTTTACACAGACTCGAAAGTTTTTTGCTCTAAATGTGTATATTGTAAACTTCTAAGACTAGAAAGATTTGACAGTTGAATGGAACTCCAAGTGGTCTGTTACCCTTTTTCATTATCATCTAGTATTATACACTCCATGGAAAGAAAATGTTTGTTTGGATTTTACTCAGACATTTTTACACAAAAGTAAACATACAGACCTAATGTATTATTGAATGTGTCAAATGCGATGTTGGGTTATGTGTTCCCTGCTTCTAGAAGTACCATTTCGTGTTCGCAGAAAATATAAAATTTTTACCGGCTTTTTTACTAGCTTTTTTGTATCCTTTTACCTGGAATACTTTTTTTATCTGGAATATAATTTTTATTTTATTTGTAAAAAGAATAAGAATACTGTTTTTGTTGAGTTATTACATTTTCGTTATATTCATTGTTTTTCAATAAATTGCTAGTCGTCCTCTATTTTGGTTTGCCTTATTTAGACAAATTAGTACTGAGAATAGCCGAGTGTAGCGTATACGCTACAGACGCCAACACCCAAATGTATTACTAAATTGCCGATCTTTTCATCTATTGGGTAACTTTTGGTTTTAATGGGTTAAATAGTTGCCGTCGTAACAGATAAAGGGTCGAATTTCGTTAAAGCTTTCAAAAATGTTGGGGTCGATATTCCTTGTCTCAACATAGAGGAGGAAGATGGAGAAAGCAACGAGTCGAGTAAAACTAATTCAGATTCGGAAGCAGAGGATAATATTGCGCCGGAACCGATTGAACTAACTTTACCAGCTTATCTCCGATGATGTGTTCGTACATTAACCCTGTGTTGTTGTAGCACACACATTAACCCTGTGTGCTACAACAGCAGCGTAAGTGCTTGAAATTCACGCGAATTTGTCAAGTATCCACTCGTCAGTGATTAGAGAAAACTCTCTATGGAAAGCAGCCGGGTGGTCAAAATCGTCTGAAATTTCACAAAACATATTAGGGCATACGTTATCTAGACCGAGGAAACTATTCGGAACAGCTTATATGCTTCACTTCGGCAAATATACAATTCTTCTTCTAAGTGTATCCAGTTATTTAAGGCTCTGAACATCAGAGGACACTTAAGAAATAAATATTAAATATATTGAGGAATATTTGGAATGTGCGGAACTAGTTGCAAAAGCAATGGATTTGCTGCAAGGAGAAAATAACACTTTACGGAATAGTTCTACTTTGTCTATCATCTTGAAGAAGAAAGCATCAGAATCTAACGACCAAATAGTGGTTGTATTGTAAGCCCCTTTCAGAAACATTGTGAATGAGAACTTCTCCGATTTCTTTGATTTCTGTACTCCTGCAGCAGAAATAATAAGGTTGAATTAAACATACTAAATGCATATCTTGCTGAACGAAAGGTATTTAGTATAATTCAGAAAATGATCTCGCTACATCTGAATAATATTGCTTACTTAACTTTCTAAATATTATTGAAATACTACATTCCACTGCTATCGATAGCCCCGCTGGAAAGACTTTTTTCTTATACGACGATGACTACTATACCGAAGTCATACAGGTTATATGATACCCCATTTAAAGAAATGGCGCTTTTGATTTAATTTAAATTAATTTATATTTTAATGTATATTTTGTGCGATTTTGTTAGTTTTCGAAGCAATTTCACAATTAAGGAAGTATAGTAATGATAGTGACGATTCTTTCGTGTTATGTTCATCAAAGCCCTTATAAAATAAAGAAGATGTTCTTTCAAGTATCTATAAGTCTCTATTCTGCATTGTGGAGTTCGAAATCTAAAATGTTCAATTTCAAATTTTGGTCTTAATTTCTAATACTGTTTTCTTTGTTATTTAGTTGCTTTTATTTCAATTCATATAATTTTTTACTATGAAGTAAATAACGATTAACACCTGTCGATTGAACTTCATTATACTCGATTAACGATTAAAATGATCAATTAATTAAATTAATTACGATTATTTTCTTGAAATTAATTTTTCAATCATAATTTTCAATCGTTAATCTAATTAAAAAATTTAATCGATTAATGCCCAACACTGACACATTGCTTGTATGAATTATGTACTGGCTCCTGCACACATCCGTTTTTTTTTTTTTTTTATAAATTCAACGTAACAGTGAAGCTATAGATGAACTGGTAAAATCATTCTAAATGATCTGAGTGAAAGAACAGAAGCATTTACTGTATGTACGGTTTATCTGAATTTTTCTCCTGATGCCCATATCAGGTAGAGGTATTTCTCTTAGGATAATGGACTTACAAGAATTTCATGCGATTTTATCAGCTTATTTTAGTCCCAAGCTTGGATGTACTGGGTAAGAACGAAAAGCAACCGCTTTAACGTTTTTGGCTTGCCTACAAATATATATAAACCAAGAGTGATTGCTTTTCCCAAAGGAAAATATACCGATCAGTAAGACTCCCTGAGACTTGTTCAAAATAATATTTAAAATACCAGAGAACATTAGGGTTAACATAGAATGTAGGGGCGCTACTAGGCCATTAGGATACTCCGCGGATATTAGGTGGTAAATGAAGCCTTACTTAAATAGTAGTTTGAAATCTCAAGAGGCTCCAATCATATCACATATTGATTGCTGTGAGAGAATCGAAGCAAATCTAACAAACTGGTTCTTTTGCAAGTTACATTAGAAACCATTCGTTTAAATTGAATGTTTCATGAAAGAGCTTAACTACAGGACCTGTATTTGAATATCAGAGCCATGGTCTATTATGCATATTGAAATCGACTGCTAAGAAAATTTCGGAAGAAGTGGAAACAGACCAAATTAAATTAAAAATATTGTTAATAAAATAATTAAAAACCTAGTTTTCAAACAAAACTCAGGCCAAGTCGCATGAAAAAGTAGAAAATAAACTTTTCTTCACACACAGAGGTGGACTCAGATTTTATTCGCTGACAATCACCGATATATTTCAGTAAAATTTATCAGAGGTAATAAGTGATTTGATTCATGAATAGAAAGAATATTCAAGAGAAATGTCCCAATCAAAAAATCTGAGTCCACCTCTGATTGATCTTACTGAAATATATCGGTGATTGTCAGCGAATAAAATCTGAGTGCACCTCTGTGTGTGAAGAAAAGTTTATTTTCTACTTTTTCATGCGACTTGGCCTGAGTTTTGTTTGAAAACTCGTTTTTTACTTATTTTATTTTCTGCCTTTTTCAGGTTAACTAAATTGGAAAATTCTGCATTTTTCCTGAAACAGATTTATCACTAATCATATCGATAATTTTCCCGCTTTTCCGGGTTTTCCATGTAGTTTTCCATAAAAGCAACTTTATGCAACTCATTTCGCTCTACAACTTTGTCTTAGGTTGCAAAACGCTCAAACGCTTCCTTGGTTGGAAAAACTCCGGAAAAGCGTTTTACATGAATTTTCCTCGATTTTTTCTGCCAGTTTTCACCATTGTCGGAGAGAAAGTAATGATGCCAGTTGATAGGGAACTTAATCCTGCATAATTTAGAAAACTTTTTTACCGGAAAATTTTCCGGAAAAGTCGGAAAACTTTCCATAAAAGTCAGAAAATTCCGAAAAAATTTTCGGAAAAACCGGAAAACTCTGCATTTTTCCTGAAACGGATTTATCACTAATCAAATTTGTACCAAATTTTCAAATGATTTTTCCCGATTTTCCGGGTTTTCCATGGAAATTTCCGGTTCAAATTTTGAAAGATTCAATTGTCACGCGACATGAACATGTACCAAATTTCAGCTCGCTGTGATGACGAAAAGTGGGTCTACGAGAGTGTCGAAAATAGTAAAGAAATAGACAAATTGGTGTACGAGTTAAAGGGAATGGCTGGCCTCAAAAATGGATATCGTAACTCCATCTCATATTTGGGCTGCGATGAAGGATGATGTGCATTTGTTGTGTAAACCAAACCCTAGCTTAACTAAAGTGTACTTTTCTTCTACAATTGCAGATCCTATGTTATTAAAATTTCATCAAATACATGGCCTTGAGAGTTTTTTTTAAAACGAAGAGATCCCGATTAGATAAAAAAAATTATTTTTGGATTGTATTATTCATATATATAACAATATTTTTAACTAAATTTGTATATTTTTTTGTTTATTGGATTATGTAAGAACAAACTTCAACAATTATACTATATTAATTATCGTTATTTAATAACTTTAAAAAAATATATATATATAACAAATTTCCTATTATATTTAAGTAAGGATTTCTTTCAAAATTTATTCACAAACATAAAGGATATTTACATGAAATATTTTCGTATTTTAGAATGTACAGCAAAGCATACTTATTTGGGAAGAACTTTTTAATAAGTTAGATTCACTTTGAAAACGTGTACACGTTTTTTGAATTAAATTAAATAACATAATAATATTAATATTTCATCTATTTACAAAAAATCAAAAAATGAAATTCTTGCAAAATACAATAGTTCAGGTAGTAGTCCATCTTAAACTGAATTTATTCACAGGGTCTTGATGAAAAATTTAATGCAATATCAACTGCGAATACTCATAGCAAATTAAGAACTTTTCACTTACAACATTTTGATATAAAAAGTACAATGTTGTTGGTATAATAGAATCCTAATATAATATTTATATACACGACTCAGCAGGACAATTGTTTTACTCCCAATAACAAAAACACTTCATTGCACATAAAAATTCTCACCTACAAAGGAACGGGGATAAGAAATCGAGGTTACACCGATGCTTATCTATTTATAAGCAAACGTGACTAAAATAACTCTGAGATCTCAGTTTAACCAAAGATGTGACGTCCTTTCTATGTAATTCGCTTGTACTTAAGATTCCGTCTGACTGTCACGAAAAGTTTCATCCACACCGAGGCAAACATTTCTCATGACTCAGCAGAGATCGAAGCTGGAAAATCTGTCGACAGTAGGAAAGTCAAATGAATTCCTGCGGAGCTGCGGTTAACAAGGCACGACACGTGGAGCACGGGTAAAGTTCCCTAAATCCAATTAAAAATCAGTTTGTGGACATCCCCTTTCATGTTAGTATGTAGTTGAAATGAATGTCGATATTTTACTTGCATACACACTCCCGTAAAAACCAGTACCCGGCTATCCACTATAATTGAAGGAACTATGTAGGTACTTGCGGTATCCTAGTTTATGGGACTGACCACAACTACCGAGTCATTAAAATGTCAACCGCAAAGTGTTTTATCAATTCATAGTCAGTTGCGTTTAATTTGCGAAGGTTTTACGGATGATACAAAAAGAAACGAAGTTTTCTTCTTTGAGGTTTTATACTGTACACTGTACATTCCGCATTAAGGAATGAACCGAAAGAGTAACCAGGCTCTACTTGATTAAAATGCTGCTGAAATTGACTCAGATAATTTGGTTTAAGTTGCTTGCTATTTTTGGGTGAAATTTAAAAAGTTATCTTGTATTTTATATTTATATGTATTTACATTATTTGATATGTCAGGCAATTGCCAATGGTAATCATTGTCGTTGCGGCTGTAAACGTATTCGTAGGATCTTAGGATTAATTTATCAATTTGCTAGCACAATCATAAATGGCGCAGAATCAATCACTGACCATAAATATGTAAAAAAGTGATAATATTGATCTGATAACAATTTTGGTGATATCCTAGATGAAAGCTCGAAAATTTTGCCTCTTATGTTTTTTTTTATATAATACAAATTTTTGCAATGTCATAACCAATTTCTAGGTTTTATTTTCCAAATTATTGTTTAGTACAATACAAATTTATGTATAACAAGGTTTTTTCCCATGACCAGTGATTTCACTGGCCAGGCCATTTAGTACAGATGAGCTCGCGTTGGGCCGCGCCGTGTTTATAAATTTCCCACGATGTATATTGTCCCGTCCTTGCTGTACGGTGCCTATTAAGCAATGGCATTCTCCACGTGCCATAAAAGACGAGCTGGCGCCACTTCGGGCCAGACCCTCTGACGGTGCATTGGCCCGGGAAATCCACGGGCCATGGAAGTCCCCTTAAGAAGGCAGCAGTACGTTTTAGTCTGCTTTTTGAAATTCCACCTGAAATTATAATTTAATACTATGCTCAAAATTTGAAATTCATATGCCAAAGTAAAGTTTATCAAATTTTACATGGAAAACCCAATTCACATCTACAATTACAAACGTACTGAGTAAAACATGTCGTGTCTCTTTGCCAACACGTTGTCAATCGTTGCACAATAAGATGTACCGAAAAACACATTTTTGAACATTAAAATTTGATGTTAGTAAAAAGTTGTATCTAGGGCCTACATGTGCCAAAAAAAAATTTAAGTTAAATTGAACGATTTTCACGTCTTCTGCACTAGGCCTAAAGTTTTGATTTTTCTTAAAAAAATATTTTAATATTTTTTTTTTTTTTTCAAATAGTTTTTTTTTTTTTTTTTGTTAAATTAAGGTCAATATCAATTTATTTTTCAAGTTGGAAAACACCTACAACAGAATATGAAAAAATATTCTATTCTGCAACATTCAGGTCTTGCGCATTCGATCTAGCCGTAGATTTTTTTTTTACAAAGTCATCCAATTTTCATATTATATGCAAATTAGTTTCATCTTATAGAGATTGGTTTGTTGAAGAATGTAAAATGTAACAGTACTGCGATTTAAACTAAGAAGTTTAAGTTTTTGTATTTTTAAAAAGCAAAGAGTGCAGGTCACGTAAACTTTCTCCTTTCCTCATCATACCCTTAGTTACCTTTCTCATGTTACGAATCCTCTAAATATGATCAAGCTATAACTATTGCCTCTGATTCATAACACATTACCTAAAAACTCAAGCATCATGAATAGCAGATATCTGAAGTGTTATTTGTAAAATTAAAAGTGTGTTTAAAAATAAAATAAGTGCAACTATGTACGACCATGCGCAGCCTTCTCATTTTCAAAACTAATTGTCAACCAGGACAATTGCGATTAACCCCCCTTGTTGTCGGCGTGGAACACTCAGTTGGCTCGCACTAACATTTATAAATAATGTGTGCGTAGCATATTGAGTACTGAGTATCTGTCTAATTTAAAGGTGACTAATAATGTGCGGTGCGAGTTAGTTTCAGAAACTGTTACGGCCCAATATAAGGAAGATTCCTCCAGCAGCCAAGGGCGCATTTTAGTGAAATATTTAGCAATTGCTAAATTTAAGAATTTAACTAATGTGTAAAAAAAGGGGTCTAGGCATTCAAGGATTTAGTTAACGTGTAAATCAATTTGAGAATTTAAGAATTTCAATAATGTGTAAAAGGAATTTAGGAATTTAGAGTTTACCTAATGTGAACATTTTTGTGTGAAGCATCCAAGTACTGTGTGAACCTAAAAAAAATTGGGAAATACCTAAAGATTACAAAAAGCTAAAAATTTGTGACAAAATAAATATTTAACTGTGCAAAATAAAAAAAATAATAAATTCTTCTTGGATTGATGTTGATTGGGTTTCTCTGACAAGAATGGCGGAAAAGTGTGCACTCTCTAACTAGCACGGTGTACACTACAAAACAGAATTTTATGCAAAGAATTTGACGATTTAACACTGTATTTCCATGATGCAATTGCTTTTGGGACACGGGAAAACCAGTTTTAAGTAAAACATAAAGCTAAAACCCGTGGTTCTCCTTCCCACGATATTATAGTAATTTCATTATCACAAAATTGTATCAAAACAATGCGGTACTTGTTTCTTCGAATATTGTCGGACTTGATAAGACGGTGTGAATAATGGAAAAAATATGTACATCGGAATATAATAACCAAAAGCTGTCAAACTGTACAATAAAAACATGGTGTGGATCTATATTGGATTAAATACCTCGACGTGACTGGAAGTTGCATAAACAATCCAACTCCCATAGCTTAAATGGTAGATGTCAATCTAAGGGAGACCGCGATGAAACTTGTTTTCGATAGGTATTGGAGGGTAGCTAATCTAATGGATCGGCTCAACTTATTTTTCAGTTGCTTGTCTCTATAATTTAAAATTTTTTAGTAAATTTCCTGTATTCATCCAAACTCTCCCTGCTGTAATACTCAACCGCTGTGTAGCTGATCCCTGTGCCCGTGTCTGTTGCAATCTACTGCCGAATTCACGGACACGAAGGGTTGTGGAGTTGGAAGATTGGACTCTTAACTCTCCTCTCAAATCGGAATTCTGGAAGTCGGGGTATTTTTATTGAGAAATACTAAACTCTTGGCTAACAGTATTGAGTATTGCTTGCCTTTGTTGTATTTTGTGATAGTACCTAGATACAAAGGAGTTTTCAAACTAAATTATGGATTCACCGCATATCCTGGCTATATTTCCAAAAATCTTTGCGCAATACTTATATTGGAATATGGATTTTGGTGTCTCAAGGTACCGGATATAAATTTTAAAACACACGAGAATGGGAAATTTGGTCGTCTTCCGGTACAAATGAGACGATATAAAAATTTTAAATATGCACATTAAAGCTGGTATTTAGGATCAAATTGCATCTATCTTGTGTCCCCTAATTAGATATATCATTAGGTTTTGGATCCGATAAGTAGTTTTGGAGATAACTACGAAAGAAGTGAATCAGTCCTTTTTAAAGGGGTTACTACTGAAATCTTAATAACACGAAAAGTTGATATAACTTTGTGTTAAGTCTGTGCGTATTAACATGATTAAAACTGCACATAATCAGAGCAAAAGGATAAACTTAGATAATGACGTATCAAAAACAAAGATATCGTTGTTCTGTATGCATTTAATTACCTTTAGAAAACTTTAGAACTTTTGAACGTTGCTATTTTCAGAGAGGAATAACTACCAAGATTATGAGATTATTTCAAAGAAAGTTCAATTTATAACAAAGATCGAACCTTTTTCTGTTTATTTTGAAAAAAATCAAATTGTATAGTGTAATAATAAAGGAAATGTAGTCAATAATGTTAACCATACTAACACCAAAAATTTCTTGTTTTTATATATTTTGCATACAACTTGGCGTTTTTATTTCGTATTGTCACTGTCAGATGGAATGACATACTTTTAGAAAGCGCTCACTTATTTTGAAAGCTCTGCGAGCTGTAGCCTGCATGCTCAGAAAATAGGTAGCCACACACTAACAAAATTGCGTGCCCGCAATCCTTTACACTCCCGGTTTGAGCATGATTGCGCCTTGGTGTGTGGATGAGATGATATGCCACGTTTACTGCGCAAAATCATGTGCCAAATACCGGCAGTTTTCCTTTCCTCTTCAAGCACACACATAATAATTTTACCCAAGCGCAATCTTGCCAGTTGGAGTTGACAACTTGAAGTGTATTCTTGTGTTCTGGAAGTCGCTATTTTGCGTAAAATATGTCCGATTTACGGTGCGTGTCCAGTAAAAAACCAAAATCACTTGCATCCATTCTCAAATAGTTGTATAACTCCGCTGGATAATTTGTTTTGAACACTTTAAGTAATTTCATATCACTGAATTCATGCCTATCGGCAAACCGCTTTTTGCGCCACATTTTTCTGTTTATTTGGTTTTTACAATTTGCATGCACCACACACATCATAACGCAAACGGTTGCTTTTATTTTTAGTTCTCTTGGCATGCTAATAAAATTCACGTAAACATTACCCCAAAATAAACCCTTTTCCTTGAAAATCAGACTGTAAAAGAATTCGGAAATGCGCTTAGAATTTGTCAAAAGGGTAATGAGTGTCGTCTCGAAAGTTGAAATTTTCAAGAGGGCAACACGTCACTCCAGATGACACAAGATAATATGAAAATTGTCCAGTTCACGTTAAAGCTCTAAATTATACAGGCTTTCCATTCGGAAAGAGTGTATCGTGTATTGCGAACGAGCTTTTTAGCACACGCCACGTAATCGTGCGGGTTTTGCGAAAGGAATCTTGAGCCAGATTGCTCGCACGAAAATCCCGTAGTGTATGGCTACCTAATGTGTGCAAAACGCTTGAGAAAACTTCCCAAGCCATGAAACAGAATTCTATATGTATGCGTGCAAGTGCGTTCTCTAAAATGTTCTGTATTGATAACATATTTATGGAAAAGTGTCAGACGTTGACTTAATATATGCTATGGAGCCTTAGCTACTACCCGTACAGGAAAATAGTCTTTCCCAAAAGCTACTATATACCTTACTTAGCAAAATAATAAAATAGTTTTGATTGAAATATTTGAGAATTTTAGGACTCAGTTGTGACTCTCATGTGGTAGTGGGTGAGTCTGTTTCATGACTTTAACTCAACCGGAAATTTAGAGTTCAACGGACCCACTCACATATCAATTCATCGCCTTAACTGATACCGTCGGAAAATACTCCCCAAGCCATGATACAGACTCCCTCACTTCCACAAGAGAGCACGAAATGAGTCCTAACATTCTAAAATATTTTTAGTGTTCGTATGTGAAACTGACGAAAGTTCGAAATGTGTACGCAAGCCCAAAATCATGTATCGGACTATAAGCTAGTTAAACTTGATCTGTCTCTGAAATTACAAAATTCTATTTATTGTTACTTTAACATTCAAGAGAGAAATTTAGAAAATGTATTTTTTTCTGATCCTTGATTCGAAAATAAAGTGCAAGTCCAAAATGATATGTGTTAAAACAATCCACACAAATGTAGTTTCCGGTAAGAAGATTAATAGATACACTACGTAAATACATAAGCCAATAAAATTCCCGAAGGCATAAAAATGAAAATAAGGTAAATTTACACGGAGAGAAAAATGTTGGTATATTTGACAGTTTCAAATTGTCAAACGTAAATTATCTCAACATTCTGACCTAACCCATTTAACAACTAAAATTGTTAAAACTATTACTTTTCAGTAAAATGAATCAAACAAATTGTTGAATCTACTCAAAATGCGAGAAAAGTAAAATTGTACATTTGAAAATTTAATTTTATCTTTTTGCCTTTCATTCAAAAGGCATAAGTGTAAGTGTATGACATTATTTGATTGCTATCGCTATGTTCACTCAGTTGCAGTTTTAGATATGACTTCAACAAACTCGGACGTTGCAAAATAACATTGTGTCTAACAAATTTGTCTAATAGATTGATGTCGACATCAAAAATATTTTCGTAAAGGACTCCTGCAACCTACTCACGAATTGGGATATCTACAAGCCAAAAATTAATTAGAACGCTGTTTTTAAAGAAAAAAAAATATTCTTGTTGATGTAACCGAAGATGGTATGTTGGTTTCTTTTTTTTTATTTCCAACAATGCCCATAATTACGTTTTACTTTACAGATTCTATAAATCTAAAAGGTTTCCTGATTTTGCATCAGCTATTGCCACCTGCATCAACGTACAAAATGAAAGGTCCAAATGGACCCCAGTTTTGGAAACCCTACATTCAAGATTCGGTAAATGGAATGTGTCTATTTGCAGAAGATGAAGGTACAATTCGTGAAGATATTGTTAAGTTTAGTAGTGAGTGTAAACATAAGATTTCTTCATTTCAACTTTGGTTGTAATTTTGATGGAGGAAGATCGTCCAAAGGAATATTTTGTAAGCGTAGACGAAAATCTTTACATGCAACATTCTGTATTGAGCTCTGTTGATTTATGTTTCAAAGTACATAATGTCTTTAACCCTTTTTATCCACGTGAGTGCTATAATCTTTGGCATTTTATTCAAATTAAATTAAGTCAAGTGTCTATGACGTGTATACATATGGCGTAAAAGTTTTCAAATATGGTATATAGTGTTGGAAACTTAAAACTTAATTACTTTGCAATGACTATGAAGCCAACTTTTTGTGTACCAAATTAATATCTTTGTAGTAGGTCTGTACATTTTGTTATTATATTAAGAGAAATATTTTTATTCGCTGAAGTCCTTTTTTCCTAATACTAAAAATAATAATTTTGGGATTCTTTAATTCCATCAATTTTTACTTGTAAATTTTTTCGCTACCCCAAATCCAGTATCGAAAATGCCCGCAAACATTTTTGATGACTTGAATGAAAACAGTAAAATGTAAAATTTAATTTTTATTTTATACTGCAAAACGTTCAGTTTTACCATCGTTAGGCGTTGATACATTTTATTTGTAATTTCAACAATTAAATATTCACTTTTATCAATCAATCAATCAATGCACTTTTATTGTAGAATTAATAAAAGTATTTTTATTTTGACAATAATATTGTTGTTTTGACAATCGATAATTTTTGATGTAACAATATTTGAACAATTATTATTTATTGTGATTTTAACAACTGTTTTGAAGAATCTACAATGATTTTGGTTGAATCAACAACTTTTTTCTCTCCGTGTAAAATTCATATCTCCAAAACGAAGCCGAACGGCATCGCAAATTTTTTTTACGTAGATAGATAAAGTTTCCAGCTACAAAATAAATATAGAAACACACAAGTAGAAATGCTAGAATTGATCTAAGACCGGTTCTTATGATACCCTAGATGAATTCTCGTATGTCCTTTCGAATGGTCACCCATTTATGCAACTTTAATTTTTCCGCATGTATTTCTAGAAGAGTTCGTTGGACAGAAAAAATAATTATAACCAATTTTATAGGATTTCGTATCCCGAAGAAATTTTCAGTGCATGAAAATGGCATAGGACTTATCGCTTTCACAGTATACGTATATACGTAAATATCTCAAATTTTTTATGCGGCAACACCAAGAAGGCATTGCCCGATCTAGTCCATATTTAAACCCCCGAAGAAATTTACAGGGTATACTAAGTTTACCATTTCGTTTGAAACGAACAGAAATAATAATGGTAGAGCAAAAGGGATTAAAGGCCTACGCATAATATCAAAAGTTATTTTGATTTTTAGATTACCATCTGTCCGTCCGTCTGTCCTCACGATAACTCGAGAACGCGTTCACTTAGGAAGCTGAAAATTTGCACACGGGCTTTTAAAAAAAAAAGTAAAATTAAGTTTGAAAATGGGTGAAATGGGGTAACTCCTTTTTGGGGTTGCATTGCAAAAATTGTGTTTTTCACTATGTATTTGGACATTTCCTGAAAATGTTTCAACATAGAAAGTTAAAATATTATACACGGCATTTTCCTAGAAACAGCAAATATAATTTTAAAACAGAGCCAAAACGGGCAACCCTTTCTAAGTGTTGCCATATAAAAATTTGAGTATATATACTGTGAAAACTATCAGTCCCAGACATTTTGGTTGTACTACAATTTTCTTCAGAATACGAAATTCTATAAAAATGGTTTTAGTAATTTTTTCTGTCTGTGGAACCATTCTATAAATATATACGAAAAACCACTGCAAAAATCAAACTTGCTTTGATCGGTGACCATAAGAAATTTTATACGGGCATTCATCTAGAGTCCCATAAGAATTGGTCTTACACCAATTCTAGCCTTTTTACTTGTTAAATTTAATTCTGCTGGGCTTCTTTTAAAAGACCATATGCAAAATTTCAGATCTCTAATTATACGCGTCCTCGACATATCGGGAAACAGACGGATGGATGGACCGATGACCGATGTCTAATGGAGTGACAAGCTTAGTACATCTTTACATTTCATCTAGGGTATAAAAAGTGGTAGAGGTTCTCAATTAAAATTATAATACAATTTTTTTGAAAAAAAAAAAAAAAAAACTATTATAAAAATTTTTCTGCAAACCTTTTTTTATAAAAAATATAAAGCTTCAATCGGCTCTAGATATAGTTTTTTAAAATGAACGTTTCGTCGTAAAATTTCGGAATTTCTAACCCCTTAGCGGGGAGCTGCGGTGTGGTATGAGGTAGCTACCTAGAAACTCCAAAAGTTTCATCTAAATAGGAGATAGTTGCGTTCCAAGGTAACTGGTTTCGTGAAGAATGGCTGTGCGTGAAAAGAAATAATCCTAAAGGTCGTTATTACACAGAAACTCAAGCAATTGCGGAATGTTTATTGACTAAAATTACGAATACTTGTTCGCCACTCCAGACGGCCTGATTAACGACGATGGAATTATTTAAATAAAGCGGCCTTTTCAGCAAGAAGAATGGAAATTGATAATGCTAACATGGATAAAATTGCAAAAGATATCAGTAAAATTTATAGAAACCCTGCATATTACTCCCAAATACCGTGCCAACTATGTATCATTAAAATTTAATATTATTTATTTTCTGTATGGACTAGCATGACAAAGATATGAAAATGGCAACCATATACAGAAACTACCAATTCTGGGATGATAATGTGGAAACACTTAAATAGCACTAGTAAAAACTGTTTTTGTCACACGAACTTTGTGATAATTTTTGTTTTGTTTAGTGTACCGTCAGTAAAAACAATGTATTATTTCGTTCCAGTCACATCCAGTTTTTTCATGACAGCTATATATTCATTTCTGACCTCATTTACGTGTGTTAGTTTAAATAACTTAATTTAGGCGGCTGTATAACTATCGAATTCGACTACCTGTAAGTTGCATTTTCAAGACGATCCAGCAAACGACGTAGTTTTAAGAAAATGTATAATTACGACCAATTTTCTAGCCTCATTTCTCAAGGTTGTTAAAATCCTCCAGTTTAAGATAAGCACTGCACAACCCCTACTTTTTTAGTCATTTTATGATCCTCTGTCGGGCCATATATTTTCATTTAAGTAAAAGTTTCAGGTATATTTATAACCCTTAGTCCAGTCAGATATGTATGGATATGAATTCTTGGAAAAATTGAGGGTTGAAAAATGAAGAGAAGAGGACTTGGAAAATGAGTAGATGACTCTTTTTTCGGCTGTGCAACGAGCAAGTATAGGAATAAAGTATGTGGTAAACTTTAAAAATTAAAAAAAATGTGTGGAGATTTTAAATCCATTGCTCTTTTGCTTAGACTCCAGCTTGGTTACACAAAATATTGCTGTTTTATTTGTGAATGGGACAGTAGAGACAGAAGAGTCACTATACACAGAAAGCATGGCCCTAACGTGAATCACTTACTCCAGGACATAGGAATGTTAAAAATGAACCCTTAGTGAACCCTGAATGCATACTTTTACCACCATTGCATATGAAACTCGGCCTGATGAGAAATTTTGTAAAAGCTATGCATAAAGATGATAGTGGATTTGCATACCTGAAAGAGAAATTCCCTAAAATGAGCGAGGCAAAAATTAATGAGGGAATATTTGTTGGTCCACAAATACGGGAACTAATGAAGGATAAGAACTTTGAAGAAAAACTGAATGATCAGGAAAAGTTCGCCTGGAAATGTTTTGTGAATATCGTCCACAATCCATAGAGCGGAAAATTACAAACATTTAATTAATGACCTTATAATCTCGTACAAAGCTTTGGGTTATAACATATTCTTGAAAATATATATGGTTGATTCTCATCTGGATTTCTTTCCCGAAAACTTGGGTGCAGTAAGTGACGAACAAGGCGAGAGATTTCATCAGGATATTTCCTTAATAGAGAAGCGTTATAAAGGCAAATGGAATCCTGGCATGCTAGCAGATTACTGTTGGAGGCTTAACCCTTTTAAGCCTGCCAGAAGCCAAACCCTCACGAAAATCATAATTATTTATTTTACATTAAGTAATAATTTGTTTAAGTGTAGGAGATTTTTGTACTTTTCATGGAAATATATGTTTTGATGTCACAAAGAAACCTGATGTGTCAATTTTTTTTAATATATTATTGTTTGGTAGCCATAGTACATTTAAAATTTGATATAAGTTTTCGTGTGACAAAAAGAAATTTAAATTTTGTAGACCAGTGTAATTTTACATTAATCATCTTCTTGTAAAAATTACTGATACTAGGTACCTACCAAGGAATATGGAAATAAGAGAAAATCTCTCCTAAATATTCAACTAATAAAAAAATAAAACAGATTAGCGAAAAATTTTCGAGTTAAATTTATGCAGAAAAATTAGTTTTAAAATTTAAAATTGTTTCTTCCTAATATTAGAAAAAAAGGATACACTAATGGGAAGGGTATTTTCTAAAAAAGATGTTGTTTTAATTATATGAAACAGAATTTCAATAAATAGAGATAATGGTACTACAAATTAAATGCTTTTACAAAGAGGGTTTATATTTTAAAATATTAAATATTATATATTAAAAATTATAAAATACTAATCTTGTTGCATTAAAAATTGGAAATTCTACCAGACATAAACTAACCTAAAAATTGTGTTGTCGATAATTTCAAATGTAACTCTAATGTATTTCTATGGTTATCTAATTAATAAAATCGTAAAACTGACCAAGTGTGAATATTTAAAAAATTATATTATTCATAATAAATCAGAATCCTTGAAAAAGTTTTATTTGATGACCGGCTTTACTAAAATAAAATTTTCCCAAGCAATAAATAGTGCCAGACAAATTACGGAGTCTGACCGGCTTTACTAAAATAAAATTTTCCCAAGCAATAAATAGTGCCAGACAAATTACGGAGTCTGACTAGTAACACAGAGCGCACACATTTCGTTCGGCCCTTGTCTGCTCCACACATAAAATGTTTTATAAGTTCTAAAATAATTATATTAAAAATTCCACAGGCAAATCGAAAGTCTGGCCACACCTTTACAATCTTCTTGCTGTGCAGATACCTGAAATGCTTTGGAGTACAATGCACATGAATATCACAGCATCATAAGCTTTGCATGTACATATATATACATACGCAGTGGTATAGTGTATAGTAGTGTGGCCCAAAAAAACAAAAGTGTTAAATGCAAAATTTTAGTGAAATTTGTTAATTTTTAGAGCTCGCTTAAATCGAAAATAGTGTTTTTTTTTACTGTTTTTGACTTTCAGGAAAACTGTTTCAAATATTTTCTGTCACAATTTTTTAATTTGACAATATCTCTTTTTTAATTCTCTTTTTAAGTTTAAGGAAACCAAGTTATGAACTTATTGCAGTGAAAGTCATTTTAGAAAATAAAATTCTTCTATTTTTTATAACTTTTTCAAAACTAAAATTTGGACTCGGAACACCAATTTTTTGAATTCGCGTAAATTTTTTTGTAAGGAAAAGTGGAACACGGGTATACATTTTCTACCATAATGTAATCTTTATTATCTTTCTAACAACCACAACGTATAGTGTATGAACTATTCTGAAAATGCGATTCTCGAAGGTGAAGCGTTTTTGCAAATTACGAAGAATATGTGGCGGTCCATAAAAGTATAGACTTTTTCAGTACAGCAAAATGATTTATACAAAAACAAACAAGAGTGCAAGTTACAATTGGTCTTAAAACAAATAATATTGTACCCTAGATGAACATAAAAGTAAAACAAAGTGAAAACCAAAAACTCTGTATGGCAACACCTAGAACAGGTTACCTGATTTAGTTCATTTTTAAAATTTTGCGCTGTCTGAAAATTTCAGCTCTCTAGGTCGACGCGTTCTCAGGCAGTGTCCAAATATATAGTGAAAACCCAAAGTTTTGTATGGCAACGCCAAGAAATGGTTGTCGAATTTAGTTGGTTTTTAAGTTTGTATTTGCAATTCTTATGAAAATACTGTTTACAAGACTTCAGCTCTCCACGTCAACACGTTTTCAGGCAGTGCCCAAATATATTGTCCAAAACTAATGTTTTGTATGGCAACACCAAGAAGGGGTCGCCCGATTTAGTACATTTTTGAAAATTTATTTACTATTTCGATTCTCAGTCAGTGCCCAAATATACCGTTAAATGAGAAATTTTCGTATGGCAATTCTACGAAAGAGTTGCCCGATTTGTCCCTTTTTCAAAATTAAATTATGTTTTTTTTTTTTTAAAAAAGCCTGCGTGCAAAATTTCAACAATCTAAGTGAACATGATCTCAACGTATCGTGTGGATGGACGGACGGACGCAGAGACTGACCGGCGGATTTGCAAAAATCAAAATAACTTTGATTATTATGCGTGGGTATCCAATTCAATAATTGTAAAAGGAGATGTCATTGGTACAAAGTCGTTACTTTTATGGTTAGCCACATGTTTGCATTTTGTAAAAATGCTTCACCTTCGAAAATCGTATTTCGAGACCAGTTGAAACACTATATGAGCCCCTTGGTATATAGTCGCTAGAAAGATAATCGATTGTAGATAACGTTATAGTTGAAAAAGTATACCCGTGTGCCACTTTTACTTACAAAAAAAATTGACAAGAAGTAAAAAAATTGGAGTTTCGGGTCCGAATTTTGGTTTTGAAAAATAAAAAAACAAAAAAAAAACAGAATGTAACTTCCTGAAACGACTTTAATTTAAGTAGGTTCATAACTAAGTTTCCTTAAATTTAAAAAAAGAATCAAGAAAAAATATAATTTCGAATGAAAAAGTTATGACAGAATATGTTGAAATAGGTTTCCTCAAAGTCCAAAACGGCAAAAAAAAACACTGTTTTCGATTTGAGTGACCTCTAAACATTAATGAATTTCACTTCATTTTGCAAAGAAGTTTAAAGTTGCATTATCTAGCAAATTCCAAACGAGCATTTGCACATTTTAAAAAATTCTGCAAATCCATTTATTTTTGGGCCACCCTAGTAGTGGTTTGTTTGAATTTTCAAATTGCATACTTTTATGCGTTATGTCCATTTAGCTTTTGAGAACAGAAATCATGAGCTTTTATTTTGTCGTAACGCCCCGTTTTTTTGGTAGAAAAATGGACATATTTACAACTTATGATTGCGAAGAACTGGTAGGTCGTGGAAATTCACTTCCCATTAGAAAATTGTTCACAACGGAGTACTAATGAATGTGTAAAAAAGAACGTAAGAAATACATATATGAAAAATGCAGGAACTGGTGTGTCTATGACCCAACTGTAAAACATCCGTTTTTCGGCGGTATAAAGTCAGTTATGACGTAAAAATGATGAAAAAAAATAAACCTCTCAATTAGCCTCTCCTCTCTCCTTAATTTCATACCAAACATGACAGATTTTGGACTACTACCGATACCCAAAAAGCCTCGCATTTGTTATCTACATTTTTTTACTCTACACCCAAAATCGGTCGGACAAAACCCGACTCAGAGTTAGGTGTCCTTCAATATTGTTACAAGGAAATTTACCACCGAGGTCCCTCAAACCTGCAAATTACCGTTAATAAAAATGAAATATGCCATATAAGACCAATGCATATCTTATTACCAAAGTCATTTCTTAGGTTCTTTTGTTGGTGTTACAGACCTTGAACACTTCCCTGCGACTTATTTCAACTCCTGCATTTTTTTCATTTTATTTTAAATTTCAATTCAGGGAACTGATTCCTATTTGTATCCCTTTCGCATTGCTTCCCCCTATTATATTTCGCCCGAGCTGCTATTTTTTTTTATACCACATATATTCGACAAGTTATAATTGAACCTCATGAAGTCTCATGACTATTTTCAAAAATGAAGGAATCTTTGGACCTTCCTAGTATGTAGATCTGCATCTGCAATGTGACAATGAAAATGTATTATTAAAAACCGAAAAATACTCAATTTAACCTGTAATCAGTAGAAGCAAACAAAATAACCGAATACCACCCTTAAAACTGTAGAAGTTAACAGGGTCCACTTTATACTACGCTATTTCGATATGACAACCATATGTAAAAATATTAAATTACTAATGTTTTACCTTTTGTCAACGTATGTTATCACCAATAGTGCCAAAACACTGTCGAAAACCACGATTCTCAAATCCAGCAACAATTCCATCAATCTTATCTACCGATGATGGATACAAATTTATGTATGCACTTCGCACGCTGCAGCTCAAAATTCCAAAACGATTTCCGCTGTAGTTGTCCGGCCAACTGCAAACAGATTCTGTATTCACTGGACGAGCCTAATGCATACAAAGCTTTATATTTTCGATAATTTCCATGTATTCTGGCAATGCATTTTGATTAAACCTTATAAAAATATTTTTTTTTTTAAATAATGTTTTTCACTTCCAAATTGTTGAATTAAAAATTAAGTCTATCCCGTCATTTCGATCCATTTCGTTTCTTCATTGTCATATATCACAATCAGTTTAACAGTACAAGGCTATGTGTCTGCAGTTGCCTAATGATTGATTATGCTCTAATGAGTCGTTAGTTTATTATAAAACACTAGAAACACATGCTACAATTATATTTGCGTAAGCGGTGCACCACAGCTCCGCCTACCAGCGGCGTATATAGGAATGACATCTAGGGGGCATAGGACTTCAGTGTATATAATATATATTTTTTTATATATATATATATGAGTCTTTATTAAACACGCTATAAAAAAAAACAAAAAACGTGTAAAAAGTGGCTCTGAAAAGAGAAAGAAAAGCTCTAACTAAACTAAATCTAAAATGTCGCAAAAGGTTTAAACAATACAAAAAAGAAACTTAATAAAAGGTGTGAAGACTAAAACTACACATGGCACATAAAAACACAAAAGATTAAAAACCAAAGGTAAGTGGTAATTGTAAAAATTTTCACAATAATTTTGAAATAAAGTTTTAATTCCAAAGTCGAAGTTATCCCAAATTTAAAAAGTGTGCCTATATCTACAGATAAGTGGCAGTTTAAAGAAGAGGCCCCCATGAAAAACAAGAATTTTCTTTTAAAAACGACCGAATAAGAAATTTAGAAACGAATAATTTTATTAAGTGCCACTAATACTGTTATAGAGTCCTGCGAGGCAGCCTGTAGTATCGTAGACCTTAACAAACTGCCCTCGTCATCCCTCCAGCTTAGCATCTCTAACAGAGTGCTTGTCCTTCCCACAGCACATGCAATGATTCCTAAACGGGAGAAGCCCCTCGGACTAGTGTTGCAAATGCTGTGGCCTGTAATCACCAGCGAAAAGAACTCCATGCTGCACCGACCATAGTAGTTGCCATGTGCAGTTGAATGTGTCTGCGTTCAAGACGTTCAAGACGCTTAAGTGCTTGTGCATAATGTAGCGGGTCAGACCTCTGATTCCCATCTTCGACTCTCATGTAGTACAAATGAATTGCAGATTTACCCAGTGTCAACATAAAGCTAATCAAACAATTCAACTGCCTACAAACCTTCCGTCCCCACAGAAATGATGTTCTAGTAAAACCGAAATTCGGATGGATCAACTGACACATATCGAGATCGAGTTCCATTAGATATTGAAAAGCTGAGAAAGTAAAAGAGTTACGAAACAGGGTGCCTTCACCAGCACAAACTCTCACATCCTCTTAACTCACCGGTTGATATGTGACAACTAATTAGAATGCATAATACTGCGATGCAGCAATTTGAATGCTACAGCAGCATCTTTCAAATTAGAAGGATAAATGTAGACTACTCTGCATGTTATCCCTCCTATCACGTCAATATTCACCCTGAGGTATGTTCCCCATTTGTTGTATCCTGTATACACCGTATACACTGTATACACCGGACATAAGCACATCACGGAACGCACGTGTTGTTAATGTACTTAAAGGTATATAAGGTGATCTGTTTAGAAGGAAAGCATCTTCCAAACCAGTGTCAGGATTACTAGTCGCAAGTTAGTGAAATTTGTCCCAGGCAGAATGCGCCAGGTAGTGTAGTCGTGGGGTGTTAGTGTGTTTTCAACAGTTTCCGAAGATATCAATATATTATCTCCAGGAACCATCTGTAGATGCGTGTCATCTTCAAAACCTCGAGCATCACCGAACACTGAATATGTTAATTCCGTAATACCGTCAGTACCGTAGAATATTCCACTTTAGGGGAAATGCTGGCCTGATTCTCCCCCATGTCTGAATCGTTGAGATTAGATCCTTTGTCCAGTCACGGGGATAGGGAGAAAGCAGGTAGTAACAATCCCTATGCCGATCCCTCCCAGTGCATTGACTCACAGTTGAGAAATCAAAGTGTCACTTCGGCATTACACTCTTTGGAATGCACTCACTTGGAGACACCTTTATTTCACAACCAAGTTAGTGAGACCTAATTCACCCATCTTGAGTGGCAGACAGAGCACGCTTTCATCAACCTTTCGTCTTCCGCACCAAAAGGCGTATAACGCTATTGCTTGAAGAAGACCTACAAAGCTTTCATCGAATATCTCAAACTTTAGCAGATGAACGATGGACGAGGTAATAAAATAGTTTATCAGGCCTAACCTTATTAAGTATAATGGAGATAGTCGACTAAGTTTTGAGTTTACAGTTATAGAGAGTTTCTCCAGAACAATCAGGCTGTTCACGACAATAGGAAGGTCGTCTGCATATGCCAACATAGAGAACCGACATTGGCATACGGTAGATGAGATGAATATTCTCCAAGCATTCGGCGAAAATTCACCAGTAGTGGCTTCACCGAAAAATCTTATAGCATACCTGACAATGGTCAGCCATGTCCGATACTTCGATGAAACGGGTTAGGAGTTAGAACCTGATTTTGATGCTTAACAAAAGTTACTGAATCTCTATACGGTTGCCCGATGATATCGAGCCACTTGGCGGAAAAAAAATGCCTCGATAGCAGTCAAGAGTTACTCGTGCGATATGCTATCAAAAGCCTTTTGTTGGTCTAATGAAAGCATAGCGAATTGTTCACCCGTCTGTTCATGGTATATAAACAACTGTTTGGCTACCGCGATATTGTCGTAGATACTACAACCCGGTACAGAATAGAACTGTTTCGGGTTTATTACAGCAGTAACCACTCAGCGGAGTATTGCCCCTAACGGTTTGGAGACGATTTTGTAGTCCACATTGCATAGAGCTACTGGCATCTAGTTTCGCAGCCGCTGTAAAGCTCCTTTCCTTGGAATAAAGCGCATAATAAACCTCGTCCAGATAAAAGGAAACCCGGAATGTGTCTTAACCGCCGAAGTAAAGATTTCTAAAAGGTCAAGTATTAATAAATACCTAAAACATATGAAAAATTCTGGAGTCAAGCCATCATGACCAGGTGAAGTGTGTCGCCCTAGATCCTTACACTCATCAGAAAAAATCGGATATTCTCAAGAAATTATGATGTTCGACCAGAAGCTCTCGGCGTCTGTTAAGATTAAAGATTACTGTATACGCTCGAACATATTTTGATAGCTGTTGTCCTTTGAAGACTTGTTCAGATGCATCAGCTATTGATTCGACTTTACAAGAAACAGTACGTCGCCCAGTTTCCTGGAAGAAGTACTCGATTGAACATTCGCCTTCTGCTCTGCTTAAAAGTTTGTGCTGTCAAGCTTTCCTTTATTCTATTGTAATAATGAATCACCTTCGACCGAGTTGGAAGAAAAGCTGCCACACTAGATCCTTCTGCCGACAAGGTGGAAGCTTGATGCCCACTATGGTTGAAATTTGTTTCGTTAAAGGATCGAATTTGGAGCTTTCCAACATCCCAGCATTGGCTAATAATACAGGTTAATTTTACCTAAATTCGTCAAATATCCAGGAAAATTGTCTTTGTAACTTTGTATACTCATACAAACATATATTCTATTTAAGAATTCAACGAGCCTCTAGCATTACATATTGTGCACGACACTAAGTCCAGATATAAGACTCTCGCGCTCCCCGCCGGCGCAATGGTACTCGCCGGCCGACAAACTGATTGCGATAATTTTGTCGTAGGCACTGTGCGTGTAGTATCGTATGCTCTGAATTTATTCATTGAGATACTTTGAACAGTATATTGAATAATATAAAATCTACAATTAATGTAAAATTAAACGATCTTCTCAATGCATTTATATGTGTGTGTATGGACATTTTTCAAAATGCCTGAAAACAATAAGTGTTTTATTTGTGACAAAACAATCTCGGATGTTATTCCAGAGGCCACAGAAACTTTAAGAAATTGCAGTAAAGAACAGGAAGATGGCAAACACCAATTACTCAGTGGAAAAGATTCGATAGACATTATACGAGACCAAGCAATATTAAAGCAGCCAAGAAGAAAAATGTAATGAAGAAGCATCCACCTCAAAATTATCATGCTTCTCTTATACGGAATAAAGAGATAAGGATTTTCAAGAAAATCAAACAAAAGTACCGGTAAGCAGAAGAATTTCTATCACTGCTATTGACAATTTTGAAAATTTAAAAAAATATTTAATCTTTAAAAACAAAATAAGGTATATCCTAGATAAATTTGAAAACAGTGGGATATATAAAATAAATTGTAGTGATTATGATGCAATCTATGTAGGTAAAACTATAATATCCTTTAATACCGGATTCGGCGAACACATTAGATCGTCTAAGTCCGCTAACCCTACTTAGGGCCTCTCAAAACACATAAAAGAAGAAATTTTGCATAGATTAAATTCTGATCCGACTTTAGATAAATACGAAATCCTAGAAATTAGAAAAGCGAGATACGATGGTTGTTTATTCGTTCATGATAAATTAGATTTTACTGATACAAGCTCCGTCCTTAACCGCCTATATGTAGCCTTTCCGTTTATTGCTAGAGAGAGAAAGCTCTAAGTTTTTTTTCCTGATAAGTTATCTCAGAATATGTTGTATGTATGTAAATCACTAAGTTCAGTGTAGCCTTAGAAAACATCTTAGTAAGACGAAACGCGTCGGCCTCTATAAAAATATTGTTTGATTTGGTTTAACATAATTTAGTGTTACGTAGAGTATTAATCCAGTTTTATTTCACCAACATCTTGATACAATTTCATGAATATAATAACAAACTCCAGCTAAATCGGACATTTCGTTCTTGAGTTATTATTGTCACCGCATTTTTAAACTTGTTTCAAGATAATCGCACTTAAAGTTTTAAGTTATGTTTAAAGTGTATCTATGGCGGTATTCTCAGTAGACTCAAAACATCTTCAAATAGACTAACTTGAAATTACACAATAATCTTGAATAGTTTTACTTTCAGATTATACAAAAAAATATCGATTTTAAAAGTCTGTTGGTAGGCCTACCCTTTAAGGGGAATTCCTTAAAGAAGTTGACTCAGTGAAATATCTGGAAATGATAATAGATGATTAGCTGACTTGGAAACAACACACTACATCTGTATGTTAGGTAAAAAGTGGCACCAATTCTGGGAATAAAAACTAGACGATACCTACAAGCATTTATAATTACTTTCAATATAATTAACTGGTCACAATGTAGCAATAACTTACTAAACTGCATGAATATAATAGTAAAGAAAGCGTTAGAGTCCATATTTAATTTACATATACTCACACTAACGCATTTGCTCTTTGATTCGACAAATTTCCTGTGCTTAAGGGGGGTTAACACCAAAAAAAAGCTCACGATTTCTGTTTCCAAAAGCTTAGTGCACATAAACGCATAAAAGTATGCAATTTTAAAATTGAAACAAATCACTACATATATGTACATGCAAAGCTATATGATGCTGTGATATTCATCAGTATTGTACTCCAAAGCATGTCGGGCATCAGCACAGCAGTAAGGTAGAATCACTGACTTATAAGTCAGTGGGTAGAATTACTTAGGCATGGCGAGATTTCAAATTTGGCTGTCGGATTTTTCTTAGAATTTTGTTGAGGAGCAGGCAAGGAGCGAACGAAATATATGCTCTCTGTGCTGTTGATCAGACACTTTTCCGTGTAATTTGTCTGGCACTATTTATTGCTTCGTCAATTTTATTTTACTGAAGTCGGTCATCAAATAAAACTCTTCCAAGAATTCTGAGTTGTAATATACCTACCATATAATTTTTGCAATGTTCGCACGTTGTCAGATTACCATTTTATTAACTAGATATCCAAAGAACTACTTTAGAGAATTAGATTTGAATTTACCAACAACACAATTTTCAGGTTGAGCTATGTCTGGTAGATTTTCTAATCTAATTTTAGTATATATGTACATATATACAATTTTATCTCTATCTAATTCCTCAATTTTGTTCGCATCAAATTTTTCAAGTTTCAAGAAACGCAATCCAACCAGATTAGCCTAGTCGGAGTTACTGTCACTCGGAAAGATTACCAATATAGCAAATAGTTAATTCTTTTCTGCGACTCGATGTTAACACTGCCATCAAATCTGCCATTCTCGTGCTCTTTTCTTCCCTACTGGTGTGGTTATTGTGTAACCCTGTCCATTGCAATGTTAATTTAGGATTTTCAATTCATTCCAAAAGTACCTTAAATCTACCAATCCAAATCCCTCCATGGAATTTTCGTTCATATCTTCATCCTGATTCTCTTTTTCTATCAGAATTGTGAACGAATCTATTTCGCTATAATCCGCAATATTTGGGCTGGCATTCATTTTACCTGCTTCATATCTTTCTTCATTTATATTAGCAAAATTTCTTTGCTGTGCGGTTAAATTTTCTTTTGTGCTTTCCTGTAGAGATCTGAAACACAATAATGGAATACAAAATAGTGTTGTCGTAGTCGCTATGTCAATGCAGTATAAATATATCGTGTAGATAGAAAGACGAAGATAAGAACAGAGCAAGCATCAAACCGGTAGGAGATATTTCATTGAAATTCGCGATGGGTAGTACCACTAAGCGTAGGTACAGTAAATAGAGAAATCTATTAGATTGAAAAATCCCCGACAGTCTTCTTCTTGAGAAGGTGTCTCCCAAAGGAAAATTTTTGCTTTGGTCCACGAAGTTCTTATTTCTACCCATTTCATAGTTCTATTCACTTAAAATAGGACGCGGGACGTGGTATTCAAAAAATTAATTGATTCTTTACGGCAGAAATTCGCTGAGAGAGCCACGGTAGTCGATTTCGAAAAAATGTTAGAGTTACTCCGTGAAGATCTTTGGTTGCCAGAAAGGTCAGCTAGTTTACCTATTCATGGAGGCAGTAGTGTCAAAAATTACTTCAAAGCATGCGTAAAATACGGCGAATAAATCTACCAAAAACAACTCTGTGAAGCAAGGGGTGAGCCCATTCTAAAGGGAGTATAAATTGGTCCCGTTATAAAGGCTTTGGATGAATTAGCTATTTATTTTGGTACTTACAGAAGAACTGATTTTTCTTTAAATGATTTTTAGGCGATACCGATACTGCATTGATAAAAAGATTCATCACATAATGACAGCACTCGAACTTTTAGAGGGGACGGGCCAATCGAAAGGTATAATCGCTATATAAAGAGGAAGATTAACCCGATCAAATGGGCATTGCAAGTACCTGAGAATGGAACGCTCATAATAATTTTCGTGCAATGAGCTCAATTAAAACATTTATAAGAAAGAAGTTGCTTTTACCGAAATATATATTAAATCGCATAAATATTCGTCAGCAGATTCCCTCTTAGATAAAAAAAGAATTAAAAAAATAATTTCAAAAGAAATTTGTCATTGGTACAAAGCCGATACTTTTATTGGTCGACACAAGTTCTTTGTAATTTGTAAAAATGCTTCTTCTTCGAAAATCGCATTTTGAAAACAATTCATACATAAATTAATAGTACTTAGTAGTAATTATAGTCGCTAGAAAGATAATCGATTGTAGTCAAAAAATTAGTACACACTGTATATAATCGTGACAACTCACTACACCTCATCAATTTTCGTTCAGTTTTCTAAATTACATACATATATTCGAAAAACAACACTTCAAAACTTTAAAAAGTTCCATTTTGTCCTTTCTACAGCTTCACTAAAACGCGGTCATAAATGGAACGCAACAAAAAATAACTATTTATAATTTAGCCAACCTTCCTGCAAAATTTCATCAAAATCATTTACATTTCACAAATTCAAATTCACGTTTCACAAATTTGTACATTTATAGGATTATTTAATTTTCGTACACACAGATTAACATACCTAACAATATTCAGTTTTCTCGTCTTTATTCAATAATTATTGGCCCGAATTTTACTAATACGTCCCATGATTAAATAATGTTACTCACAATTCGTTACCTATAACCATAATAGAATTGACAAAAAATTTCTCGCTTCAAAAGCAAAAATGAACAAATTACCAATGATAAAAATTCAAATATTCCGGGAAATCTACACACATAACCTAATGCAGAAAATAACGGCACACACTCTTCAAGCATACAGCTACAGCCCGCTGAGCTTTCAAAACAAATGAAAGCCTTCCAAAAGCACAGTACTCCATCTGACGATGATAGAATGAATTGAAAACGCCAAATTGTATGCAAAATATAATAAATCAAGAAATTTTTGCCGTTACCATCATTAACATTATTGACTTTATTTCCTTTATCATTGCACTAAAAAATTTGCGTTTTTCAAAATAAACAGAAAAAGGTTCGATCTTTGTTACAAATTGAACTTTCATTGAAATAATATCATAATTTTGGTAGTTAATTGTCTCGGAAAATAGCAACTTTCAAACTAAAATATATTAGTAACCAACATTTTTTGTCTGGTTTTCTTTCCGTCACTGCCTCTTCCAGACCAAGATCTTCCATACTCAAGTACAAATTTATCTATTTAACGTACCATTATTATGTTTTGATGTACTAAGCTTTGCAAATTTCATGAATTCCAGAGTTTTCTAAAGCTAATTAAATACATATAAAACCCCGAAATCTTTATTTTTGACACGTCATTACCTAAGTTTATGCATTTTCACTAACTATGTACAATTTTTATCATGATAATACGCACAGATTTGCAGTAAATTTGTATTAACTTTTCGTGTTTTTTAAGATTTCAGTGGTAACCCCCCTTAAAGAATTAATTTGCGTGGAAAATGCAATAATGATATATGAAATAAAAAATAAGTTGATAAAGTCAAATATAAACTTAATAGTGCATAGTGAAACCCATAACTACGGGACTCGATTATACGACATACGACATATACGTTTACATTACGATAGAACAGACAGAAAACTAAAGGGTCTACAACATACAGCTTACCCATATACAATGGATTCCCAGATAAATAAAAAATACAGAGCAAGTGCTCAAGTTCTAGCAACGAATAAAGAATTTTGCACATGAAAATGTTCCAATAATATGTGCAAGCTAAACTGATTACTATAGACTAGAAAGAGAGTAATCGGAAAATAGAAGAAGTCTCCCACGTAATTCCAGCCTATGGCTGTCTGCGAAGATGCCCAACTACCTCATATAAGAAAAGTGAATAGTTGGGTCATTGCATAGCAAATTGACCAAAAATAAAAGAACGTGTGACATGCCCATCACCAATTTTGTTGAAGCCTTTACATGCTTGGAGGATTTGTGAAAACAAAAATACGAAGTAAAAATTTTCCCTATACAATGCGGGTTTTGGAAGTGATGGCCTTTTCAAAATTTCGCAAAAATGCTATCCTGATCTTCTTTACAAATTTATATATATATATTTCTATTCCAGGACAGTGAAATATGGCTCATTTGAAGGATTGAATTTCTGGTTATCTAAGAAAAATAGTATGTCAAAAATATATGCGGAAAAGGATATCAAGAATAAGGACTTTATCCTTTATCCTTGATATCATGGAAAATGTGCTTTTGATTTTAATCATTTTTATTTTATTTTTTACCTTATATTATCCACTAAAACATATTAAAATTTTAACTTGAGATCGCAGTGGGACCAAGGAGTAAAAAATCAACCAAGTTTCACCAAAAAGCATTTACAACTACCCACATATAAAACAAATTTGTTTTTATACAGGGTTTCCCGTATGTGGTTTTGCACCTAAAAGCTATGCAGAGGACATGCTTAGACAGGAAAAAAATTGTACGGATGGTGGAGGGAAACTTAACGGTTTCCGAGATAATGGGGTATGTTTAAGAAATATGGGTATGTTTTTATAGATCACCCTGTAACTTTACATCCTATAATAATGATTTAAAATTTGTAAGATTGATAATCGTTGGACCTTTCCAATGGTCTATCATTTTGTTCCCTCCCCCTATCCTGAGGAAGTTATGGCTAATCAAAATTAAACTTTCGGAATTTTGACTCGGTAACTACTATTTTTTTCCTGTTATATACTCATATGTATTTTCAATTTCAGCCGTGAATCCAGACCTTTTGTCTCCAATTTAATAACATTCCAATAGTCGTAAGAAAATTATGGAACAGGGTAGCAGTCAATTGGAAGTAATATTGTAATATGAAGTAATATTATATGGTACAGCGAATACTACATTTGCAGAAAAATAGCAACGTCAAGAACATGTCGAACAATGGCGTCTTAGGAAAATCTATAATTAATTGGATTAGTAATCTTATATTATTACTGATCTAATTTAAAACCCTAGATACACATCGCTCCTAATGAACAATTAACTAATGACTCCTTAGATCATAATGTTTCATTGGGAAATTGCAGACACGCAGCCATTTTTTTAATAAAGTCGTACAAACTGGTTTTGACATACTTATGACGGTGAAGAAGTGATATGGATCGAATCATTGATATAAACGTGGTTTTAAGTTATTTTATTTTTTAATTTAACGATTTGGAAATGAAAAAACAGTTATATTAAAAAATATTTTGATAATAGGTATATTTGTGCTTTGAATCTCTTTGCATTTCTTATTATTTTTCTAATAGGCAGATGCACAGTGTAGCTTTAGATATTATACGCCAAAATATATTCAGATCCACCACATTTTTCATCATTAGAGCTCTAATGAAGGAAAATATGCTTCAATAGTGTTCTTCATTATGATCTGATTTTCGAGCCATAATTATGAATATTATGTGATACACGGCATCTTAATGAATAATTAGTATTAATCATTCATTAGATTGTGCTGTTTGTCTTGTGTATAATAATATGATATCATTACTGATCTAATTTAAGTCTCAACTTTATAAATTAACTCAAATATTACATCTTTGAACAGATTTTTGGCAACAATGTTCCTCCATTAAGTGCAATTTTTGTAATCCAGATTGTTGTGTAAAAAAAAAACATTCTGCCATTCAATCAAGCTATCAGTATTAACCAATCAGTCATGGTAATCCGATATTTTTTATAACAATTAAATTGCTGTTCTAATCTAATAATGATTACTTTTTACCTAATATAATATACATATTATATATGTATAAACTCCAGTATGCAAAACTTACAAATTCACTTCTTTGAGATACTGTTGCCAGTTGTCGTAATTACCGAGTTGTAAACAAAAACTCAATATAATGGACCACTTGAATTCTGCGTGCAAAAGGCGAAATTGCAATAATTAACACAGCCGTTCTGGAGGACCCTTTTGTGTACACACAACTTTTCTTTCTTTTCAGATTGTTAATGTTCGCGCCCTTGTTAGTATACGGGTGTGTGCACTTTGTAGAATATTTTCCGTTGCTTGAGGGCTTTCAAGTTTCTCTTTACTTTACAGGTATTTGGGAATTCATCCCGAGCCCTTCCGCCGGCTAAGTTTCAACTTCCACAATGCAGGTTATAAGTGTTTGTTGATCAAACATTGTTTCTGTTCGCAATACATACAGAATCCGGTTAAAGCAGAAATTTTGTGCGCTCCAAGTACCTCAATCCCTCGTTCCAGTTGAACTAATTATAAAATGTAGAGGGTGTCGTGGAAAATATACAAATTCAAGGGTTCACTGAATGTAGAATTTTTGCTGAGGAGCTGCTCCCTGTGCAAATAGCAGTTCACCGTAGACTTCTTCCCGAAGTTATTTGAAATTAATTTGAAAAGTGCTGTTGGTGTCATTAATTTGCGTTGAGTGAACAAGAGTGAAACTTGATTCAAATAGTTTGGCTCTGATTAGCTAATTAATGTTTGTTGCATTCCGTAAACAGGATTTGTAAAATGAAAATTGCTGTTCCATTTATCATGTTTCTTGGCATACCATTTTCTTAAAATAAGTTTTGCTTCTAAATCTGTGTAATTATCTAAATGAAATATTCTAAAATTTCTAATTGATTTTATGTTTATATCACACTTTGAAAATTTCAATTAATTTCAAATTTATTGATGTTTTTTAAATCAAATTTAAATTGTTTGAAATATTGAAATTGGATTATGCATGTGTATAAAAGTGTATTAAAAGAACACAATAGCTGTTAGAACTGGCAAAAGTGCCGGATGCCTAAAAAAAACGTAAGTATAGATGGAGGAATTCAATATTTCCTAAAGAAATTATAAGCTACTAAAGCTCCCACTAAAGATCAGCAAGCAGAGATGATACACACTTGATGTAATTTAAATGTTTACTATAAAGTCCGGTCTTGATGATACCAAAGAGTCTAAGGAAGCATATTTTACGGGAATAGGACGACCAACACCTAGGCATTATTCGCGTGAAGTTGCTTATTCGGAGCACGGTATGGCACAAAATGAATAGTGATATCGATAATCTTGATAGTACTTATAAAATCTGTTGGTGAGCGCAAAATGAAAAAAAAGATGCTACGTATCATTGAAAAAGTGTGTATTGATTTATTTCGTTTTAAAAGTGAAGAAAATGTAGGGAATTATTTCCTTTTAAAAGAAATAGATTTCCTGATTGCAATATTTTCTAAATAGTTTAATGTTAGAGATATATACAAAAAGAAAAATCGAGTACTGTATTATTGGAAAACTTGTGGCGACGGTGACACTAAATTTTTTGAAATCAAATACATTATGCTTTCGTAAAGTAATGTTACTTCATTCAATACCTCCTTTTGTCGAATTTTCCCTTTTTCGTTAACATCTTGTTACGTTTGCGACGAATAGTTTTGGTAGGTTTTGGAAATTTTGAAAATTTAGTTTTGTTTGTAAAAACTGTTTTAATGTGAGTTTAGCCTTTTTTTCTCTGTGATATACACAAGAAGAGTTTTATTGAAAAATATGAAATGCTAGAGCTCATGTCCACTAATATGCGGATATCCAGGTATCAGGACTATCCGATTTCTGAAATCCAAAATCAAATACCAAGATCTGCAACAATAAAAGTTCTGTGATAGATCCATTATGAAAAAGTCTTTTAGAACTATTATATCTGACTTTAAAATATAAAAGTCCCGTTCAAACTGTTATCGAAAAATTTAAAAGAAAAAACTCTTATGATACTTTTATCATTGGACTTAAATGAATAAAAGTCTCTGGTAACAGTTATGAACTGAATAAAATTTATAAATGTCCTATATTGAGTCTAAAAAATTAAATATCTTGTGGGAGTTTTATGAAAAGACTTTTATTAATAAAAGTCTGTAATAATTCTTAGCACTGGCCTAAAAGCATAAAAGTCTTTTAAGACTCTTATTATAAGATTTAAAAAAATTAAAGTATTTTTGGACTCTTATCATAAGTATACGGTTAATAATTAACTATTATCTTATGATCTAAAATTTAAAAAATCTTTTATAACAGTTATGTAGAACTAAAAATAAAGTTAAATTTTAACTATTATTTCAAGATTTTTCAAAAAGTTCCAGAAGAATTATGACTCCAAGTTTTAGCATTCATGTTTATTTGTTTATTTAGTTTTCTCATCGTTTTCTAGTAAAAACTACAAGCCATGCCTTAAAATACGCCAGCGAGTGAACAATATGTTAAAACAATTTTCAATATTTCGTCTTGGTGTGATATATATATAAATAACTATATATCTTCCTCTAGATTTCTACGTAGAATTTTTAAAAGGAAAAGCTGCATTTCCGATAGTGGAAATGCCCTTGGAATAGGGAGCACCGCTTCAAATAATTCTAGTCTTCAATTAATTTTCGTACTCTGCCGTTCTTATGCTTCTACGGGAACGTCCCTAAAAGTATACTTAACATATCTTCCAAGCAGAATAAAGTTGAATATAACTTCTTACAATAACAAAATATTAGACCTGAATTTGAACCGACTTTAATTTCGATATGTTTGCCTTCAATGCATCTACATTATACAATGCGGCATGTTACATTTTGTTTCGAGATCATCGGAAATTTTCTCTAGAACTCACCATATAGTACCTAAAATAATTCTCCTGACCCACTGGGAAAAAGATCGCTCTAAGAAATCTCAAGAGATTACCTGGAATCTCGCACTGCTTTTTTCCCCTATCCCAGTTCATTGCTTTTTAACATAGGCATGTCCGCAGAAGCAGGCGCTTCACTGCTATTCTTAAGAAGCGCTTTAGTGGGTATGCTAAATGATGCGCGAAGAAATTTTTGGAAATTTTAATGACTTTTAATTAAGAGGCCTTCAAGACTGCTTCCTGAGAACAGTACTACGGCACTTATATTTGTTTATGATTATTTTTGGTATTAAATTTTATGAAGTTGATGATAAGCAAACATTCTCCCTCTTATTCTCACTTTTGTTAACCAAAACTTCAGAATTCTTTTAACCACCCTGAACTTCACATTGAAAGTGAGGAATGCGCTACTTCGCACAATAGTGGAAAATTTCACAGTCCATATTCGTGGAAAATTAAATGAAATCACCCCTTGTCGTAATTCTGCAGGAAGAGCTGGGCAATACTTAAGTAAAAAAAGACTTAAGTAATTAAGACTTATTATTAAATACTTTTGAATTGCCCCTACTTAGTACTTGAACATAAGTTCTTGCTTCTATTTACTTGTAATTAAGACTTAGTTTTGTACTTATGTAAGTACTAAGAGTTTTACTTAAGTATTTCTGAATCTATTAAGTCAAATATCTAACTCTTCGTAGAAAAGTAAACACAATCTCTAGCGCAACTCCTTTTTTGTTGAGTTTTAAAGCACGCAAATAATTGTTAATGTAACGTCTCGCTCGAATATAAAACTCGACGATGCCTCGACTTGATAACATAACCACTGACATGTATAATATGGACTGACTACGTTCATAGAAATACACTGCAGAAAGTAGGCTCACTTCTATATTGCTGATTTACTTACGCTGAAGTACTCAGGCTTTCGGTACTTGTACTTAAGTACTTTTTCTTTGGTACTTGGACACCTCTGTAACTCTGCTCATGAAATAATCGTGTAGAGAGCTTACAAGTGATGGCTATAGAAGCTCTTGAATTACTTATTTATGTGTTTGAGTATTTTTCTGAAAGATCAGTGAATATTATCCTGAAGAGTTTCCAAATGATGGCAGGAAATCGCTTAAATTGTGCCACTTCCAGAAGCGCTGGTGTTTTGTTCCAATGAGGACCGTAGATTTTCCCACTTTACAACTGTACGCAAGAAAAATAATGCTCACTGTTTGAGATTGGGAACTATAACGTAATAATAGTCGGATTTATTAATTAATTATATTATTACTTTACATGTATTCATGTAGGACAATGTCAGTGTCTCTCTGCACTTAAAATGAATTGCAGACCTTCTCGATTGCTTTCTTAGATCATCCTTTATAAGAATGAGGGATGTCGTATATAGGCCTGGACATTCTAGTAGGCAAAGAAATACATTTTTATGAATCTAACCTTCTTCCTTTTTGATAGGTCGTTATGAAGTATCCCTTTATGTACCTGTCCCTATTAACTGGTTTCATTCTTTTATACATTGTCCACAATAAGTTAATATATAACAGTATTTCAAAAGATTCTGCTCGTTTTAATAACCAAATGGAAATCACACTTTAAGCTGCAAAGTTTTGAAACGGATCGAATCAATTGTGTTCATTCATTTAATTTAGGCTAAACGGACCGGATCGAATAGAAATTAAATATCTGTCAGGGTGTCTACCCTGAGATCACTGTACGCTATCTGCAATGCGTCAGTTCATTAATGTGTGGACGAGACTTTGCTATTTAGCTTAGCGTTCAAAGTAAGCAGACATGCCGCCCGAATCGTAGTCAGAGCTGAAGCCAATTTAAGTGACACGAGCGGGAAAAAACCAAAAGATTGTTAAGTTTTTAAAAATAAGTACGTAATACTCAGGTGCAATGGTTCTGGAATTGTTGATGGACTTGTTCCGTATTGGTGAGTGAATTGTTAGTGCTCCTCGTAATGGATACCCCCTATTGGAATATGCAGCGAAGTTTGGGATACTGCAGATCACGACCAGTCAACAATTGAGGTAAAAGCAAACCCGATAACTATGGCAAGTACCAAGAAGTTTCATTTTCCCGAATTGTTATGTTGTTCGTCTGTGCGTTAGGATGAATAAAATAAAATGGTAAATTGTCGTGCAATGCAAATGACACCGAAATAGATTTGGGTGAGATAGTTTAATCTCTTTCCGTGCCTAGGTTTCTGTCAATGCTAATTCTCACTTCTTTCCATGATTCTATCCCATGCGAATATGTAGCTGCAATTATGAATACCACTACTAATTGGCCAGCTAATGTTTATTTCTCAGCATTTTGCAAAACCAAGTTTGAACAGGAAATGTCGCAAGGTACCTACCTTAATATTTCAGCTAAATAAATTCTAATACTGTAAGAAAAGTTTTATGCGTAACCGCATTTAGCAAAAACTGATGTTCAAAGGTTAACTTGGCTGGCGATTTAGCATACAAGACAAATTCAATAAAAAAACCTTGCTTCCTCACAAGATTAAAATTCAGCAGACAGTATTTTCACAGTAACGCCGATGTTTAAGATGTAGGGGAATTCTTAAGGATTTATACTTGTTAATGAAAACACGCGTTTTATTTAATAAATTCTTTAGTTAGACCTGTAGCCGAGCAAAGTACCATAGAGGCTGACTACTAACAAGTAAGTTGAGTTGCACAACCAAGAATTTTATTTATTGGGAATAATTGTCTTTACTGATAACATTTTCAGTACTCTACAAAATAAATTTGTATACATTGAAGATATATATATAGTTTTTTTTTTAGGCATTGGGGGAGAAATCTCCAGCACGGATGCCAAAGCGGCCCATTGTGCTATCCTGCTAGAAATCCCATCAACAAAACATTCCAGTACTTTTAATGAAACGCATCAGGTTTGGTGAAGAAGATCTTTCAGATTTTCAGATAGGAAGGCAGACTCTAAAGTGTCCAGCCTGATCCGGGCGAAGACCGGACTAGCACACAGAAAGTGTAGGCCAGACGGTCAGGGCTGTCAACAACTCCCATCCTTATTATATGATCATGAATTGAGATGTGTCCGGTGATGAAGACAACTACAGTTCTACATTGTTACTTTGCGAGCCCCATGGGAACATCAGAGATATTCTTAATGGGCCCATTAAGAAACAGTTTTGTGCAAGCAAGTAGAGTCAGGATCTGGATCTACCATCTCTGCTAATGCTTCCTATGAATATCCTCTTTGATGAGGGCCCTGATATTCTAGGTGGCAACTCCTACGGCGAGTTCCAGTTCAAAGAACGGAGAATCAGAGCCAGCCCAACTAAAATGTCAGCCGCTGCAATCCCCATGATCTCATGTGCATGAACCCACTGAACTGACACCTTGTTGTGGATATACAACTTATCCACAGACGACCTGCAATCCCCAGTAACTTAAATGTTATCCGAGGGCCACTCGGAGCCATCAAGGTTGCCTGACTATCTGAAAGAATATTAATGTCTTTACCCTTGATTTGCAAATTTAGGGCTATATTCTCTGCCATTGCGTTGGCGAAGATTTCAGCCTGGAAGTAAGTGGCGTGTCTTCTAAGTGAGTACTCAATTTCAATTTCAATTTTTATTTCTTGGCAAATGGTACAATTACACTTACAAAATCTTTTACCTGCACCTGCTATTACTGAATATATAATATATTGAATTAAAAGCTAATGTATAAACTTAGAGAAAAACAAAATTAAATTAAATAAAGCTAAAAAGTTAAAAGATTAAGAAAAGAGAATTAATATGAAAATAATAATATTATAAAAATTAAACAAGAATAATAACAGAATTCAGAATGAAGTATATAAATTCAATAACAGTAATTAATATAATATAATTGTATTGATTAAAGAAAAAAAGAAGAAGAAAATTTAAAAAAGCTATTTGATAGTGACAATTAAATGTTTTGTGTTTTGTGTGAGTGCAAAAATAAATAAATTTTGTGAACATACACATACACGGTTTCAATAGTAGTTACGCTTTACAGGTTCTGGCCAACTGTTTTATCTTCCAGGATTCCGCCACAGATGGCGTCATCGTCGATAGTTTGTTTGAGCCCATACTAAATGTAGGTTTGTGTCTTGGTTGTACTGGTTTAAGTCTTGGATGTACCATTGTGTCTTGAATGTTCTGGTTTGAGTCTTGACTCCGCCCTAGCTGGATTAACCGGTACTACCAGCATGCTCTGGGATGTGTAATTTGGTCTTGACTGCACCCTAATGACATTAGCCGATACTACCAGCATGCTACGGTACTACGGCTTTCTTGGATGTGTGGTACGGTTCTCTTGGATATGTGAAGTTTCTTACTTCACATGCAACGTTATTTTTGTTCATGTCAATGAATTCTAGGTGGTGTGGGGTGGGAGGTGCAACGAAATTTCCATCAGAAATCCTCTACGAACGTTGGTTTTAGAGATATTAGCGACATTTGTTCAAACAATTAGCTAATTGGCAATTATGTAATTACTAATTGGCTATTAGCAGCTTGGTTGTTGATTATCTAATCGGCAATTAGCTAATTGATAATTAGTAATGTGGTGTGATGCGTTTTACTAGATTTCTCATAAAATAAACAAATTTGAGTAATATCAACACTTGCTGTAAATATATAATAGAAAACTTCAAGTTAAAGGTAAAAATATGGTTGCTGTGTGGTGTATTGATACAATTTTTTTTGCTGAAAATAATGTTGTCAAACCAAATTAAATTTCAATATTTATTCACATCAAATTAATTATTTATTTCTAAATCTTAAGTTATAAACTTTTTCCCTATGTTCTATATTCAAAATTGGTAGCAATTTAAGTGAAGTTCTATGAATCCTATCTTGGAAACGAAAGCGGTCCAGAGCATAGGTCTTTCAAGGTCCTTTTCTGGGCTCATATTCAATTATATAAACTTGTGGGGCACTAGCACTAAACGTAACTTTCATTATCACTAATAATTTAGAAATATTAATAATAAAAACTAGTTTCACTTTATTAACTTTTTTATTTATCGAATATAATAATTAATTTGATACAGATTACCATCATGGCGAATAAACTCTATTTGAAACGTTCGGCCAATAGAACCTCTATTTATAACATAAAAATCTCATGCAGTGTTTATATCCAATATAGCATCGTCAGTTGTGCTGTACCGTGCAGGAAGGAAAAGTTGACAGTCCTCCAAGTCCAGGATGATACGAGTTCCAAATGCAGTCTTACATCTTCTGGCACCCAGAATCTTGTATTGCTTATTAAAATCTACTTCAGATATCTTTAGAAAAGGTGGGTACTGCTCCACCTTCTTCAGTTCCTCCATTGCGTTTGCCATTTCAGATTACTTTCTCCTTGGTTGTTATTCGTTTGAACTCCACAATAAAACTGATTGCAAATCTGATTCAGCCCCTCAATTTATAATCATGATTCCAAAACAAGTTTAATCCTGCTTAAAACAAATTTGCAATATTAGCACATTAAGCTGAATGTTTCATGTAATTTGATACCACAAACAGTCCAATTCCAAGAATTTTACTGATCGAAACGTTTCATTGGATTTCGTAAACTAATTTTCTCATCGTGTTGTAAACAAATTTAAGCAATATCAGGACATTTATTCTTTTCATGTAATTTGATACCACACTTCCTGTAAGCAGTTGATTGGAATTCGTAAACAAATTTTCACATCCTGTTGTAAACAAATTTAAGCAATATCAGCAAATGATTCATGTTTATTCTTTTCATATAATTCGATACTACACTTCCTGTAGGCAGCCAAAAATTTTATTGTTCCAAGAATTTTACCGATCGAAACGTTTCATTGGAATTCACATATAGTGAACAAACATTCACATTTTCCTGTATGCATTCATGTAAACAATCTCATTAACATTTGCAAATTCGACCAGCAGAATAAAGTAATCAAATTAATTAGAGTGATTTTTTTTATCGTGTAATTCGATATCATCTCAGGCTGTAAGCAAATTCGTTGGAATTCATCATGTGCAATGATTATTGTAGCAGCAGGATCATTCATGTTTACAAACCGTTGCTATAAAAGCGCAAGCAAACTCTTGGGTAGCACCAGTCAATCTAAGTGATTCTCAGTGTTAGTGTCTCATAAAAAAAATTAAAAATGTCTATCACAATAGTAATGATGCGAGAATATGTGTTGAAGTGTTTAAGTGATGCAAATACAATATTGCTAAAGCGTGCAACAGAAACATTCGTAAATTTTAAGCAGCATTTCAGAAGTGCAATAAGAATGCTATGAAACGGTATTTGGACAGCTGTGTTGCTCAAATTAAATCATTGAGAGTGTTATACCCTCGGCAGAAATCAATGATCATTCGTTCGTAATTGAATTTTTCAGAAATCGCTTTACCATTGAATTTTAATTTTAATTATTAATAATGTGCTGTCAATTACATATAAAAATTGACAGGACTTTCGTTTTAATTCACAAAATCTTGGGTAACATGATTTTTGAAAAAATCAATTACGAATGAATGATCATTGATTTTGTCCGTCTGCCTAGGGTATTAATCAAAGCTCCACATCGAGGTGGAGGAATTACTCAACGTGTAATAAGAAGTGATTTTGTTAAGTGGGAAGAAATAAAAACAGCATTCGTAGGTAGAATTAGGACAGGCGTTATCGTGAATATAAGCCAACTAGATCCTAAGCTATTTATGCAAGATGCAAATTATTTGCTCGCCGCATTAAGAATACATTAAAACAACAATATCATATTAAAGTTGGTACAACGTTTAGCGGTGAGTTTATTAAAGAAACTGGTGATAATGAAGTTATTAAAGACATTAAATATTTCCAAGCAAGAACTGCCCCTCGCTCTTCTCTTTCCCACTCATTAGAGTAAATTAGAATTTGAACTTTTATGAAATATATATTTAATTAATCGTTCAATTAATTGTCGTGCGATTAATTTCATCGAATGCGCCGCGTTAAATTCTATAAAATGAGTAGTTTGAGTCACGTGGAAATTAAAGTAACAGTTGATATTCTCCCGACATCCTCCCGAGGCTATCTGTTGTTTTAGGTCGTTGAATATTGGTTTTTTATATTCGCTTGGTTTTATAAATGGATTTTTTAATGTAAATTTTTTATGAAATTTAGTAATTACTTTGTATTTTTGTTTACTACGTGTTGTTGTTGTTGGTTTATTTAAATTTTGTTGTACCATAGATTACGTGTAAAAACGCTTTTAATTTGTATAATTGCATATTTCTTTTAATATATTCTAATTGTTTTAACTAATTTAATTAACTTACCTGCTTTTTTTGTTTATTATAGGTTCATTCCTGTTTTCCACTCATCCAGTTCACCGAGGAAAATATCAGTTTTCGAATATCTGAGTAGGATGGTACGTAATTCTTTTAGTGAGTAGTTTTTTACTAATTTGTGTTTATTTGTGTCATTTTAGGTGCATTGCGACACAAGCTAGCTGGCTGACAATTCTCCCGCCTGTTGAATGGTTACGTTCAATGCAAATAATGTGATTAAAATTTTTTTGTGAGAAAATGAAATACTTTACTAAATAAATATCTTTTAATACTTGTAATTCATGTTAACTTCAATGCAATATTATTATTCCACTTCTATATCAAGTATTCAACTTACGTCTAAAGTCTTAGTTGATTACCTTATTATTATTTCCATTAATTGGTTAATTCATTTGCTTATTTACTATTCAACTTTTTTTTCAATCATAGTTAATACTTTAAATTCACTAATAATGTAAACAAAATTGTGTTGTAACACTTAAATTGTATGAGTTTTATTTCACATAAAATTATGTTCGTTTTTTCTTTGATTGTGATGGAAACGAACCCTGCCATCACTGTACATATGAATTTTAACTTCATATCTGTCAGGAAAATTCACCTTGAATTCCTTGCTACTGGAACGTTGAATTTTTTCGAAGTCTATACGTCGTAGTACTTTCTGTGGCAAATAAATGTCTTCTCCTTTACGAGTGATAAATTTCTGAATGTCGTTATCTATTCGCATTTGGATCTCTTCTATAGTGTCCGATGGGCACAACATATTCCCTTTACTAACATACGCGCCATTAATATTTACAGCGTGGTCATAATTTCGAGACTTCTGTGCTGTTGTCGATGTTGATTGTTGAGGTTGACTGAGTACGGCTGTTATTTTTGTATTTGGCTTCGGCTCAGCTTCATCAGATGGTGGTGGATGGGTCTTCTCAGGTTTCTTTGGCAGTCCGGTCAGTATGTCAAAGCCAGGTTCTGAAATAAGTCTCCGCAGCGGGGTGTTGGATGGCGAAAGTAGATCTCCTCCTCTAAAAGCAGGATGTCATGTTCTTCAAATTGCATAGTGATCTACAATTAAACAAGAATTAGACAATGTTTATAAGACACACATAATATGGACAACGAGCACAACGTGTGACTGTTTTTAGTTTTCATCAGTCTTTGTATCTTTCATTGGCCGTTGACATATCTTAGTGATAGGTCTTCGGAAGCTATCCGTCTTTATTCGCACCTGCACCACTCGTACTAAGCCATCCACACCTGGATAAACCTCTTCAATTATACCCAGCGGGCAACAAGTTGGTGGAAACCTTTCATTGTTGAGCATCATTACATCTCCAATCTTTAGATTTGGCTGTATTTTGCACCATTTGCGCCGCTGTTGTAATATATTTAAGTAGTCCTTTGACCATTCGTCCCAGAATTGTTGCGTAATTAACTGAACATGCTTCCATCGTCGCGCTGAGGTCACATGTTTATTGCTGATTTCAGGCTCAGGCACAGCATTGAATGCTTGTCCAATCAGGAAGTGTCCTGGTGTTAATACTATAAGATCTTCAAGGCTATTTCCAATTGAACAAATTGGACCGGAATTAATACAAGCTTCAATTTGAGTGAGAAAAGTTGAATACTCTTCATAAGTGTATACTGATTTTCTGACTATTCGACGCAAATGGTATTTCACAGCTTTAAACTCTGCCTCCCACTTGTTGTGTGACTTCCTTGATGGCTCGAGCAATATCATTGTTCATGATGTTTTCTGCACCCTTGAAATATGTCCCGAAATCAGAATAAATAACAGTGCATAATCCACGTCTGGACACAAATCTTTTGAATGCAGCAATAAATGCGGCTGCCGTCAAATCGGATACTATCTCAAGGTGTATGGATTTCGTAGCCATGCAAAAATGCGCACAAAAATATATTCTGGCAGCTCTGTGAGGGTATGTCTTTAAATCAACAGGACTCGCATAGTCAACCCATACGTGCGAGAATGACTTCGAGATGTTAACTCGCGGAGCAGGGAAATTTCCCATTAATTGTGATCTAACTTTCTGACGATACAGCACACTTGTTTTACATTTGTTTATTCTACGTGCAATAGTTCTTTTTGCATCTAGAATCCAATACATGTGGCGCCTCTTATCCAATATTAATGCCACTCATCCATGCAATGTGTCACTGTGTAGCTGATCAATGTTTATGTCTGTGACGTGATTATTCTTCGGAAGGATGATCGGATGTGTCCTGGAGTAGGCTATGTCAGCATGTTCGAGCCGAATTCCCACTCTTATTAATTCGTGACTCGTGACCATCCAGAAATGGGTCGAGCGATAATAGCTGACTTTTTTTTGACAAATTTTCACCTGCCTTCAAATAGTTATACTCCTTAGGAAATGTAGTTATTTGAACTAATTTTAATATTGTAATACGTGCAGCTTCCAGTTCCTCTGGTAAAAGTGGACTAATTCTACTCATCGTTTTTATGCGGCAGTTATTCATGAATCATTTTATTGTTGCAACTACTCGAATTACTCTAACAATAGAAGAATATCGTACGAACATGTCTGAGTTTGATTGAATGTAGAATGTCAGTGGAGACTGCCTTTTTGCTTCTAATCGTTGTTGAGTGGATGCTTTGTTGGATTTTGGCCAATGCTCCTCTTCTTTAATAAGCTACTCAGGACCATGCCACCACACTTTGTTGGTTATCAATTCATTGGCAGAAACTCATCTTGAGGCGATGTCAGATGGACTGTGGTTTGTTGAAACTCGATTGGCAACATAAGTTTTCCATTTAGCTGGATGACTGCGGATCCAATGAAGAGCTATCATGGAATCTGCCCAAGCTATGATTAGAACCTTTTCTAATTTTATATCTACAATTGTGCTTTTGATTAGCCGAGTGAGAACTAATGGTCCATTTAATTCTAAATGGGGTAATGTAATTGGACGAATTGGAGCTACCTTTACCTTGGATGTAAGTATATGAGAAACTATTGCTCATGCTTTGTTGGACGCATCAACAAAATCCATGCAATAGAATGCGCGGGGCTGAGTTTATGGTACCTACCCAACGTGGTATTTTCAAAATTTTTAAGATTTTTTATGAGACTTTAAAATTTGGCCACTATAATGCTATGCTTTCGTCTACTGTAGTATGCCATGGATATCCAGTTATCCATAAGGCTTGGATCAACAATTTTGCCATAATGATCATGGCTGCAATCCAACCCAGCGGATCGTATAGCATTGCTTCAGAAATAATGTGTTACGGCGAATGAAAAGTAATCTGAAGTGGGATGCTACTGTATAGCCAAAGTTTTGACGACCTCATTTTTATCAAAATGTAGAATATTCTGGGATTCTCTGTGCTCGATTGGAGTTTGTTCTAACAGTTCTACCTTGTTACTAGACAATTTACGCAAATTGAAACCAGCCGTTCTAAGCATATTGATACATTGGCCTTGAAGATCTTTGGCTTCTTCGATAGTAAAAATCTGTGACAATAGCTTTGGATGCCAAATGCCAATTTGGTTTTTCGTCGGTCCCTAATTGCTGAAATGTTCGTATTGCTAAATACGGGGAAGACGAAGTGCCAAATGCCACAGGTTTTAAGCGATAATCTTCGATGTGTTAGGTTTATGGATTCTGCCAAACGATTGTTTGAAATGGGCGGATTTCAGGATGCACCAAATTAATTCGATACATCTTTTCGATGTCCGCTGTGATTACTATTTTATATTTCCTCCATTTTAGAAGTGTCGAGAATAATTTTGGTTGAATTGAGTGTCCTACGAGTAACTGGTCATTTAGTGATTTGCTTTTATAGCTCTTTGCCGAGGCGTCGAACACTACTCTGAGATTCGTAGTTGTGCTCTCTATGAAAACTGCATGATGAGGAATATAGTAAGCATCGTCAACCTCATTGACTGCGGGGTCTATTCTCTCCATGTGTCTAATTGTGATGTATTGATTTAAACAATTGGCGAATTTTTGCCTTAAATGATGAAATCCTTTCAATGTTAAATTCTTGAAAGATAGGTTTCATTTTATTGGCAAATGGAAGTTTCACTTCATATTGCCCGTTTTCTAGTCGACGGTGGGTTTCATGAAAGATCCTCTCGCATTCCTCGTCGTCTGTCTTAAGTATGGGCTTAGTAACAAACTCGGTGTCCCAAAATTTCTTCAGTTGTTGGCTTATATTGTCCAATATCTGGTTAATCACTGTAAAGGCCTCGACATTATGTACTGGTGATTCGGGTGCATTTCCTATGATTATCCATCCAAAGATTGGACTTACAGCTACTGGTGCTTTTTTCAAATCTTTCAATGGAATACTGGCTATACTTGAGCTCCAAGCAGTAAATCGATCTTGCCTGGCTTCTAATAATTAGGATCTGCTAATTCAAGACTCTTAAGATGGTCCCATTGCTTCATATGAATAGGAACCGTTGGTAATAAGTCAGTAATCTCGGTAATAACAAGCATATTCACAACTTCTTTTGCAGTTGCAAGACGTTAACTTCACTTTTACTTGATGGTTTGACTATGCTGTCGGTCTTTTGGTTATCCCTGTTATTTCTATGTGGGTGGGCCTTTCCTTCAAGCCGAGTGGGTTGCTGGTGGTTTTTGTAATAAAGGACGTCTGCGATCTTAGATCTACAAGGCAGCGTTGTACTATCGCTTTACCATTTCGATCTTTAGTGGTCGCCAATGTTGTGGCTAATAGTGGATTGTGCACTTCTGTTGCAAGGAAACTTTATATTTCTTCCCTATCTTCAACGTGACTGCTGGATGCTTGACTATCAACTGCCTTTTCATTTTCTCGATATGCTCTTTGTTTGACGTTGCTGAACTCTTTTGCACTGTTGTGCTGTCCTGTTATTTTCCCTCGTAGCTCTTGCATCTAAGGCTGTTCATGCAGTGGCTACATTTTTATTCGAGAAACAGTTGAAACATCGACCTGATTCTTCAATGCACTTTCTTCGGACTGACGGAATAATCTTGTTGAATTTTCTACAGACCCACACGTAATGTCCGCCATTGCATGCGGGACATTTGCTTGCATTTTCTGCATGGTATGCTTTTGTTGATTGGATAGGCGTCATGATATTCCTACTGAAGAAATTATTTCTTATGTAAATGGCGTAGAAAAAATTTTTAATGACATTCAGATACATAATCAATTAAGGACAGCAGACGCAAAAAGAAAACGAGATTTAATTTTAAACATGTTATCTTAAATCTGTTTTATAGTATAAAAAGTTTTCATATAAATTATTAAAAAAAACAAGCCCTGCTTTTCTTTTGAGACAGCACCTTATGTCGGTACAGAGAATACAAGGTATTCCCATTACGAACCACATTCCACCATTAGCGACGAATTGTGGTACAATGCATAGAAAAGAACAATACAGAGGACCCAATACCCTCTCTCCTATCTCTATGTATCTCTTAAATATATATATACATATATATACATTAGTGGGCGAAATTTCGTCGCAACTCATGTGTCAAAATATAATGAGAATATCTTAGAATATAGAGTGCAGGAATTGTGATAAGGAAAATTTATCGTCGGAACGAAAATGCTCTTAGTCACTGGCACTACGCCAAGATAGCAAGGACTGTTTCAGCTGTTTCAAATTCAGGCAGATGAGCATACATTTCTCCAAATTCCCCTATTCAAGGACCCCACAGAAAAGCCAATCTGATGTAGACGAATTTTATAGATATCAATACTTCTTTCTCTCTCTATTATTTTAGAAGAATACCATCTGTTCTCTCTACCGCATGCTTATATCATATTTCTGATCAGATAATTTGATTATGGAAATTTATAGCGTAATCAAATTCTAATTATGTTGGAAGCACCAATGTGTACAAGTAGATTTGTATTGTTTGTGTTAGAATTTGTTGGCGACAATTTTTTGCCCGAGATTATTTCGCTATATGTTGTATGCTGGTTGGTCGCAAAAGCAGTAAATACAACTCTAAAATTAATTGTTATTTATAACAATCACAGGATGAGATAGATTGCAAGGCAAAAAGGCGTATTCTTTTAACAGCCAGAAGTTATTACCTGTTGAATGTAGTCTTAATAGAACGTTTATATATGGAAAAATAAATATTTCCAATTTTGTTTTAAAGTATAATTCATTTCTATATCAGACTCAAAATTCAGTCAATTTTAAATTGTTAGTAAGAATACTACCTACGTATACACTATCATCTTATTAAAAAACTTACTACATAAATGTCATTCAAAAGCGCACACAAAATTACATTTTCTCAATCATATTCTCCATTAAAGAAAGAAATCGATCTTTCCGTTGCAATCGTTCTTGATGTCGCCGTTCAGTGTCGGAAACACGTGTGTTCTTTCGAGCAGGCTCATGGTGTTGACGAAAGGGCAAGCTTTTTTGCCTTACGATAGTTAGAAGACGTTGGAATTCAAGCGATTTATAATTTATTAATTATTTCAAATACAAATAAAACAATTCATTATTTAAACAAACTAAAACTAATTCTTTCTTAAAAAGTACAAGTTATCGCGGTGATGGTGCCAATGTGTTCACTCAAGATCGATGATGGTCGCACAGTAGTAGCCGGAAGTCTCCCAAAAAGCCAGGCATGTAGAGATCGTGATTGTTAGTACTGCCAACGTTTGGGCCACTCAGAAGGTTCAGTGGAAAAAATAATTGAGAAACTACGTTCGCTCATAGCTACATATACAAAGTCTGAACATACCGCCTCCCTTGAAAGACCAATGGCTTTCAAAATAACTTGTAATTATTCTTCGCTAATTGGTACAGGGCATATTTTTGTGACTGATCGCTAAAGCTGTCCGTTTAAAGTTTTGAGGTTCACAACGAGAACGATTCCGTCTTGTCCCGGAAACACTTCAACAACGCGCGCGAGTAACCATTTCATAGGAGGGATGTTTTCTTCCTTAATAATGACGAGGTCTCCTACCTTCATATTACGCGAAGTCGTTGTCCATTTCGCTCTGGTTTACAATTGATCAAGGTAGTCCTTCCTCCATCGGATCCAGAACTGTTGTGTTGCATATTGTATACGTTGCCAGCGATTGATTAAACTGACATTTACATTTCTCATGTTCGGTTCTGGTAACGCAGTCAGTGGTTCCCCTATCAAAAAATGTCCAGGGGTCAAAGGTGCGATGTCATTGGGATCATAAGAAATTGCCGTCAGCGGACGTGAATTCAATATTGCCTCTACTTGAACGCAAAGTGTGTTCAATTCTTCATAAGTCATAAGACAACCTTGCATGACGCGTCGAAGATGATATTTCGTTAGCTTAACCGCGGACTCCCACAGTCCGCCGAAATGAGGTGATTGTGGTGGCATAAAGTGGAAACTTATGCTGTCCTTTGAGCATAACTCAATGATCTCCGCCTGATGTTTTTCTGAGTAAAATAATTCACGTAAGTCTTGAAGATCAGCTCTGGCTCCAACAAAATTAGTTGCGTTGTCACAGTATAAATTACTGCATATTCCCCTTCGTCCTATAAATCGTTTCAAAGCGGCTATGAATGCAGCTGTAGACAAGTCGCTTGCCAGCTCAAGATGTACCGCTTTCGTAACAAAACAGATGAATATCACGATATAAGATTTTACAGGTGTCTTACCTCTGATCTTGAAGTGTATGTTTATTGGGCCGCAGATGTCCACACCCGAATTGAGAAAAGGCCGAGCTTCTTTAACTCGATCAGGTGGAAGGTCACCCATGAGTTGCTGGATGTCTTTCGGCTTTATTTTAAAGCAACGAACGCAGGAATTAACGATTTTCCTGGTGAGATTGCGTCCGCCTAAAGGCCAATATCTCTGTCTTACGATGTTAAGTAATGTTTGAGAACCAGCATGAAGATTTTTGATATGTGTGTATTGCACTAGTGAATATGAAAGTGAATGCTTCGATGGTAAAATCATCTGATGTTTTGCATCAAAGGTTAACTCTGAGTTTCTGAGGCGACCACCAACCCGTATTATACCGTCATTATCCATAAAGGGACATAGACCTTGTACTTGGCTTTGCCTTTCAATTTGTTTACCCTTGCTGAGAGCACGGTATTCTGATGTCAGCGTTGTTTTCTGAGCGTATCTGACCAAGCTCATGAGGGCAGTCTCTCTTTCTGCTGGGGAGATGATTTCCAGAAGCCATTCGTTTGGAGGAGTTTTGCAATTATTGACAAAACGATAGATATACGCAAACACATTCAAAAGTTTCAAGAAGGAGTTTTTATATTTTGAGTCCTCAATCAGATCGGATTGATGATCTTGTATAGCCACAAGAACGGACCTTTTCTTTCGACGTCCTGGAACGTCGGAAGACATGTTGCAATTCTTCAGCACCCATGTATCTTCAGGGTCTCTAAGAAATGCTGGACCGCAATACCAAAGCTTCGATTGCAAGAGTTTTCTTGGAAAGGCACCTCGCGACACTAAATCTGCTGGATTTTGTGTTGTGTCAATATGATGCCAGCTTTTCACGTTGGTTAGCTCTTGAATTACTGCCACTCGATTGGCAATGAAGGTTTCCCAAGTTCCTGAAGACTCTCTCAGCCATGACAAAACTATGGTTGAATCCGTCCAATAGTAAATTTTTTCTAGCGTTATAATATTGTTTAAAGATGAGGACACTTGTTGAACTAATCGAGCCATTAGTTGAGCTGCGCAAAGCTCCAATCGAGGCAAAGTTATTTTTTTTATAGGAGCGACACGTGATTTCGCGCAGAGTAGATGCGATGAAATACTGCCTGAAACTTCAATGCTTCTTAGATATATAGTTGCGCCATATGCTGATTCGCTGGCATCGGAAAAGGCATGTAACTGAACGCTCGAATGTGTGGAAAAAAGAACCTTTCTGGGAATCTTGAATTCTTCGATTGCTTTGAGTTGATCCCGAAAATGGCACCATTTAGTGTGAAAATCTACTGGTAGGCTTTCGTCCCAGGACAAGTTAAGCATCCATAATTCTTGCATGAATATTTTGCCAAGAAGTATAATCGCATTTATTAAACCCAATGGATCAAATATCTTTGAAATATCAGACAATACGACTCGTTTTGTTATGGATTTAAGTTTGCTATTCATTGCACTGACTTTGAACTGGAATTCGTCACGCTGTGGCTGCCAAATCAAGCCAAGAGTTTTAACCGCTTCACCAGTATTAAATTTCACAAACTTTTCTCTTTGGTCCAATGGTATCCCTTCGAGAAGGCTTGGCTCATTGGAACACCACTTACGTAGCTCAAACCCACCTTTAGACACCATAGCTATGAGCTCGTTTCGCATAGTTAAGAGTGAGGATTCCGAATTTCCGCCTGTAATAAGGTCGTCCACGTAGAAATCAGACTTGATAACAGCAGCTGCGTTAGGAAAATCCATTTCCTCTTCTATTCCCAATTGATGTGTGCATCTAGTTGCCAAGTATGAGGCTGTAGCTGTACCATAAGTGACAGTTGTTAATTGGTAAGTTTCAAGAGTTTTCTCAGGATGATCCCTCCATAGAATGTTTTGGAACTTTTGATCCTTTTCTTCAATTTGAATTTGGCGATACATTTTTGCGATATCCGCCGTTAATATAAATGAATGCGTATGATATCTGAGAATTATGGAGAATAGATCGTGCTGTATTACAGGTCCTACCATGATAATTCGGAATTGATAAATTGTAAACTGGTCGCATATGACTAAGTGACAAGTATTCGTTCATGAACTCCGAGTACCGTGCAAGTAGCTCGCTGTTTTTATGGAGTCGTCGTTCGAGGCTCAAGAATCTTCGCTTTGCCATTTCATAACTATCTCCTAGGCAATTAGGATCTTGCTTAAAGGGTAATCGTACTATGAACCTACCTGACGAGTCACGTTTAAAATGTCTTTGGAAATGAGCTTCACACTGTTGCTCTTCTTGCGTGCGCCCAGACTTAATGGGTGGGCAATGCTCCAATTCCCAGAATTTCTTTAATTGATCTGACAGGGGATCATTGACGGAAGAATTAATCGTAACGTTAAGCGAATGACTTGGAATTGAATTAAGTTCACTCTTCCCTGATACTATCCAACCTAGAAGTGTTTTCTGTAGTACTGGAAATTCAGATTTTAAACGAATTTGACCCACTTCTAGGAATTGGTAATGTAGTTCAGCTCCAATGAGCACATCTACGTACTGAGGTTCATTGAACTTCGGATCTGCTAAATGTATGTTTTTTGGAAGATTCCATGATTCACATTCAATATAGCGGCCGGGCAGCTTTGATGTTATTGTTGGAACAATTACTGCATTTAATTGAAAGGAAAAATTATTTAATCTGGACTTCAATGTCAACTGAGTTTGGTGCCGGCAATATAGGCTGTCGCTGCCACCAATACCACAAACTGAGAGAGAAATCCTTTTTCTTTTTAAGCCAAGCTTCTCAACCAGACGTTCAGTGGATGACAAGACAGAGAGGACGGAAAAGAACGACAGCAGACAAAAGATCTTGTAAAACGAAAGTATTATTAAAACTCGCTGAAAATAACCTCGCGATTTTGTTTAAATTTATTCAATCCCATCCCAGAATTAATCCAACATATATATATATATATAGAAAATATAAACTGGAGACAGTATGCATTACGTATTTAAACAAAAATAATAATATGCAAGTTACGTTTTGTTTGCTATACAGTTAAGTATTATTATGGTGCATTTACGTGTTGAAAAAATGTGTACGTGTTGAGCTGTGTGTGTTTACTCCTGTTTATATTGTTCTCACTGGTCGGTCGTGTTTAAGGTGATACATGAAGATGTGTTTGATCTGTGTGGACTTCTATATATTTATTCATCGCATTCTATTCCATATTCTGGAAATAAGAAAATATCTAGGCAGAATCAAAGTATTCAAGAATATCAAATAAACGACACATAACACATGACGAAACGAATACATACACAATACACTAATACATTTCGCCAAATAGCTTAAGTTTTCACTCGATATGCTGTTTCCTTATTAGTTATTTATTCAATGAAAACTCCATAATGTTCAAATTATAAAATACAATAAAAACCTTTTAAAATAAATAACTTTCGTAAATAAATTGCACTAAAAAGTGATATACACAAGAAAAGTTTCGTTGCAAAATAAAAAATTCTACAACTCAGATTAAATCTTAAAAGTTTGTGCATTTGCAGTTAAATAATTGTGATTATATGTAGTCATATATGACCAAACTTTTAATATTCAATCTGAATTGTAGCATTTTTTATATTGTAACGAAACTTTTGTTGTGTATCTCACTTTTTAGTGCAACTTATTTACGCAAGTTATTATTTTAAAAGCTTTTTTATTGTAATTTCTTCCTCGTTTCAGTCATAAATTCTATAATTTCTCTCCACTCTCGACCCTCGAATCTCACCTCTCGAATAACGATTTAACTTAACTTTAACTTTTTGTAACTTTAATTTTTTAAGTTTTTTAACTTTTTTTTAACTTTTTTAACTTGACTCTTGTTTCTCAAATCTCGACTCACCGCTCTCGACTCTCCACTCTTGACTCATATCACATACGGACATTCCCAAGGGTGGTATACTACCACACCGCAAAACTTTCCAAAACATAAGAAAATTTTACTCCATCGAAAAGCTCGCCATTCACTCATACTAAATCAAAAAACCCCATGTAAATCCATCCATGTTTTCTACCCTAAACTTCTTTCGTCACGATTAGCACTCCCTCTCAGACTCAAGTTTTTTAGTCAGGGGTTTGTGAGTTAATAAATGTTATTTGAAAATAGGTGAGAAAATTTAATCTTAATCGATAATAGTCAAATAAAGTGGCGATGCAAAACTAGGTCCTACTTACCAATTAAAGTAGTCACCACCAATGTGTGGAATTTTACAATTTTTCAATGAAATAAATACATATACAAAAGAGGAAGAAACAACTGGAATTAAAAAATTTATTTGTTGTTAGAAATAATTCTTTTACTGTAAGAAAAGTGGTTTTTATGAAACACTGAATAAAATTCTGTCTAAATTAAATCAGGCAACATGCTCTAATATAACGGACAAAGTACTCCTAACATCTTTATTAAAAGATAAAGAGAATCAGGCTGAGAGGATAATCGAGGTCGGATTATCTAACCCCCAGCTACAGACTTTAGCTAAAGGCCATCCTGATAAATCATTTTCATTTTTGAAATAGCATGTTCTAGGGAATGGATCACACACAGAGCTCAAACAACCATATTTCAAGCAGACAGATGACAAGGTAAATGAAAATTACACAAAGTCCAAATAATAATCTTTGTTCTTCTAAATTGACTGCGGCATGCTGATTTCAAATGCCCAGTCATATAACGCTCTACTCAAAATGTTAACCACATCAAAAAATTTTAATTCGCAACCATGTCATTATTCTCATATGATGGGACATTTTATCGAGGAATGTAGGACAAAAGCTGCAAATAATAACCGATTCAACAGCAACCAAGGAAATCAAAACAATTTCAAAAGGTATAAGCAATAATCCATCAACAAACACGGCTGACACATAGCCATAAAACAGGAATTGGCAGCAGCCCTAATTATGGGAAATAACTCAATCCTGTCCAACGATGGCTAGATTGCCCATGATTTACCATGTCGATACAACGCGAGCATCGACTATAGAAATAAAAATATATATATAACACATATATTAGTTAGAATCAACTAATTAAATAAAGAATTACAAAAAAAAAACTACAAAAATAAGCCAATACATACAAACCTGCCAAGAAACGAAATTCTTTGCAGTACAACAACAAACACATGCAATTGGAAACATTGTAATTTATCGCGAAATACATATACTCCGCAGACTAAACATTTGCATAACATGCAATTTAGTTTTTATATGCAAATTATATGAATTCGCAACTTGCAGATACATTATAATTAACGAAATTCAACAATTTGTGTTATTGTTGACATTTCATTAATCACCTTTCCAACATGAATAATTTGGCAGAATTTGCCTATTTCTGGCAAATTGTTCATGCTGGAGCTCACAAATAGCTAATATTAAACACTTAAAAAGCAATAAAATGCACTTACCTGGATTATTAATCCATTAAATTATCCAAAAATGAACATAAACAACACGACACTTTCAAACTAAAATACCGCGATCGCGACTGTCAAATTGACTCGCTGCAAGGTCAATTTGATGGAATCGAATGCGCGAAAAGATGCGAAATTCACCCGGTAAGATAATATTTAATAAAAAAGGTGAAATTAATTCCCATAATGAGTGGGAAAGAGAAAGATGTGGAAACGAGATGCAAGAGAAATGAGAAATATTTGTTCCACATTGGCGAGCAGTAAGAAAACTCTCAGTTTTTCGATAGTGATCTTACATGCAACTACTAGCATCTGATCAATTTAGTAATCCTTTTTCTTCATTTTCAGCAATAAAGCATAAAATAAAACCTACCAAGGTAGTTATTATACATGCTATAAATTTGGATAGTTGGTTTTGGCAACGGGCAGGAAGTTCTGGATTAAGATAAGTATTGTGTGGATACTAATTAGTACATATAGTAGTTATTAAGGTTTCTTGCATACAATTAAACACATACCAACCTTTGGTATTTTTAATAATATATGCAACGAAACATCATAGTTAAGTTAAGATTGAAGTGAAATAGAAAAAGTGCGCAAATCGTGGTAAAGTTATAAAACGCTATAAATTGCATTTAACTAAATATATGCCGAGATACGTCATGATAATTTCATATGCAATTGAGCAATTAATAAGAACAGCAGTAAGGACAGTTTCAACGAATTTGTGACCACACGTGCCACCTAAGTAATAGGAACATTTTATTGCCAATTTGCCCTCGTTTTATCAACGTACTACGAACACGTTTTGCCACGATTGTGCCCACACGGTCAATCAACGGCTATACATGGAGTCAGTAGAAAAACTAATCATCACGAAAACCATGCTGCGTCAAACGAACCCAAGGTTTCTACGAATCTAAAATGACAGATTTGAAGAAATTGTGGGGGTATATAGTGAACCAGACATGGCAGTTAATCAGGCTTTATTACAAAGCTCTGATAACAAGCAATATGACTATCTAACCCAAGATAATCATAGCACAACACAATTAACATATTCCGAATACATGGGAGAATTAGTAGAAGGAGTGCGGAAATTCGTCCCAGCTACTGAAACATCAAGCACGGGAACAGTGTCAATTCATTCGACAACTGTTCTTCAACAGGAATTGGTCCTTCCGCGAATTAAGTTGCCCAAATATAACGGCAACTACGATTTATGGGTATCATTCCATTATCTATTCGTCTCTCTTGTTCATGACAATACAAAGATAATACCAGTTCAGAAGCTGCATCATCTGAAATCTCGATTAGTGGGTGATGCCGAGAAATTTTTACGACATACCCCAGTGGAAAATGAAGATTATATGCCAGCTTGTAACAAGCTGAAGGCTAGATATGAGAACAGGAGAATTTTAGTTAATCATCAGTTAAAGCTCTTGGTTAACCAAGTAAAATTACATGCAGAGTCTGTGAAAGGACTCAAGTCAATAATCGATACAACAGATGAATGTATACTACAATTAACATGTTTGCAAGTTGACACGACATCATGGGATGTACTCCCAATTCATCTGTTAGTACAGAAACTACCCTACATTACCCTCAAACTATGGGAAAAAGAGCAGGGATGTACACAAGAACTCCCAACATTTAAGTTATTTAAGCAGTTTTTACGTACGCGTTTACGAATCTTAGAATCATTAGCAAATAGTCTAGTTAAGTCCACACAACCCAAATCAAACAGGACAACTGAAGTAACTATATCTTAGCACATTAAAAAGGGAATCAAATGCCCAGCATGCAATGCCAGTCATTTTTTACAAAGATGCCGGAACTATTGTAGGATGGACATACCATCAAGATACCAGATAATTAAGGCATCAAGCCGTTGTGCCAACTGTTTAGGCATTCATCATGTCTACAATTGCACTAGCAAATATAGATGTCACAGATGCAACAAAAAGCATCATAGTATCCTTTACGAAGAACACAACAGGGACAAACCCAATCATTCAGCTGTCGAAACTGAGCATAGATCAGCAGCTAACAAAGTTAGCTTGAATTCATGTCAAGCCAAGCAAGCTAACATTACTGAAAATAAATCTTCTCCACGATTACAGTCAGTTAATAATAGTGGAAACTTAGACACTAGTTAAAACTTTGTAACTAGAGAAAACCATAATGCCCTGCTATCAACAGCGTTAGTAGTGGCACAAGCAAAAAGGGGGAACTCGTATATTCTACGATGTCTCATAGGTAGTGGCTCGCAATCATCCTTTATCACATAGGAAGCCTGCAGGAAACCGGGAGCATGTCGCAGCCCAACTGCAGTATCAATTACTGGCTAAAATGCTACCCAAATAGCAATTTCAAAGCAACAAACCACGCTTACACTTCGATCACGAAAAGCGAAGTCTACAAGAGTATTAGAAGAAAACTTTTTAATATTGAATAAAATCGCTGATCCTTTACCTTTAAGAAGTGTCTCCAAAAGTGAAAGTTTACATCTCAATAAACTACCACTAGCGGATTCCACATTTTGAAAGCCTGGAAGGGTAGATGCTTTACTAGAAGCAAGAGTTTACGCTCAGATAGTCTTAAACGGCATTCAAAAGTGATCTAGTACCACCCGTATAACCATTAACACAATATTTTAATGGATTTTATTAGGATCAACAGCAAATGGTGTAGAGAGCAATACTTCAGCATTTACCGCCATAACTGATGACTTAGCCCAACGACTTAAAATGTTTTGGGAAACAGAAGAGTTTCCCACAAACCCAATTCTCAACAAAGAAGACAGAGAATGTCAGCAGAGATATCAACTCACACATCAACGTCTTCACGATGGGATATATCAAGTCAAATTACCATTTGTGAAACATGAAATGCTTAACCTGGGGCAATCAAGACAACAAGCGATCAAACGCTTTCAAGGAATATAGCGTCAACTTGAAAGGAATCAAGCATAGAATACCGAATATGAGAGATGTTGGAAGAATATCGCAAGTTGGGTCACATGGAGGAAATATTTGCCCCAAACAGCAACGAACCACATTATTGTATACCTCATCACGGTGTTCTTAAGGAAGCACAAGGCGAGACTAGTATTTGATGCGTCGACGAAGACGTCAAACGGCAACATGCTCAATGAGTTCCTATTAAAGGGATCAGTTTTCCAAACTTAGTTATTCACCATGCTGCTCAACTGTCGAAAATATAAGATTGCTATGAACGCGGATATTGAAAAGATGTACCGCATGATAACCATGCATCCGGATAATCGTACCTTTCATCGAATCAATTGGTGATATCCTAAAACCAAGGATATTCATGATTTTCATCTGAATACGGTGGCCTTTGGAACGTCTTCTGCACCATACTTAGCTATTCAAACGCTCCAACAGCTAGCATGTGATGAACAACAAAGATGGCCTCTAGCTACTCACTGGAGCTGATAACATTGAGGATGCTAAAGACCTATTAGATGAACTAATTGGTATGCTGAAAGGAGGAGGATTGAATTTGAGGAAATGGACAAGTAACTCTTCATCAGCAGATATTCGGTCCTATGGAGACAAACCTCTGGCCACTGTCCTCTTGAAATTGCGCATGTGGTCATTAAAACGAATTGCTTCCTATTAGTTAAGTAAACATACATGAGTTTAGCCGGAGGACCAGTAAAACCAAAATCTCCAAAAAGCTTATTATATAATAGTTTAAAATCAAACGCTTTCGAAAACTCAAGTAAGGTAAGGAGAGTTACTTCTTTATTTTTCATATTACTTTCTATCGTATCCGTGAGAAGTAGTAACGATTAAGTTGTGCTGTGTTTGGCTCTGAAACCAGACTGGATAGAACTAATCAAGTTATTAATATTAGCATAGTCGATAATTTGTTTGTATAAGATTTTTTCAAATACTTCGGACAATATACGAAGCATGGTAATAGGTCTATAATCTTCCAACCAGCCCTATTTCCCAAGCTGAGGGAAAAGAAGCAGTATTTATAGCAGTATTAAATATACGTGTCATATGATTAATTAAGGATGGCAATAATAGTTTCAGAAAATGCATTTAAATACCATCAGAGCCCGTAGTATTTGATTTAATAGATTTAAAGGCATTCAGAAGCTCAGTGGTACAAATATTCCAATAAGAGAGCTCATTAAGTTAGTCGGGATCAGCTACACATTCCTTGCTGCCGTTAATGATATTAAGCTTATGAATGTTATTCCACAGTACGCGAGAAAGTAGAAAGAAATTAATTTTAGCCTTCCTAATTAAAGCACAAGTCTTACTTCTAAGGGTCCGATAATTATTCCATAGGAATTCACCATGGAACCTTTTGCATTGCTTATACGCAAAATTCCGTTTACGAATAAAAGTTTTTATTTCATCATTGATATTACAGAAAGCTAATTGATTGTCAATATGGCCTGTACCGAAGAACCATATCAGGGAGGTAGCAGATTTGCAACATGCCGTATTGAAACCACCCCCTCCGCCACTGCCCTAAAGCCATGTCGAGAAAAATTGTAGCTGGTAATGAGCTGAGTCGAAGAGTCAAACCCGCTTTCCGTTTGCACATAACGCTAGTAAGAGCCGATCAGATGTGTGAAAAATCTAGTACCTCAGTTTGAATAAAAAAGAAGGAATACTAAAAAACTAAGTATGGGGATGGCTACAAACAGCTATTTAAGGCTCCGAGTATAGGAGTGTGGATATTCAAATTTCTTCTCAGGACATTAGGAATTCGGTTCAGTGATAGATTTTCCAAAATGCATTAGATGAAAGCTTGACCACCCGCCCCAGCTTTCCTCCGCTGAACTGAAATAAAAATTGTTAATTAAATATGTTCGAAATATAATAGCGCATCATATAAAATATCTCACATGTCTGGTGGTGTCGGGCTTGAAATGGGCATTCCCCTTTATCTGCATTTTTCAAACGAATATCACAATAATCGTCTTACGCATGGAAAAACACCTTTTTCGTTAGGAAATTCTACTAAAAATTTGCTGAATTTACCTATAAAAATTGTGTATTGTATTTGTATATAGGAAACAACCCACCCAGGAAGAATACAACATAAGGTCAAAGATAACCTAACAAAAAATAAGAACCAGACAAGCAAAATTGGAAATTTTTCATGTTTTCAAGAAAGAAAGGAATATATGTCATATATGTACGTATTTCTTTTGAATGGACGAAAAGAATTTGGCTATGTATGCTGGTAGTGCAATTGAGATAATGATTTAAAAACAAATTGAGAGAACGTAGGGATAACCCGAATTATAATATCTTCTTGAATACCTTCTAAATCCTTTCAAACTATTCATAATAATGTAAACCATTTTCGATATCACTTCAGAACAAAACGACTGTAAACCAAAGTTAACTGAAAAATAACTTAAGAAGCAGGCGAGGTTTCCGACTATTTTACAGTTAAAATACACACGACTAGAAAGGGAAAGAAAGAAGAAGAAAAAAAATAAAATAAAAAAAAAACTCTCTTTCAAGCTATTATCAACAAAGACAACAAATGTGAAAGAGCACACACATTACATGCAACGCAACAGAATGGCAAATCACTAATTTTCCTAAATAAATGAAACTCCGATTTTACTCACATAGAGGCGCACCAGAATGTTCTGTACTGCCATTTGATGTACGCTACATGAAGAAAGTAACTTCTTAATAAAGTGACTATCAGAAGCAGCTTAACACAAGCTCGCTGCATGGATACGTTTAATAAAATAAACGGTCAGCAATACATGCGTTTCATCACTTAGTCGGTGTTAGTATTAGTATGTTAAACTAAACATAGCCCAAACACCGAATGAGATGACATGCAATGCGACATGGAAACAGAAAATTAATTATTAAATAGACGTTTTTTTAAAACATGCTTGGATATGCCAACATCAAAATGCTCAGCCTTAATATTAACAAAAATATACATGCGATTGATGGGTTCATACATACTAAAGTTGGATCTTGCGGAGTTAACATGCAACAGAGGTAATCTTCTCAGATTGTGCCCACTATCGCGGAAAGAGATTTTGCTAAGTAGTACGGGAGAATCAATAATCGCGTTTAAGAGTTGATGCACAAAAGTTACATCGGCAACCATGCGACGTTTTTCAAGGGAGTGCATATTCAAAAGCTTCAAGCGATCCTTATAAGGTGGAAGAATTAATAAGTTATTCCAGGGTAGGTGCCTAAGAGCGAAGCGCAGGAAGTTCCGCTGAACAGACTCGATGCGGTCGATGTGTATACCGTAAAATGGAGACCAGACCTGGCTAGCGTATTCAAAGAGAGGTCTCACAAAACAAGTGTACAAACTCAATGTTATGTTGGGATTCGAGAATTCTCGAGACCAACGTTTGATAAAGCCCAGCATAGAGTTACTCTTAGATACCATGTAGTTAATGTGAGAGATAAAATTCAATCTATGGTCACATTTGACACCCAAGTCACAAACAGCATCCTCGCGACGGCGAATCTTGGAATCCGAGAACACATAGTCATAAGTGATCGGTTTCTGATTCCTGTGGAAAGTCATAACCTCACATGTGTCGATATTGAGAGCCAAATTATTGTTTTTGCACCAAACGTAAAACTTGTGAAGTTCATCCCGTATCAGTTCACAATCGTTAACATATTTAATCTGAGCGAAAAGTTTAATATCGTCAGCATAAATCAATACTTTGCAGTGTCTCACAACAGAAACAATGTCGTCAATAGATAGAATAAAAAACAACGGGCCCAAGTGACTCCCTTGAGGTACGCCGGACGAAGCTTTCAGGACTCTAGAGATGGAATGACGGAATAATATTTGATATGTTCTGTTATTCAAATAAGACTCCGTTCATTTTATAAATGTTGGGTGAAACCCATACTTTTCCATTTTAAAGAGTATCACAGAGTGAGATAACTTGTCGGACGCTTTACTAAAGTCAGTATAAATACAATCTGTCTGATAACCTTTTGCAAACCCGCCAATGGTATACGAGATAAATTCCAACAAGTTAGTGGTTGTAGACCTGCCCGAAATATATCCATGCTGGTTTGAAGAAAGCAAATTCTTGCAGGAAATTGATAGCTGAGAGTAATATATATATATATATATAAATAATGTGTGATAACTTTATGCCTTAACTGAGCGTACGTTATCCCTGCCTTCAAGTGTTAACATTTTCCACAAAAATTCTAATTTTAAAACTGATTAGCTAAACTTTGTTGAGCAGCGATTACAGTTGAAAATCTTGTCAGGGTTCCTTGCTGGACTCCCGGGTTACCGCCTTGGAGATGTGGAATACATCATATGATTACTTAATAGGCATTACTTTACCATGGCAACTGCGTGCATTAAATGGCAACCATGTTTAGGACTACCAATCGGCAGCAACCTGGAAGAAATCTCCGAACTCGGGAGACTTGATCCTTTTGGGGTTGGCGATTGTTTGATTTTCCCCATGAAAAATATAAATTATGTTTAAAATAATGAAGACAATTAACACATCAGCGCTCTTCTATGTCAGCTCCGCTTCTGCTTCGATTCCCCTGTTCGAGATAATTTCCTGACATGTAGTTTAATTTATCCTTTACTAAATATATTGGTGTTTTATCAGGCAATGGGCTCTTTTTGATACTGTCAGAGTCTTTCTATTTGGCTGGGTAGAAATTTTCGAGGCCTACAAATAGATGTTGTTGTGTTTTCTCCTGCTCAGCACCTGCTATCCAAGCTCCTCATTTTCATCGAAAACTCGCACTTTTCCCGGATAATCTACTTTGCACTATTTTAAAATTTATTCACGGGTTTTCGTTTTCGCTTCTAAAATACAATCCTTTTCGAATTAAGAAAAGATATCGCGATTTTAAGATTTTTTTTTTATTGATCTTTACACTTTCGTTTTCTTATTCTTATTCTTATTCCTAGCCGATGCTTTTTCTTTCCTGTCACACATTTTCTTCACAAATCGCCCGCCGTCAGCCGTGAATTGTACAACCTGGGAAAAATGGTAGCATGATCGCAGTGTGAGCAGAACATGAGCACCGTCTCTAGCCGTCAGTGGCGTACATATAGCATGCCGCTTCATACAGCTTGTACGATCATGTCTTCTTATTAGGTTATCGGCTTAAAAGAGAGTCCGATTTTTGTTATTTTTTCTTCTTCCTGCATTCTTTTTTCCGCCGTGGTACATTTTAAATGTAAAATAGTCGGAAATCTCGCCAGATTCTTAAATTGTCGTTAGGTTAACTTTGATACGGGGCTTTTTCATCGATCACCGTTCGCCACTCAGTACAGAAATCGTTTGAAAACCCGAACAATAACAGAACTTCAGAAGAAACTCCAATCTCTCTATTTTTGCAAATTAAAATACTTTGCAGATACATCACACGAAGAGGACTCAAATGACATAAAAAATAGTTTACTATACTAAGTGCCTGTATTCTCTGCCTCTACTTACTTTTCCTCTTTAATAACGCCGCGTCATATAACAAAACCAAGGAAAAGAAGGTAAGACGAAAACTAGAAAATTTGCTGATTTGATTTGGAGTTATGGTGAAATGTGAAATACACGAGGAGAAACAAGGGTATAGAGAAATTTTATATACAAATTACACTTTTCGATTTTAGAGGACTCTTAATACTTTTACTTGCTAAAACGGAACGTATTATTAGAGCTTCTCTTAAAGTCCTACCAATATTCAGCTGCTCAAAATACATCTCTTGAGAAATTTATTAAACATTCGAATATGTTTTTATCTATGTATATTTGATATTTTCACAAAATTAGTCTGCAGATGGTAATCTTCAATTATAAGCCTTACTTTCGCAGATAAATTTTGAGTTTATTTTCATCAGGCTCATTAATGTGCTAGAAATCTGTGTTTTTATACCTAGTGAATGTACATAAGTACTTACCAATAATATTTTTTTTTTTTATTTTTTCATAAGACATGTGAATATTTCGTATTGTAATATACCCAAGGAACATCGTTAAGACTTCAAGTGCTAAAAATTTGGAATGTTTCCTATATGGCTCCTATATAAATCTCGATCAACATTTAAGTTCTTACATAGATCTTGTATTTCTTAAAGGAATAACTAGAGTGTTATATCTACATTTGTTGTTTTATATGAGTCCAAGGAGTATAAGTCCTATATGAAGAATTAACTACTTGAATATAAGTGCTATAAACAAGAGTATATGGGACCATAATTCCCAGAGAATTGTAATCCTATATAATATTCCTATATCAGTATTGGGGAATTTAAATATGGGAATACAGCTCTTGGGAAGTATGTTCATATATCAAGCTCCATATCAAAAATCAATCTCAAATTAACCCTTATATAAGACTGCGAGGAATAAGTAATTTCAGTAAGAATTCGTTTTCGATATCAACACTCATATAAGCAACCAGTATTTTGTGAAGTTTTATATAGGATGAAGGGGATCACTTGGAATTTGTGTTCATATACCAAAGCTCATAGGAGATGCTAAAGTGTCATGTTACGGCACGAAGCTAGTACAACGCCGAGGAAAAATTTAATATATTACCCTCCTTTACATGCGCAGTTGCTTAAGAACTGTGAAATTAGAATTACAATACCGAATTTAATGGATGAGTGGAAAAAAATTTAAAATCCGGTACATTACATAAGAAAGTAAGAAAAAATGTTCTAAAAATAACATCATCTACGCCGTTGACTTGCAATACATCATCTGCTATGAAGCCATTAATTTACAGGATATCAAAACTTCTACCAACGATTATTGCCCCAATGCCTTGCCTTTTTAGCTTGTATATCCTGCGTGCAGCAACGTAACTCGTTTTACGGGAGGCCAGTGCAAATAGCATGCGGATGGTATCGCTGTTTTCCACTGTCTTCACAATTTTATATGGCATGTTTCTAAAATATGCAACTATAATTAAAAAAAAAACCAAAATAGCAAATCGACGAAAGAAAATTTAAACAAAATTCTACGAAATCTGATAGTAAAAATCCACAAAATTTGTCGTCTGCTTTTGCTATTCGATTTCTTGGATTTTTGTTTCAGTTTTCTTTCGTCTATATGGTTTTATGCACTCAACTCAATTCTGATAGACCGAGTTGAGTGCTTTAAATTAAAAATATTACCGTATGCCACTGTGCGCACGCTCACAAAAACTTATGGCAAGTTGTTGTTTCAACTGTCAAGAATCTTTTAAAAGCACACTACGCTGGCCGATCGAAATTCTGATATAGGAATTCACATCACGAAATAGGAGCATAAGTGCTATATGAATGTTGTTATTTCGGTATTTGCTCTACTATGCTTATATAGCATTACAAATGCCATACCAAAATATCTATTCTCAACACAGCAATTTACATCTTTATATAGGAATTTGTTACCTATATAAGCGTTTATTCCTGCCCTTGTAGGTATTGAAGTCATGGTAGGAAATTTTGTGTGTTATATCAACATTTATAATCATTACGGGAGAACTGAAGTCCTATATCATCTCTTTCTTATATACTCCTACCCAGTAGCCATGTTTGCTGATTATTTGGGCGGCCATATTTGTAATAAAAAAAGACGCATTTTTATTTAGGTATAAATTAGCTTAGAAATATGAAAATAATGACATATTAGTAAATTTATTGAAAACTAGATAAATTCACATTAGTTCCATTTATTTGGAGAACGAAATGAACATAACTGTTTTAACCATAATTAATTAAACATTCTATTTATTTATTTATTTTGAGGCGCTTTGTTATTTTTCGATCTAGCGTGATAAATACTAACAGTAAAATTTAAATCGTTGGTAAATTCAAATATATACCAAGTTGAAAAAATAAGTTTATTATTAATAAATATGTTCCTCAATCATATTTTATAATACCATCTTTTGCGTTAAGTGAAACCTTCCTATAGGACTCTAAGTCACGCATGCATAATAAGTTCCACATGAATAATAAATTTGTATACGCAACTAGGATCTATTGTCTTTTAACGATTTTACATTAGGATGACTTTTCCTATATGGGATAATTTGTTCCCAAATAAGTTATTACATACGGATATATTTAATTCCTATATAAGTGAAGTAGACTAATTTAGGAAATCCTACAACAACTTATAATACTAAATTTCTACAATAGGATATATATAAAGTCTTGTATAAGCTCTGAGCATCAATATGAGATTACGATATAAGTACATTATAGGAATCATTATTCCTATATCAACACTAAATTTTATTCCCCGAGCATGATATGGGATTCTCCACTTTAGCGCTATAAGAGTCTAGTGCAATTCCCTGGGAACTTGGTGAGACAATAATCTGGCTTCCTATAACACCTTAAGTTCGCAAGATTTATTCCCTAGCAGAGCTCCGAGCTTTATATAGGAAAAAAATTGTTCGTTGGGTATCCAGTCGGTATGTTACACAATAGAGCGGTATGTTGAGAGGAGGCCCACAATATTTTGAATGAAAGTCAGGCAGACTTTCGCAGCGGTTACTCCACGATAGATAACATTTTCAACCTAATAAATGCTATCAAACTCTCCCATTCATTCAATATAAAAAAGGTGTATGTATGCCTTCTTTGTAGATTTTAAAGCAGAATTTGATACAATTGAAAGGGGAGAACTTTTTTATAAATTGTACAATATCGGAAGGTCTAGTAAGTTTGTGGGTATGCTGATAAAAATTTACGAGGTTACTAGCGCTCAAGTTTGGAATGGTGAACATCTCTCAGATAGTTTTGTGACAACATCTGGGGTAAAGCAAGGATGCATTTTGAGCCCGCTGTTGTTTGCAATTTTTATTAACGACTTAGAGGATTCTATGCAGGTAGGCCTGACACTTGAGGACATTAATTTAAAAGTCTTAAAATATGCTGATAACATCGTTATTTTATCTGACGATCCACACAAACTCCAGCGTATGATCAATAATCTTCAGGAATACTGCCACTTGTGGAACCTGGTTGTCAACTTGGAGAAATCCAAAATTATGGTTTTCCAGCGTGGGTCAGGACCCAAGAAGAATAATGAAAATTGGCAATATAATAATGTGCAAATAGAAGTTGTAAAGGAATACACCTACCTCGGTGTTACCTTAACACCGAAGCTATCATTTATCGCCCACCTTAAAAACCGTCTACAGTCTGCAAAAACGGCTATTAATGTAACTTGGAAAAGTTTTCTGGGAAAAGAAGGAATTAAGCATTCTGACAAATTTGTTCTGTACAACGCTGTCCCAAGGTCAGTTCTTTGTTACGGAGCACAGGTGTGGGGTTTTCAGCAATATGACTCTGTTGAAAGGCTACAACGATACTTCGTTAAAAGAATGCTTCGTTTGCCGACAACTACCCTCGACTATATGATAAATTTAGAGTTTGGTCTCTCTAATATATACATTTACACATTGAAGTGCCATTTTGACTACATGTTGAAAATTCTGTTTCGTCTTTCTCCCAATAGGCTCCCTCATCAGCTAGCTTTAAAAATGGTTAGTAGGAACGTATTCTGGTATAGTGAGTGGCAGGAATTAGCCAGCTGCCATAGTTTAGATGTGAATATATCAGGTCAGTCCTATAACCATTTAAAAGCAATTCTAAATAATCTCGTCAGCAGAGAGGAAGCACTACTTATTCAAAGAACTACTGACAAAGCTAGGAGTTCAGTAAGGCATGAGCTTTATGATAAACTGCAATATTGTAATATGAGCAGCTACCTTCGTGACGAATTCTCAGCGAAAAAAATTAATTTGATTTCCAGGTATAGGGGAGGGCTTATAAATTTGAACGCCAGTCCGTTTAAAAATTTCGGTGGAACACTTTGCTCGCTTTGTAACTTAGAGGAGGACGAGAACTTGTTACATTTTCTCGGAGTTTGTCCTGTTCTTTCAGAATTCCGCATTAGAGCCTTTGGGAAAAACAAACTTGCTGAAGCTGAAATTATGGACATTTTAAATGGAAAGGACAATGGTTTGATTTTATATGCAAGAACAGCTTGGAGATATCGTTCCTTTTTGGTGAATGAATTTAATGGTTAACCAACTAATACCTTTTTTTTTTTAACAGATAATGAGTAAAAAGCTATTAATAATAAAAATATACTTAGTTAGGTTGCTAATCCCGACAGACGGCCTTGATTGCCATTGTCGCAGTTTATTTATTTATTATTTAAATTTCCTGTATATTCTATTATTTACTTCTAGTTTAATTTTTTATTTTTTTTTTGTTTTTATGTTTTTTTTTAAATTTCTCTTAAGCATAGTGTATATACATATATATTGTTATTTTTATCCTTTATAGTTTTATTTTCTCTATGAACTATATTTAATTGAATTGAAGGGAATATAAGGAATTATGCTAGCTATAATTTGGAAATGAATAAAAATTACTTACTTACTTATACTTACTTACTATATCCAGCAATATCTAGGATTTTGTGGTATGATATATTCCAATATGCAGATTAAAAACTAGTAATATTCCCATTTAATTTTGGATTTTCCACAACCTTTTTTAGGTATATTTTAAACAGGGTTTGTTACCTATTTATAGTTATTGCGAAAAATTACAGTCACTAAAGCGGTCATAGTTATAGGAGTACAGGAATATAAATTATAAGCCCGGTTCCAATATTTTCTTTCCGTGTGGAGTCAATGATATGTAAGCTAAAGCGGTGGAGCTTTCTATGAATATATCATTCGAAGACATGTTGGGACGCGTGTGAGTCATAATTGGAACTACAGTCAATTTTAGCAATTTTTGTTCATTTCCGTCAAGCATACATTGAAATATTTTTTGAATTTCACTAGAGTATTTGCAATTTGGCATCAAAAGGTGTGAATCGTGTAAGTATGCAAACAAATTTAGGAAAACCTATCCAAGAAATTTCGTATTAATAAATTTAATTACCAAAGCAGCTATTCTAAATTTTTTTATTATTCTTATAAGTTATTGCGGTAATATGTCCATAATTTTTATAAATATCTTCCTTCAAATCTTGTTGTTAATCTGCTTCCGCACGAAAACAGAAATATTTCCCACCATCCATCCTTGCGGTAGCTTCCAACATAGACATACAAAATTTTTCCAGAAAGTAGTAGTAATCGCCGCAGGAATCTCACTAATGAGGAACTGCCAGCGTGGGGTATTCTATTTAAGTTTCAGGAAGAGTATACTCTATAGCCCCAAGTGTAAAGCCGCTGGTGGCGTTAACGAGGTTGTAAGGTCGTGGGAAATTGTTCAAGTTTAGTTTGTTATCTGCACATTTTTGTCACACAATATGACATCTAGGTCCAATTATAGGAACTCATTAAACATTTCACCTCAATGTTATGGTGCTGACTGATGAGACAAGTTTTATCACATGATCGCATTTTGTTACTTTTGGTTACAATTTAAAGAGAATCAAAAGAAGCGGCGATGCTTTAATATTTAATAATCGAATTTGAGTGTCGTTGAACTCTTATCTCGCGTCTAACTACAAGGTAAAGTTAAAATGTATAAAAGCTGTAGGTATATGTACGTATCTACATCATTCTAAAATATGCAAAAAACATTATAAACTTCAGTCAGTTGTTGCAATTGACACACATTTTTAGAAAACTCCAAGGTAAAAATTTCCGAGGACATAAAAGAGCTGGAAAAAGTTGTACCTGATGAACGCTTCCTTCGGCAACATAAAAGTGAAGAGGATAAGTTATGTAATATTCTGAAAAATGCCTTTGAGGATTCGGTGTATTGCTCAACTTTGAAACTATAACTTTGTAGTTTAATTAATAAAATGTGAGTTGTCTGAAATATGTATGTAACTTCGGATGTCTAAAAAACTGAAGCAGTACAAGAGATTTCTAGGTAACAACCTTTGCCTAAGCAACAAAAAGCCTTTTACTTATGAGTAAAACAGTTTCTCGTGGAATACAATATATGGGTTTCGTGCTATTGTTTAGGTTTGAAATCCAAGGGCGGATACTCGGATATTCTACAATAAAGCACATTTTAATTGAGCCCCTTGATGACATACAAAAAATTTACCCACAGCTGAACAATGCTGACATAAATCTTCATGTTTTCATTCTCCCACTGCTGTTCATCGTTTTCAATAGAAATTTATTGTGAACCGAGGAACTACCTAGCTATTGGGAAGGAAAAGAGTATAGCATATGTATATGTATGTAAATTAATGAGCTTAAATGATAATTTTTTACCACTATGAACATTTTTTAGACGAGACTTTTCACTTTAATTAAGAAATCTTAAAAAATACGAAAAGTTAATACAAATTTACTGCAAATCTGTGCGTACTATCATGATAAAAATTGTACATAGTTAGAGAAAATGCATAAACTTAGGTAATGACGTGTCAAAAATAAAGATTTCGGGGTTTTATATGTATTTAATTAGCTTTAGAAAACTCTGGAATTCATGAAATTTGCAAAGTTTAGTACATCAAAACGTAATAATGGTACATTAAATAGATAAATTTGTACTTGAGTATGGAAGATCTTGGGCTGGAAGAGGCAGTGACGGAAAGAAAACCAGGCAAAAAATTTTGGTTACTAATATATTTTAGTTTGAAAGTTGCTATTTTCCGAGACAAATAACTACCAAAATTATGATATTATTTCAATGAAAGTTCAATTTGTAACAAAGATCGAACCTTTTTCTGTTTATTTTGAAAAAATCAAATTTTTTAGTGCAATGATAAAGGAAATAAAGTCAATAATGTTAATGATGGTAACGGCAAAAATTTCTTGGTTTATCATATTTTGCATACAATTTAGCGTTTTCAATTCATTCTATCATCGTCAGATGGAGTAATGTGCTTTTGGAAGGCTTTCATTTGTTTTGAAAGCTCAGCGGGCTGTAGCTGTATGCTTGGAGAGTGTGTGCCGTTATTTTCTGCATTAGGTATATGAATGTGTGTAGATTTCCCGGAATATTTGAATTTTTATCATTGGTAATTTGTTCATTTTTGCTTTTGAGGCGAGAAATTTTTTGCCAATTCTATTATGGCTATAGGTAACGAATTGTGAGTAACTATTATTTAATCATGGAACGTATTAGTAAAATTCGGGCCAATGATTATGGAATAAAGAAGAGAAAACTGAATATTGTTAGGTATGTAAATCTGTGTATATGAAAAGAAAATAATCCTATAAATGTACAAATTTGTGAAATGTGAATTTGAATTTGTGAAATGTAAATGATTTTGATGAAATTTTGGAGGAAGGTTGGCTAAATTATAAATAGTTATTTTTTGTTGCGTTCCATTTATGACCGCGTTTTAGTGAAGCTGTAGAAAGGAATGGAGCTTTTTAAAGTTTTGAAGAGTTGTTTTTCAAATATACATATGTATGTAATTTAGAAAACTGAACGAAAATTGATGAGGTGTAGTGAGTTGTCACAATTATATACAGTGTGTATCAATTTTTTGACTACAATCGATTATCTTTCTAGCGACTATAATTACTACTAAGTACTACTAATTTATATATGAATTGTTTTCAAAATGCGATTTTCGAAGAAGAAGAATTTTTACAAATTACAAAGAACTTGTGTCGACCAATAAAAGTATCGGCTTTGTACCAATGACATCTTTCTTTTGAAATTATTTTTTTAATTCTTTTTTATCTAAGAGGGAATCTACTGACGAATATTTACGCGACTTAATATATATTTCGGTAAAAGCAACTTCTTACTTATAAATGTTTTAATTGACCTCATTGCACGAAAATTATTATGAGAGTTCCATTCTCAGGTACTTGTAATGCCTATTTGATCGGGTTAATCGTGCTATTTATATAGCGATTATACCTTTCGATTGGCCCGTCCCCTCTAAAAGTTCGAGCTGCTGTCATTATGTGATGAATCTTTTTATCAATGCAAAATCGGTATCGCCTAAATTCATTTAAAGAAAAATCAGTTCTTCTGTAAGTACCGAAATAAATAGCTAATTCATCCAAAGCCTTTATAACGGGACCAATTTATACTCCCTTTAGAATGGGCTCGCCCCTTGCTTCACAGTGTTGTTTTTGGTAGATTTATTCGCCGTATTTTACGCATGCTTTGAAGTTAGTTTTTGACAGTACTGCCTCCTTGAATAAGAAAGCTAGCTGACCTTTCTGGCAACCAAAGATCTATCGTGGCTCTCACAGCGAATTTCTGCCGCAAAGAATCAATTAATTTTTTGAACACCACGTCCCGCGTCCTATTTTAAGTGAATAGAACTATGAAATGGGTAGAAATAGGAATTTTGTGGACCAGAGCAAAAATTTGCCTTTGGGAGACACCTTCTCAAAAAGAAATACTGTTTTACATTTATTTTTAATTTTGTTTTTTAATTGAAATCGTTGCACACTCTTAACTTTTAGTGAATTCTTTTCTGCGACTCGGTGTAATCACCGCCACCGAATCTACCACCACCACACCAGTAGGGAAGAAAAGAGCACGAGAATAGCAGATTTGATGGCAGTGTTAACATCGAGTCGCAGAAAAGAGTTCACTATTTGATATATTGCTAATCTTTCCCAGTTACAGTAACTCCGACTAGGCTAATCTGGTTGGATTGCGTTTCTTGAAACATGAAAAATTTTATGCGAACAACCGTGTAATGTCTTCAGTGTTCTTACATCCAGCTACTGCATATGAACTTCGTCCCCCTTTATTTCTAGAATTAAGTTTTCATTTTTTCTATTATATATTAGTTTTTCGTTATTTTTTTCTTAGTCTTAGTTTTGATGAACTTCTCTTAGTTTGTAAGCTTAGCCTATGTGTAACTGCTACATATTCTTTAATATTTTTTAGTGTTATAATTCTTAGTGATTTGTTTCCAATTGCTTTCTGCTTCTGTGTTCAAATGGATTTGTTTATAACCGTTAATGCCTTTTGTACTAAGGTTATTTCTCCCCACTCTTCAAGTTACTGCTGCTTGCTTAAAAAGTTTATTCTACGAAAAAGTTCATATTCTTCTGTGCTGCTGATGCTTAAGGTGCTCGGCACGATCGTGCTGGGATATGAGTGATCTTACCTACATGACTGGAACGGGCAATACTCGGGCACTCCTCGGCGTTCTATGCAAACAGAGATCTGGGCTAAAAGTTTGTCATTTTAATGCTAGAAGTGTGGTTCCTAAAATTGATGAAGTGCGTGACATTTTCTCTGACTTAATTTTTGATGTAATTTGTGTGTCAGAAACCTGGCTAAAACCTGATATTCATGACAATGTCGCCGGCATCCCTGGCTATAAAATCTTTCGTAATGACCGCCATAATCGCAGAGGAGGTGGTGTCGCCATCTACTTCAAACAAAATCTTCGATGCAGGTTTCTACTAGCCAGCACTAGTCAAGGTGGGGAGGAATATATATTTTGTGAAATCTTTTCAAATAGCGAGAGGTGTTTAGTTGGCTGTGTTTACAAGCCACCTAATTGCCGGACAGTTCAATTACTGCAAAACGAACTTATTAATCTTGTGCCTAAGTATGAGCATATAGTTATCGGTGGAGACTTCAATCTCAATTTCCTTAACCCGTGCTACCTGACCAATTCCTTTCAGCACATTATCGATGCTTTAGATATCCACCGTGTGAATAATGAACCTACACATTTCTGTAACCATTCTTCGGCTCTGTTAGATATTTTCTTAACAGCTGATACTTCTAACTCCTTATTTTTTAATCAAATATCTTTACCGGGCGTCTCTGATCATGATTTAATTATGATTATTTACAATTTTAGCGTGCTTCCGGAACATCAACCCAACACAGTCTCCTACTATAACTACAATCTCATAAATACTAATGCTCTTTTCAATGAAGCGGAGTCCATAGATTGGAGCTCGGTACAGCTTATGCCTGATATTGATGATCAAGTTGAGTTCTTGAATAATGTTTTGAACTACTTACATGAGAAATACGTTCCTCTCATTCGCAAAAGATTACTTAACCAGAGTTGCCCGTGGTTTAATACTCACCTCCAAGGTCGGATAACAGCTCGCAATATGGCATACGAAAGGTGGAAGCGATATAAAACCACTAGTTTCAAAGAGGAATACAGAATGCTTAGAAACCGTACTACTCATGCTATTCGGGAAGCAAAAAGACGGCATTTTTCAAGGTATCTTAACACTGGCCTGCCTCCTAAAGTTCTCTGGAGTAATCTCAAAAAAGCGAGCGTAGTTGCCGCTGGTAATTCCGGATGCTCTGTGGATCCTGATGTGCTGAATACCAAATTTTTGTCTCATAGTTCTAACCCTGCTCATGGCAGTGATTTTATTAATTCATTACAATCTACAAGTACCTTATCTCCTTTCCATTTCATCAGAGTTTCTACGGATGAAGTTTATACGGCTTTGTGCAGTATAAAGTCTAATTCTTTAGGTATGGATGGGATTTCCCCACGGTTTGCTAAAATTGTTGCGCCATATATAGTGTTGCCACTTGCTCACATTTTTAACACCTGTTTTACTATCTCAACCTTCCCGCTTAGCTGGAAGTTCTCTAAAGTGATACCTGTACCTAAAGAATCTGGGCGTAATTGCTCCGATTTCCGCCCTATCAGCATTTTACCGTTCTTATCTAAGGTTCTTGAAAAATTAATGTTCTTGCAAATTTCTCATTATGTGCGCATCAATAGTCTGCTTCATGACTCGCAATCTGGTTTTCGTCCTCGGCATAGTTGTACCACTGCTCTTTTGAAGGTAGTCAATGTAATTAGAGAAGCAATAGATTTGGATAAATTAGTTCTACTGGTGCTGCTCGACTTCTCCAAAGCATTCGATACTGTAGATCACGTAATCCTGTGTAGAAAACTTATTACTAAATTTAATTTTTCCTTAAGCTCAACGAAACTTATTTTTAGTTATCTAACAGGTCGTTATCAAACAGTGTTTTCAAATGGTAATTACTCTACCTTTCTTAGAATTAACTCTGGTGTTCCGCAAGGCTCTGTTCTTGGCCCGTTGCTTTTTTGCATGCTTATCAATGATTTGTTTGACTGTCTTACTCACAGTGAAATGCATCTCTATGCTGACGATGCTCAACTTTTCTTATCGCGACCCTTAGGACTTGTCGAAGATGGAATTAGTTGTATCAATGATGACCTAAATTCAATATATCTATGGACGACTGACAATGGCTTGATGCTGAATCCCAGAAAATCATGTTGTTTAGCTGTGTATCGTAATAAACTTGATACGTCTACTTATTCAACCGTTGTACTTAACGATACTGTTATACCCTGGGTAGAGTCTGTCCGCAATTTAGGCGTAGTTATCAATAACACTCTCACTTGGGGTGATCACATCAAATCAATAATACGTAAAATATACGGTGGTCTTCGCTCCCTGTGGACTTCGAGCTATTTTACTTCACTTTCTACGCGGATGTTTCTTGCTCGTTCTCTGCTTATACCTGTCTTAATGTACGGATGTGAAGTATTTGGAAAACTTGATTATCTTAATTTTACCAAATTGCAGATCGCGTTTAACTCCATTATTAGATACATATATCACCTCAGAAGATACGATCACGTGTCAGCTTATGCTTCATCCTTTTTGGGTTGTGATCTTTTAACATTTTTGAATTTTCGATCGGTAATCCTTCTAGTTAAAATCATCAAATACCGCAGTCCAACCTACCTATACAGCATTCTTCAATTCGCGAGATCTAATAGAACAGTCAATTGCATTCTGCCCAGATCTGAATACTTAATTACTAAACGCCTGTTTTTCTGTCATGCCATCAAAGTTTATAATTCCCTACCGCCCAGTATTAAGTTATCGGTTGAGTCGAGATCTTTCGCCAGCACCAAGGAAAGAATTTTTGAGATTATGTGCTCAGGCAGTAGTGCTTGAATAGTTAGGAGCTAAATAGTTAGAGGTTGCTTTATAGTATAGCAGATGTAGCAGGTTAAGTTAAGTAGTGATTAATTTTGTTTTCTTTTTTCTTTTTTTCTGTTTTTTTTTTCTTCTTCATTATGTTTTTGATTTAGTTTTTAGCAGTAAATTTAGGGGCTTATTTTTTGTATCTTACCTATTTTATTTTATTTTATTTTATTATTTTTTTTCTCATGTCTCTTTTTTTTCCATTTATACATATACCTTTATACATATACATTTTTATTTATTTTTTTTTTGCTTTTGATAGATTTAACTTGTACAAGTAAAAAAGATTATATCTTAATTGTACAATGCCTTGGAATAAATTAAATTGAATTGAATTGAATTGAAAATTGAGGAATTAGATAGAGATAATATTGTACATATGTATATATGTACATATATGCTAAAATAAGATTAGAAAATCTACCAGACATAACTCAACCTGAAAATTGTGTTGTTGGTAAATTCAAATCTAATTCTCTAAAGTAGTTCTTTGGATATCTAGTTAATAAAATGGTAATCTGACAACGTGTGAACATTGCAAACATTATATGGTAGGTATATTACAACTCAGAATTCTTGGAAGAGTTTTATTTGATGACCGGCTTCAGTCAAATAAAATTGCCCAAGCAATAAATAGTGCCAGACAAATTACACGGAAAAGTGTCTGATCAACAGCACAGAGAGCATACATTTCGTTCGCTCATTGCCTGCTCCTCAACAAAATTCTAAGAAAAATCCGACAGCCAAATTTAAAATCTCGGCATGCCTATGCAATTCTACCCACTGACTTATAAGTCAGTGATTCTACCCTACTGCTGTGCAGTGCAGATGCCCGACATGCTTTGGAGTACACAGCCCCCCTTAATGCTGCATTTTCGTCAAAAAGGCATGAGATAAGTAAATAATGATACTAAAAACAAATGTTCAATTTTATAAAAATTAAGATAAGATGAAATGTCGAATACTTTTCTCTTAATAATATTTTTCTCACTTACATTGTTCCAGACAGTTTCCAGTTTACTCAGTATTATAATTTGCTTCTAATATTGGAAAGCAAGCCGGGGTATCCTCCTTGGAGCGTGATTCTCTTAGATAAATCGGTTATAAAGAGGTGTGCACCCAGACGGGGGCTCACAGATTTGAGCCCCCCCCCCACAGGCTAAGCTATGTTATGATATTTCGAATGTACATGTGTGTTTTATATATTCTCAATAAATGAACCTGTATCGAAATACATTTGGAAGTAAATAAGGTAAGTGGATAAAAACACTAAGTTGGAGCATCCACAATTACAATAATAAGTGTTTGCAATGAAACAATTGAGCAACGTGTGTATTGTGCGAAAGATCATTGAGACGAAATGTTTTCAGAATAATGGCCGATAAAAATCGCGATTGATCTTATAGGGAAAGATTTGCTTTATACACTGGCTATGTTGATAATTTTTAAAATTTGTTTCTGTAAATACGTAATACAACAGGACAAAATGACAATGGGATCGCGTCTATCAACTAAAAATTCAATATCGTGCAATCGTTTATTGGTAAGTTACACCCCAAAGACCTATTTGTTCATTGCTCCAGTCATAGCTTCAATTTAGCAATAGGGAATAGAGTCAAACTTAAAAAAATAAAGAACTCTTTGGAAATAATTGGAAAACTAGTTTAATGCACTAAAAAGACAGAACATTCTAATTATTAAAATTAATAACTGTTATCAAGAAAATTTTACAAAAAAAAAAAAAACATTAAACCATCTCTGTTAAACAGGATGGTTTGAAAGTTATTAAGTAGTAATGGCATTTAATTTCGGAAATGTTTGATTCAGAATCATGGGCGCCGGCAGGACTATTTGCAGGTGGTGCATCTGGGTAGGTATACATTATAATCATAAATTTGATTTGACGTGCTCACTAAAAAAATACAATAATTTATAGGTGTAATACCGTCCAAAACAAATCAAATACGAATCACATTGATTTATGCAATAAGTCCGCTGGCCTTTGATCATTGCAATCAAACAAAAAGACGTGTAGACATAGGCAAATGCAAGCGGGGAGTATTATGAGTGAGAGGAACTATCGCTCTCCCTGAATAACATTATAAAAATTTGACGCCTGGAAAGAAACGAAATTCAAATGACGAATTTCGTTACTGCGTCGATGTTTGAGCTTTAATATGGAATAAATATGGCAAATAAGCAAATTCCCATTTCTGTATGTCCTACAAAATTAAACCTAGAGCTCCATCTAAATAATTCCGGAGCTATGTATAAAACCGCTTCTCTATAACTACTTAGCCCCGTTTCTATGACCTTTGCATATAAAGGACAAGACCTGGGTTAAAATTTGACCATTGACCATTGCTTGTAACTAATTTATTGATTATCGTTAAACATTTCAATTGCTTATCCAACCTTAAACTAAATATAAATGAATCTCAAACCTATGTACAGCTACCTAACTGTTGCGACGATGATCCCATGTGGCGATGACGTGGTCCTGTGAACCACTATTTACATTACTGGAATGTTTCTCTATGTTTCGTAGTGTCTTGCGCAAGAACTAATATACCGTTTTTCCTGTACTTCGAATTGCTCCTGGATCATCTACTTTACTGCACCTTGCTGATGCTGCAAGCTATATCCACGTGACCCAAGAACTTCTCAATGTTACTTTTCCGCCTTCTTCTCGTTCTTCACCTTCTTTACTCTCCCTTTTTTATCGTGGCGCCCTTCTAGGAGATGAAATATTTAATAAATTCGTTCTAGCACTTCCAGCCACTCCATTACTATTGCGGTGCTTACCTAGCCTGTTCTCGGCGACTCGCTACCTGTTGATGAGACGCGTCTGTCGTAGGTTACTAATTGCTTCTTCATATATGAATGAAACTCTCGTTTTCTTGTTTCCTTCTGTTTCTTTTTTCTCATTAGCTGCAGCGTTGGTGCCCTTCTAATGAAAGTAAAACCCTGCTACGTTTGGGGCCACAACTACACGCTGTCTTTCTACTGTCCGCGTGCACTTACCTTTCTCCTTTTCGGCAACCTAAACTGAAAACAAAATCGTTCGTAATATCAATAAACGCAGTTCATGAAGATATTTTTCGTTGATTCAATGAAACATTTTTCACTTGCTATAAACAACTTAATTAATACTATGAAACTGTGATTATTGATTTCATTAGGTATAATAATAATAATATTTTCGTTGATTTCATGAATATTATTTATTAATTCTATGAACTCTTCGTTTTTATGGGCATTTATTTGCATTAAACAGTACAATTTTTCATTGATTCCACTAATGTAGTTTTCTGTCATTTGTTGAACATGTGCTTCTGTCAATGAAATCGTTCATTGATTTCATGAATTTTTACATTGATCGCATGCTTTCGTTCGTAAAAGTATTTAATCAAGCAGTTCGAGAGTTTCTTTGACTATGTCCAGTGTATAGCGGAGCTATAAAAGACTGATACAATGTGTCCGTGTTTTTGGAAGCTATAATTTAAGGTAAATGCAATTTTATATCTCTTTTAATATAGTTTTAAACATTTTTTTTTACCTTTCATTTTTTAGAACTGTGCAAGCCAGCCGTCGAAGGTGGAATTTAGCATGTCATTCAACAACAATGGCGGAAGTTTTCCACAATATAAATTTCCAAACAGTTTTCGACTGGTAAGTAACATCTACACACAAAACAACAAACCTAATATTATGTTTATTATTAGATTCACATGGACTTCGCGTACGATTAAAAGAATCAATTTTGGATAGCTAATATCGTCCAGCATAATTGCCTAATTGAATAAAACTTTACAAATATAGTGTAAAACATAAAACATAAAGTCAGTAATTGTATTTTTTAATTTGGGGTAAAATTTAGGTATACCTACACTACTAAGAGAAAAATAGATAAAATATAAAGGAAGCTGATGAGGGGAAATTTGAGAAGAAGGCAAGAGGGAACTAATAGTTATACATGTACGTCACATCAAAAATGAGAATCTTCGGATTAATGTATATGATACATTGCAGAAATAAACCGCGGTCGTTAAAGCTACGTACGAAATTTACTGTTCTAAAGAATATAATGCATTGGATAAATGAAAAAGTACATTAAATGAGATACTTGACCATTCATAGAATCAATTAGCTTAGTTCATTGAATCTATGAACTTTTCATTGAGCCTAATTTTTAATGTATCTCTGTTCATTACCGCAATGAACACATTCGTCGGTTGAAAATTGATAAAAAGTTAATTTATCCAACGAACTTTTTTATTGGATCTACGTACCTTTTTGGTTCAGTGTACTTACTGCTGGGAAATCGAGACTTCACCTTTCAAAAATGCCTAGAGGACTTGATTGATTCGTTGTTCCGTGCCACTACTAATTTCAACTTTAATTTTCTGAGCTTCTCACAACAACTTGGTGGCGTCTTTTCTTCGCCTTCACACTTGACCCCTCTTCTCAGGAAGCTCCACCATCTTGTTTTTCGCCAATCCTCTAATATCGCCGCACGGATCATTTCGCTATTACACAATTTAAGGCCGTAAACACATTGGGATATCTCTACTTCACTAATCATTATAAATGTTTAAATACCCTTTTGCTACTATCACCTTCACTTAAAGCTTATTTCATAGTGACCACTAATTTCTATAATGGCAAATATTTTCTCACTAACTTAAGACTAACAATCTTCATTACCTAGGTTAACTCAGTACTTCGGTCTACAACCTTACTTACTTTGCACTATAGCCATAACTAACTTCACTTTAATACAAAACTGTATTACTTTGGAAAAAGCTAAATCTGCTCCGTTTTCAATCTTTTACATGACTACTAATTGATTTGACAATTTGTTGTGTCAAATAGGAATATTTACATTTATCAACGCCTATGATACGTTTTTCGTCTTTAACTATTAATTCAATTAGTAATATTTCTTCCAACTTGTTCATTTTTGTTGTATTTGGGTATTCCGTTGCTGACTTTTAAGATAATCCGTCTATTTATGGGTACTCGCATTAATGACAGCAAGGTAGTCTTACCAAGAAAGCATTTGGTTTGATTCCTTGAAATATTTCCTTTTCTTGCTCACATACTTTTGCTTTTCTTTTATTTATTTTTTAATTTTTTATTTTTATTAACATTGTTCTTTATACTTTTGGAGGATGCTACGATGGATGGCTACGCATTAATTTTTTGCTTAGTCTTACGAATGAACACCATCGGAATTTTTAACCAAACATTTAGTGACTTTTCTGCCTCAATTAAATCAGTCCTTCACATGGATATTTACAAAACTTCGGATCCCTGCTACAGGGTGGATTTTTCTTTCATGGATGTCACATGCATTTTTTTCGGTTTAACCCAGACATTGCATGTTAATTGATTAGCATTTTGGAGCCTATTGCTGGAGTACACCCGAATGCTTTGCATATCCAATAGCTGGACGCTTTGGCAGGCTTAAAGGAGAATTGAACTAATGATGAAGCTCTTCTATTGCCACATTATTATCTGCACGGATGCTGAAATTCCGTATAGCTCGTTTTTTTAAAATAGAGACATATGGAAAGAGGTTTGATCACGTAATGAGTTTTAATTTTCAAGAGCATAAAGAGACTACTTACCGCCAATCGCCGATGAAACAAGCGACCCTAGGTGGTGTTATGACCTACTACACTATTACATTATGATGAAGCTACGCTTGTAACATCTCATCCGATCGCAACTCTTCATAATGAGTATAAAACTCCCCGTGTTTATCCGTTCACTTCAATTACCGCAATCGCGTTGGGCTGGGAATTGAGGTACTGTGTACCACTGACGGTGGCTACTACTGCTTTCGAAACACGTTCAACAGCAAAGTACGTGAGTATTCGAAAATTTTCTGAGAGCTTTATCAATATTTTACGGGTTTCAAACGAACTTTCGTATAATGCACCAAACGATAACCAACACATATTAGCAGTACATGACAGCAACAATCCCAACATACATTGTGGCGCTCTTCGCAATTGTCAATTATTCCGCTAAATTCGAAACCCTGTGCAACCAACTACAACAATTGAATATGAACATAAAGGAAATACACGATCAAACAAATAACAGACATGCTTCAATCTCGACGCCATAAGCCGCGAAGGAATTCACGATCATCTTTGAGAGAGCTCGAAGACTTCACGAAAAACCAAATCAAATCATTTGTCTGAAAATATAGAAGAAATCTTCAGAATGTCAACCTTCAGTCATAACTTAGAATCTCTGATTTCATCTCTGTGAGACCAAACTGCTTGTACTCACAAAAAAGCGTTTTCTCTTATGCAACTTAATCCCGAAAATATAAGAAACTTGACAAATCTTCATTTTTGTCCATTGCAGAAGATATAGGTACAGAATTTTTACGGAGGTATTTTACAGAATTTTATTACCGAGGACACCACGTAGTACCAGATGTGTAAGTTAAATTATGCGAGGGATGCGGCGAAAACGAATGTCTTGAGTACGCAGATTTGATGGCTCAAATTACCCCCGGTTTATCCAGATGTATGCGGCAAAGAAGCACACTGAATTCACTGAGAAGGTGAACAATTTCAGTCAACTAGACGCCTTAAGGTTTTGTTCAAACTGCGATTTTCTGTAACTTTTTTATTACAAAAAAAAAACATATTTAAAAAACTACTATTTTTTTGGTATTCATTCTCTTCCAAACCAGAGATGCAAGTGCATAAATACTGCTTGATGTCTTCATTTCTTTCCTTGCAGCTTTATGCGCCATCTTATCTGTTTGACATCATCTTCACAATTTCATGTATCTTTATGAAAAGAATTATTTCAAAATTTACCTGCTATAAATTGCTTTGTTGTTACGAATCTAATCTTATTCTTATAAAATTGCAGACAGAGAGTGTGCAGAAGTAATAAATTGCATCGTCCAAAAATCAAGGTGGGAAAACTAAATGATTTTCAAGTCCCCAAAAGTGTCCTTCCGGTTTTTAGATTAAGGAAAAAATATCGCGTTCATTAAAGCGCTCAAAGAAACACGACTTTCTGATGATTATACCTATTACACAACGATTATATAATATTTTATATAAAAAAAGAGAAATTTTATTGCAGAGTACGCGAAACGCTGGACAAGGACAAACAACGCAAACAGGTAACAAATTGTATTAGCATATTTCCTAATATTGCCCCAGTTTTAGGGTCCGTACCCAAAGGGTGCTAACGGGACCCTATTACTAAGCCTTCGATGTCCGTCCGTCTGTCTGTCAGCAGGCTGTATCTCATGAGCCATAATAGGTAGAGAGTTGAAATTTATTATATTAAGGGAGGCCCAAGGTACAAGAAAGTTTTGCTTTTGATCTATCTAAAAAGTAAAGTGTGAAATCTTAGCCGGTCTTTTATTCAATTTTATTCTTTAATCATTTATCGGGCCGAAAGCCCATAACAAATATTTTACAAATTAACTCGTGAGAATAATTGTGTACTTAAACACAAGTTGATGTGGTAAATTTGAAATACCTACTTATTTCATGTACCTCATACCAAAGGCGTTTATAGCGGGGGGCGATCTGGGCTCTAATAAATCAAAATTTATACTGTAAACAAATGAAATAGAAAATACAAAAAAAAATTAAATCTTCTAAATCCGCATTAAAAAAATTGAAAACAATTTCTCCCCCCACTTAATGAATGCATCACAAAAGTTCTCTAGAGTTTCCCTTCATTTTGCATTTAATTTGTGTATAAATTTTAAAATTTTCAAGGTATTCAAAGAAAGCAAGCAAGAAAGCCGGATTCCGCAAATATGAGTTTTTAAATCGTGTGCACTGGCAAAGTTTTCACAGTTGTGGAATCTAGTCCCTGGGCAGTTTAAGTTTTAACACTACAGTGAATAACAATGAAATTTGGAACTCATAAAGTTTATCAAAATACTTAATTAAATTACTTTGCTTTGATTTTACTTTCTTTGTGTACCATGAAAATATTAATATTTATACACAAATGTAATATAATTTTAATATTTAATTAAATGTAAAAGTCTAGATAGTTTTTTAAAAAGTTATTTGATATATTTATGTTTTTTTTTTTGTTTTTGAGTAATAAATTATTCTCAAGAAATTTAAAATTATACCACAAAGTAATTTTCAGAACAAACAAAATTTTTGCACTTTTTCGTGTCGAAAGCTCAGAAAAGCCGGGTATTTTGATGAAAGGTAGTATGTTGGGAAAATTATCATAGCCGGGGTAATCAATCTCAGATTCAGTTTTCCTGCAAATATTTAATTTAATTTTATGTATATATTAACCCTACCTCATTAGCATTCCCCGAAAATTTCTTTAACGGTTTAACTTGCAAGAAATTGGAGTTCAGCGAGTACAGTTTGAACGAAATGCAAGCGACCTTTATATGAAAAATACGTATGAAGTGTCTATTTCATGTGGGACTAAGTCGTACTATGCGTACGGGATCAAGAAATTATATAAATAAAAGAATTCTGACGATATCTAATGTTAATGAAATTTTCATGCTGAAACGAAAAGAGAAAGCTATACAAATCGGTCCACAACTGATCGCGATTATGGGAGGCGATGGGTGGCGATCGCCCCCCCCCCCTAGAGCAAATATCTGGATCCGCCCTTGCCTCATACATAGTTAAATTAAGTAATAGAATTTGAAACCAGGGAAGTAACTTCTTCTGCATTATAAGATCTTCGTAGTTCAGAACCTCAACATATTTCTCTACCCGGAACTTTTTTTCGATTGAACTTGGTCCCATAACAGCAGACCCTTCTATATCATCCTACAAAGGATGAGCAACTAAATCTTTAGAACATTTCGGAAGTTACTAAAAGTTGAAAGATGCGATCAAATTATTACGTGCAGTAGAAAAGAAAATGCGATATCTATTACATCTATTGAAAATGGATACTTCGCCTGAAATGATTAATTAAGTACGTGCAATTTGGATTGACGGGGTGCGAGTCAGCTCTAGAGTAAGCCTGGATGAACGGGTTGACCAACAATGAGTTTAAATGAGATGAAAAATATGTATTTTAACTCCAATGGTTATTTATAGAAGAAAAAAAAGAAAAGAAAAAGAAAAAACTAGAATTAATGCCCTAACACCTTTGAATTTTTCTAACCATACCAAATAATACTTAACTAGGGTAATTCATAACGCTTTTAATCTAGTATTGTTTACCTACGACTAGAATGTAGTACAATATTTGAATAGGGATATGCTCGTATTCGTTAGTATAGAATTAAAGAATCACACACGGCTCGGTAAATCAGAATACGGATGGTCTCGTGTTCGCTGGAATAACCGTGCATGCACACTCTTCTTGGTAATAAGAATACGAGTATCGTATTCACTGGAATAAACGTAGTAATAGACGGTAAATCAGAATATGCGGTCTAGCATTCATACACGGAATATAGACGATCTTATATGCACTGGAATAGACGTAGATGTACAGACGTCTCCATAACCAAAGTACGGATAATCTCGTAATCACTAAAATAGATTTGCATCTACATACGTCTCGGTAATTAAAATACGGATAATCTCGTATTTCTCTGGAGCAGTCTGCGAATGGCCTCACTTAACTATACGGTAGGGAGGATGTTTAATATCAACAAAATTGATTTTGCTAGCTGTCGCACTGATAGATGTTGCCTGGTTGACTGTTGAAAATCAACTGCCATCTATGGCCTGACGGCTCGCCTTATAAAGCACTGTTTGCCACCGGTAGTCGAACAAACCAGCACTGGTTCTGATCGGCGCTGGTAGGCGAAGGCTGTCATTGCGGCTGACTGGTTCAAGCCAGTTATCATTAGGTATAATATATATGTGCGTGCCTCTGTACATAATATATTGCTAGATGTTCCTTAGGCATATGATGTGTGGATGGAGAGTTTCGTAATGCAGCCCAAGAAGCAAAACTTTTAGATTTTGTTATGAAATCGAAACAAGTGTCATGCGAATTCTTCCGTTTTTGGAAAGGAATTTATCGCTATATCTTGAATAATGCTATATAAAACGGTGACCAGAGCTCGAAAAGAATTGTCGTCAAGATTTCTAGAAGCAAATAGTGAGGAATTCTGAACGCTTGACGCCTTCTTTCTGAAAGCTCATTGAACATTGCCAAATTAGTGCACAATAAAAATTTTAAATTATGACGTAATTTGAATTGCAGGTGAAAACTGTCCACATAATAAATTTTATTTTCCCATATTCCACACAAAAGAGTACAAAAAGAAATAATTAAGTTTTGCGGAAACCCTGCAAAATACGATAAGTATAATGTTTTAACATAAAAATTGTGTGATGAAATGATGTGAAAAATTGATATAAAAACTTATAGCAGTTTTTTTTTAAAGTTAAATACGTATTTTGGTACTCTTTTGCCCTTAATATCAGAAAATATAAATTATATGAACAGTATTGACCTTCAATTCAAACTACGTCGTAATTTAAAATGTTTATTGTTCACTAAATTACAAGACTATTTATTTTGGTAGAACTCTGGACAAGACTGTTTATTTTAATCACACCTTTTACTCCCAAACAAAATAATGGGCATTTGAAATAAACGATGAGATGTAACTACATCATACATTTCCGACAGTCTGCTAGAAATCAACTCGGAACTCATAATTCGTAAGAAATTTCTTGTGTATAGAGCTACCATTTCAATAGAATAAATCGTAGAAGTCGTTAAGTATTCCAATAATTCCAATAAAAAGGAAGAAAAGTTTTTCTACACTATTTCCATTAGATTTAAGTATATAAGTTTTTCAGAAAATATGTTTGAATTTTTCTTCTGCGACAACAATCTGATTTGTGGAACTGTCTGAAAGCTTTGTTTGCTGGGAGTCCACTTGCAGTGTAGGCAAAAATGGACTTCGTTACATAAAGACATAAAAAACTTCCGTAGAATCGTATTATTTGCAATATAAAAGAGCCAGCGACATCTATGAAGTACGGACATAACCATCTTTAGGTTGTGAGAATCGACATTTCTAGAATGGAATCTTTGGGAAGGCTCTGGACAATTTGTAGAGTATAAATACAGCATTTCTTAGCGCAAGAGGCGAGTTTTACATAAGACGGTGATGTGAACGTAGTAAACAGGCGAAAGTTTTTTATTTGGATTGCGTTAATTTAAAGTACAGTACTAGCGATCTTAAAGTATGGTTGATTGATAATTGATTATGAAATTTATAAAGAATAATTGTGAATTATATTTAAAATATTGCATTTTAAATAACGAACTAAAGAGGCCACGCTCGTAATAATATATGTAAATTTAGTAAGGCTAACATAATCTGAAAAACTGCATGACATGGCGCTAATTATAGGAGCCTTTGATCGAAGTTTGTATTCGAAATCGTGTTAAAAGGATTAATGATAAATATCAACCCCATAGACAAATCCCAGAAATTCATTCCAAAGGAATATTGTCCTTAGCTCTAAGATTAACACTTTGCTTAGCTGAAAATGCGGGACTGTTAATATTTCCGGTCAGACTAAAAGTGTTCGATTATTGTATTTAAAAATCCCAAATGAAATTGAAACCCTGAATGGTACCAACTTAATTTAAGTGATCAAATGAGGATGGAATGGTTCTCGGGCCGGACAACCGCACCTAATATGATTATAATATCATTGGTTCTTCTGCGTTTATAATGCAGTAGTACAGAAATTATTCCGCGGAAAGTACCCGCTAATAATCTGCAAACTTTTCCAGGGTTATTAAGTTTTGACATTTAGAACAAAAAAACGAAGCTGAAGTTACCAATTTTCATTCAGTTCTACACAAACTTACTCGATTTAAGGAATTCATCTCATATCTGAGTTACGTCTTGAGCTTTAATAATGAAATAATCATGAAAATAAAAAGAAGAGACTGTGGTAAAATTAATTATTGACCCACTTGCGCAAGTATTGGAGGCACTTATGGCGGAAACACAGCGCGGAGATTTTTTTGAATACCTAAATATATAATCGGAAAATATCTTCAAGCTTATGACAATATTGAACTGTTTGTTTTCATGCTGTGTTCTTTAGAATTCTGAATAGTTTGATACATATGTAGAAGAAACGGAGCAATTGTTAAATTGGAGAAAATTAACAGCTGCAGTTCACAAAGTTTCAAGGTACGGGCAAAAGATCAGGGGCAGCCTCGAATAAGAATTACTGAGTTTTTAATTGAAGAAGTAAATTTAACAAAAGAGGGCATCTTGAAGGTTTAGGGTTATATTTTATAATTTTATATGGAATACATATTGATGCGATTTGCTTTTGAAAATGAGAAATTAAAATTGTTATCTTGAAAACAGTTCAGAATCAATTCTACCATTATTAAAAGCATTTAAATTTGTCGTAGAGCATATATCCGAAATAGAAAGATTAGTTTATCAGTGGAGACTAGTAAAATGTTAGTCGATTTATATCTCGGAAGTTACTGATAGCTTATTAGATAAAATCTCTTGTATGAAAAATGCATTAAGCGAAAATTGATTTAAAGAATTTTTAATTTACTCAGCTAGTCACGTAGTTCCGCAGCGACCGACACAATTTTTTTTACAGCTAGCACTTTGTAAAACGAAAATCAGAAATAAACTAGAAATTAAAATATTAAACAATATATTCAGGGCAGGAGAGCTTATTACAAATAAAACAAATGTATTATGAAAACCTAATTTTTCACAAATATTGTTGTAAAATATATTATTATATGTGTATGTAATATGAAAATATTGCTACGTTTCCGGTTTTTTTTTTATTATAATTTTTTTCATAATATATGTTCCACGCTTAGACCAGCTAGAAGCTCAACGTTTTTAGCCTTTGTCCCCTTCCTCGTCCTTTTCATCGGAAATTCGTATTCTATTATCCTTCAGTGGCAACCCTAGTCCTTACTTGTTTTATACCTAAAGTTTTATTTAACAATTCAAGTAGAATAAATATAATAATCCAATATTATGTAAATGAAACGATAAAAAAATTTGCTCAAAATGGAAATTTTCTTAAAGTAAAGCTTGTCTACTGATTTTATTGCCTACAGAAATCTAAAAAACGTGGAATTCTGTTATTCTGAGAATTTGCTGTGAATTTTTCTCCCTCGTTAAATACAATGTGTATATGCAAAAGTGATAAATCACAATTTTTGCTACCATTAGTACCTACTAATAACTTTAAATGAAATAGCGCTTATAACAGGAAAAATATCTCGTGAACTTTCCAGCTAGAAGTGTCCAAATTCCAAACTTTTAGCACATCGCATCCGCGACATGAAGCAAATCGAGGACATGAGTCCTGTGGATAGAATTAATAAATCTCCAGAACATGTCGACCGTAAAGATAATAATTTATCATACTATTCCTGAAAGTTTTCTTGTTGTTAACGGAAGCCCAGGATGCTCTTCGTTGCCAAAAATACATAAATTCACAATTTTCCAACCATTTTCTTGCCAACACAGTAGGGAAGGAGCGGGTGAAAGAAAGCTCTTCGCTGCAAATTTCGAAACGATGTATTAAGCTTTCAGAAGAGCATGATTTTATTTTCCATTTCTCTATCCTTTTCCAATTTTCTTCTTGTTTTTATAACCATTTGATTTTATCTACAAGGGCATCTTTTGCACTGTGGCCAGATTCCCGGGGTAGAAACTTATTAGAAGGACAAATTGTAATGTTGTCAAATTTTTTCGATACTTTTTATATACCGTTCGTTATTCCAACTATATACCTAATTCGATTCTAGCGAAAAATTAGATATCTGGCATTACTTATTGCCATGTGTTGAATAAATACGAAACCCACATATAAGTGAATTAAATTTATTGTAAAAGTTTTATCAGCTGAGGAGAAAACACCTCTTTTATCGCCCATGATTTTTATATTAATATTAGCAAAAGTCTTACACGTATAGTATATCCAAACCTCCATTTCAAATCTGCCTATATATATATATATATGCTTTGTTCCAGAAATAATGGTACTTACCCTATGAATTCTTTAATACAAATTTTTTACAGTCCAATAAAGGTATATAAATGGGACGGGGCGGAACGAAGAATCCTTAACAATAAGGTAATAGTCTCAATTTTACTTAAAGTAGGTTTGTATTTCTAAATCATCTTATGCTGCATATACAGAATGGACATCAGGCTATGGCAACATAGTAGTTCCTTTAATAACTCATTTCGGCTAACTTCTTTATCATTTTTCAATTAGCAATACAACGACTTCCAACAAATTGTATGACATTCTCAATAAGAAATTGTTCAAAGCTTAAAGGATGCAATTGAAAACATTCTTCTATGGGACCTACAATCACTGCTATACCGGTAGTATGTATTAGGCTAATTTCATTTATATGGATATATTTTTCTTATGATAGATCATCGCTGTGTTTTTTCGACTGGAAGTGTTTTTAATTGTGCTTCCATCAATTTTATGTAGATAGGTCGGTTAGGAAGTACTTCGGTTGTTGGTAGGCATATATGATATTAATGACAAAATCGTACAGTTGGATACAAATAAGCAAATGAGCAATTATAGATAATTTAATTTAGCTAATTTAGAATTTCTTTGTCGCCGTCATACTATAATCGCGTATCTGTTTTTTGGCTATTTTGATCTGCCCTAGGTCAAGAAAATCAAATCTATATTCTATTATGCTGTAAAAATCTTATCTATATTATTTTCCCAGTGAATAAGATATTCCCGATTTTCGTTTTCAAAAATGAGCTCAAATCCTGGATAAATTGATACATCTCAAAAGATAAAATTCTCAGTTTCTCTACCTCATAATACGATCTATTATAAACGTATTTCATATTTTTCTATTTCGTAATTTGCAAATTCTGTGAAATCTCATTTACAGAGCTTGCTAACCTTATTTGGAGAGATGTTTTTCCAATAATTTTCAACCAAGTTGCAAGCGCGGAATACTCACATATGATATGTTTCGTGGATTCATCTTTCTTTTCGCACAGTTGTCGCAGTTCACTGATGCAGTTGCCTATTTTCTTCAAAAGTGAACTCCTGGAGTTGTTAAAAAGCAGCTATCGAGACGCGTATAGATAATTTATTAGAACCGCTACAATAATATTTGAACGCATGGTTATGTAATGCTTTGGTACAACGGTTATTTAATGCTTTGGTACAACTATAATCTGATTGGTCCCCTCGCCCCCCGCCACTGGTCCAGTGCTCTCTGACTTAAGTCCTCTAGCAAGAGTACCTGCAGAGTTAATAAATACGCACTGAAATGTGGGCTACTTGAACCTGTTTTCAGAGCCGTAATAACAAAATCATCAAACTGCGATTTTAAAGCTGAACACTGTGATTCCGAATATTTGCTTTCGACCGCTTGTTTACACTGAGTCAACAATTGCTTGCGTCTTTGTACATAAGTGAACAGATTCTCGACAGGCATCTGTCGACAGGTGATTAGTCGATTGACTAAGTCGTGGCATGTCACTCTGGGGAGATAAACTCTGTTTAGTAGGTTTTCTAATTCCTCCATTGTTGACTATGTTGAGGAGGTGACCAATTGGTAAGCCTATTCTCGAAGCCGTGTAGGCAATATCTGTAGGAGAGCATCTTCTTCGTCTCCTGCAAGGCAACGATCAACTTGTTTGCAGCACGCTATGAAAGTTTGGAGTTCTTGACTTAATTGTAGATTAATCGCACCAGAAAATAGAGGAACTATCCGGGCAGCTAGCAGAACGACTTTTCTTAGTCGACCATCGAGGCTGGCGTCCAGAAGAGAGTCTCCCAGCCAATTTAAAGTGATTTCTACAGCGAATGGCTTCAATGCTACTTTCACTTGCCTCACAAATACTTTCACTATTGTGTAAACTAATTATTTTATTAGGGCTACTACTAACAGTGTCAGGGAGCTAGGCCTTCCTTAACTCCAGGAGCTCTCTTTTAAATGTTTCTGTGTCCTCTTTAATTGTTTGGACACGGGCGAGTCTTTCCTCACAAGTTTGAGCTATCCTTTTATCTAAAGCGTCACAATGTATTATAGAGACTCCTGAAGTCCCTCGCACTCTGTCTAACAAAGTATTTAAATACTTACTTGGTTAGGTTGACGCCCTTACAGCACGGTTCTACTTGGCATTTGGACACCTGTGGGTCCTGAAGGCTCCGCTGATTATTCTTTGGGTGCAGTTTCCAGCTCGGATGATGTTGTTGGAGTCGATTCCGGGTTGCTTCCTATGAGCCGGGTCGGGTCGCCCTTTGAGTCGCCCGCCAAGGAAGATTGTTGCCTGTTGGGATGTAGTATCTGTAGTTGGGTTACCCTCGGACATACAGGTTCTTGTACTATGGCACATTGGGCCTTTGACCTACTTTGGTAATTCCCTGCGCTGACGAGATGTCACAAAGGTGGTCCTTATGCCTTCTAAACGATCCCTTTTTGACGTGGTCTAAAAGGGGACTTTTAGCCGTTTTCGATTTCCTCCCAGAATAAGAAGAAGTAGTAATTCTTCCTACTTGTTGTATCCTGTCTTGGATTCGGCTGTGCCTTCCGGAAATCAAGTTTACTTCGTTACTTCATTCTTGTAATTGTTACTAGGCTGGACTTCCTTCAAACGAGTTCGAAGTTTGAGCAGGGTTGAAGTCCACTCAAATCCCACGTTGTTGCTTTGCACTTTGATGAGGGGGTGGCTGCTTACTCTTCTGAGCAGAAGCAGTTAAAGTTGCAGTACTCCGAGCATTGTAGTTAACTAAAAACGAAACAATTCCCCTGAAGTCAGACCCTACTCCAGGTTAAAGGGGAAGGTTGTCTTGCCAAGCACATAATTTCGGTCCTGAACTACTTTCTCGTTCGTGGCACTGATGTTGTTTTTAACTTAAACCGGCTTCCTTGATGCTACCGGCTGCGCCAATTTTGTTACATATCCAGCGTGTAAAACAAAACACTTCCTCTACTGAATAGCATTTCGTACTTTATTAAGTTCGTTCGAAACAAAATAATATTTAACCGACCAACCGAATCGAAAAAAACATCCAAACTCTCGCAAAAAAAAATCCCACATGGACCCTTGAATCTTCTATCACTTTTTTACTTCATCAATGACTTCACGCAAACAGCTGAGTAGAAGGCAATGAAACCATATTACAGCGGCAAAAGCTGAACAAATCTGTGGGAAAATGCAAAATACTCCGTTAGAAAATGCTCTAGAAAATTCTATCCATATAGCACTCCATATTGTATAATATTGAATTATAGTTGCAATGCACCAGTTCTAAACAATCAGTCAACATTTTCAGAAGATGAGTCCGATGTACGAAAAGAATTAGGTTGTAGTGAGCTCATTATAGTGATCTCATGATATGTAACGATGTAATGATCTCATTATAATAATCTCATGATATCATCACACCACATCATTCCTATAAATCACATAGTGACCTATGTAATAACAAAACGATAACATAACAATCGATACGAGTGTCCATGCTTTGACTTATCATTTCTACAACAAATATTACGAAGTCCCATGCACTGAGTCAAGTACAACCGAAATTCCTTGTGTAATATGAGTCACCGTGTGTATATTCATGATGTCACTATAGTGAGCAAAGTAAAAACTAGAACAAAAGAGAATGAATAGAATAAAGTAAACACAGAATGGTTGTAAAGGAATTAATGTTTATGTAAGCATTCTCATTATGAGGTAATTAAGGTGAGCAATTCTCGTTGTATAAATTGTGTTTATATATAAACAATGTAAAAAGTTTGAAAAATATAGTTCCAGTTCAATAGCCAACGCGTGCGTTGTTAAGTTATATAGTAATATTGGCGTATTCTCTGCTTTGCAGTGTTGACGCCATTAAGCTGAGCGTAGCCTACCTTAGTGCTGACGCTCTACATTAAGTTACCATTTCCCGTACATTACATAGCGACCCTACCCACTACGAATAAGCTGAGATTATCCACGTTATCTACGCAGGAGGAGTTCGAAGCGCTGTTTTCAAGATTGAGCGAATTAATCAAAGACGAGCTCGAATACATTCCGGAGGCTCCACAAGGAAGTTAACCAACAGCCATTTACAATCCCACACCTATTGATGAATTAAAAGAAAGAGGACCAAATCCTACAAACTTGCAAGAATACAGGTGCAGGCATCAAATCAGCTAGCCTATAGAGATGACCCAGCCAAACGACAGAAGTAGAGTGGAGGCAAGAGAGTAAGGAAGCAACGCGCTGAGCTGCACAGGTTAATTCCCATCGCAAAGGGGCAGAACAAAGCAGCACTATTTGAACAACTAAAAAAAAAAATACAGTGATCATGGGAAATTGCAGCTTCACAAACGTGCAGAATAGTTTCTTCATCGAATATCAACAGGCGTTAACGAGATCAGCAGTTTTTACGATTACTGTAATAATTTTATATATCTGCAACAAATACAGTAGGAAATACGTTAGGAAACATATAAGTAGGACCGGTAGTGTTTAAAAATTCTCTTATATTTACAATGAATAGTGTTTGAAATCCTTTTTTTTTCATTTAGAATATAGTAAGAAACTTGCATATGTATAATATAATAATAATTATTTACAAATCATCCAAAGAATCTCAGAGCAAAATGAGAAAATAAAAATCAAAAATAATAAAACATTGTATTGAATCCGTTTTCTATAAAGATTGTTAAAATCTAAATCTCTTTCTCTCTCCTTTGAATGGACTCATTACAGCAATTAACAGACGAAGTTGATAAAATCTTGTCGAATTAAAAAAAAAAGGCCAAAATCGTGGTTTTAAAACTGATACCTTGAAATCAAAATCACAAAGATTAGAAGAAATAATTCAAGAATTTAGAGCTCTAATAATTACAATAGAGGAGTCCAAAACACTTGATATTAAGATTAAATTCAATGGATTCTAAAGAGAACTAAAAACCTTACTAGTGGCAGCTTTACAAGAATCACTAACGGAAGAAAGCAGCGAAATGGCCAACATTGATTTAGGAACGGCCGTGAAAGCCATCCCTGTATTTGACGGGAAATTTAGCGAATTAACCGCATTCTTAAAAATCGTAGAGTTCATCAATAAAACCTTAAGAAGATACATACATCACCCATAGAAAATGGAAAAAAGCACAGCTTTGGAGTGCAGAATACAGTACAGCCACAGCATATCCACAAAAGCTTATCAAGCTCCCAATCACATCCTAGTAAGAGCAAGATGTCAAAATATTAGAATCAGAATCCTACAGCAACTAATAATACCTTGACAAGCTTGTTAGGAGATCGGCACGAACTAATGCCCATCAAGGAACTAAAATCAAACAGTACAACCAACATAACTAAAGTAGCAACCAAAATACCGTCTTCAACAAGTAAGAGGACCCAACATTTCAAGACGCTATACTGGAACCACAGATGCAATTCGGAGACCATCCAGTAATGAATGCTGAATAGCCAACGGCAAGGATTACAGATGACCTAACTGGGAAAATCATGGCCACTTCCACCATAATTAGACCGTTAGATACCAACAACATACCGCGGAATAACAACAAAAGGCAAGAAAATTCTTTCGATGCCCACTCACTGGTGGCAGCGCGCTGAAAATTACGAAGAATAAAGATATACTCCACTACTTCAGACAAAAAACAGTACGTTAAACTTTAGAAACAATTACTTTATGTAAATGTTATCGCCTTGTTTTTATATTTACACTCATATTTTCTCTTTTTTGGAGGCGGAAGGATGTTCAGGCCACACCAATATCACTCATTCCCATTTCAGAATTTAATCTGAAAAGATCCGAATTTACTCTGAGCTATCAATATATCCAAAATCTAATTTGCTTCCATTATATAGAAATTTAATTCTGTCAAACTTCCATCCTTCACCTAAGCAAGAATTTACTCCTGCTGCAGAATTTATTTGTGCTTCATCTTTATCCTACATCTAAGCAGGAATTTACTCCAGCTACAGAAGTTTAGTTCTGCTTCACCTTAATCCTCCATCTAAGCAGAAACTTACTCCTGATGCAGAAATTCACTTCTGTTTCATTTCTATCCTTCATCTGAGCAGGAATTTACTCCTTCAACAGAAATCTACTTTTGTTTCATTTCATCCTTCACCTGAGAAGGAATGTATTCCTGCTGCATAAATCTACTTCGGCTTCACTTCCATCCCTTACCAAAGTAGGAATTTACAGCTGCTGCAGAAATTTATACTTCTGCTTCCTTTGGACCGAAACGTTATTTCACCCACACGATGCAGTATTCCTATTTGCTGCAAAGGCATTTTGAACTAATTCTTAAATATCAGAAAATTAATACTGGAATTTCTTCTTCTTGTAGAGATAGAGAACTAAGGAGAATTATTGGGAAACCGTGTACACTGAATGGATTTTTTACTGAATTTCGTTTTTTTTTAATAGTTTTTGTAGATTTAAGTTTTAGTAAATTGTTACTGAATTCACTGTGATAAATAAGGTTAAAATTATTGAATTATTTTTGAATTTCAGCAATATATTGAATAAATATTTTATATTCGAACTTGAAAGGCTGAGTTATCTATTTACCACTGGCACTCCCCTTCGCTTGAGCTCAGATCACACATCTCTACACATGCAAGAAGATTACGAATAATTATGGTGTTAGAAATAAATATCTGCAAGACCGAGAATCGAACGATTGCGGAGCGCCCTTAACTTGTAAAATTTCAATTCATTCATGTACTACCTACTGATTCATAATTCTATTTTTTTCTACAGTTAAAAATATTCACATTTTTTAGTGCCGCGGGGATGAAAGATGCCGTGTATCGATAGGAGCAAAAAGAGTTCAGGGCTTTCCAGGTGGGACTCGAAACCACGACCCCTGGCAGTCAGTTCGCTTACCAACTAAATTACCGAGTGCCTTTAGTCTTAATTTATTATTTTAGTTTTAGTTGATTATTGATACATCCATATTAAATTTGTTATTAAGATCCATAAATTTTCAAGGTCGAGGCACCTCATTCAATAAAAAGCCGGATTTACCCGCTAATTGCCCCTAATTTAATTTCTTACCCCATAATTACCTCTAAATGCACCTAAATGGTTTTTCCAATGTCAAGGCCAAATGTAACTGTTAATTACCCCTTAAAAGAATTTTCTAAGGTCGATATTTAGCTAGATTTTTTCGCATACCCCATAATCATAGATTCACCCCATCTCGGAGATAAAATTTACAAATGCACAAGAATAACCTGTTTAGCAATATCTGATTTGATTATGTATACAAGTCTCAATTAGCTTTCACTTTGAGGATTCCCAACCAAGAAACTGTTAGTACAGGAGTCGTGTAGTAAGTAAACTATGTAATCTGCCTCAATATTATTTTAAGGCTAAGGACCCGATAAATTTATATAACATGCATATCACTGTGGCGCTACTTCATGGGCCTATATTCATAGGTGTGGGTGACCATCGCTAAAATTAATAATAAGCGCCGCAATCTCTGGCTACCTCTTGCCACTATTTTGCATATGTATAGCGTGCAATACTGGTAGTTGGTAGCTCTGTATTCTACAGTAGCATGTTAATGGTGGATGTCTGAGACCACAGGAACAACACTGAATGGGTTGAATGTAAACATTTTGCGGGATTTTTGAAAAATTACGCTATAAAGGGCACAGAAGAGTAGTTGAAGGCACGTTATTCATTTTGTGGTTTTGAATGCTCCACGAGAGGTTACTGGATGTGTCAGCACGTCGAAGTTCATGCACAGCCGCCGGTCGTTTTGCCTTTAATTTCTTGGTGTGGCTGGTGCAAGGATGCTCATGTGTTCAGTCGCATTCAGTAGCACCCTTGAAGCCGCACAAAGTTTGCTTGTTGCAATTGCAATAAAGTGGCCCTTGCCGCTTTCCATGAATGGCACCCTTCTCAACGAGCCACCGTTTTGTATGCCTGATATGGAATACGACTTTGCGTTAAAGCAATTTAGTTCAACTAGTTTTAAGTGCTGTGCATGCTAGAAATAATAATTCTACGTCGAGATTTTCACTTGGACATTTCAACTGGTGCGAATCGAATGTTAATTCCCTCTCTAGTCTCTAGTGTTTCATCTTCTTTTTTTTTATTCTAGGGTTTTTATTAATTTGTAAATGTGGAAAATTGAACTGCATTGACCCTTCCTGGTAGTTCTACATACGTGCAAGAAGGCAAAAGCTTTAGATTTTCTTCAATGATATTGTTTTTAAATTTAACTTACCTACTTTTTTGCTCAATAATAAATTAGTGAATCACTGCCTTCTATGATTGAAACAACTGCATGCCGAGTTACTAAATAGTCCAACATGCCTCCATCTGACAGGCGGTATGCAATTTTATGTTCTGGCTTGGGTAAACCAATCTGTGTTGAACCTTTTACAGGTATTGATAATAGCCAATGATCAGGTTACATTGACAAAAATTATTGAGATAAGTAATAATATTTATTTTTAAATTAGTTTTGCGTAACCAAAATATGTCTGAATAAAATACAATTAGTAATACTGTACCGTCGTATATCAAAAATATAAATCGTTGCCATGACTACCGGTGTGTATGGTCTCACACCAAGTCAAATCAATTTAACTAATAAAAATGTTGCCAAGGTTACGTAAGACAATTTTTTTACCAAAGTTGTCTTTGCAACGAATAAACTGGCTATATAAGCAGAGACAAGAGCTCAAATCAATCCTTTCTGAGCAGACCTACGTAATGTTCTAAATAACCAATCTGCTAAGCGGTGTTTTAAACTGCCTATTTGCCACCAATTTTATGGTGCTGTAAACTATACAATTGGAATTGTCATAGCTATCAAGAACTATATACCGCTTTAAAGTTTATAGTATTCCTCATAGCTAGAAAGTTGTACACCTCCTTCACGTATAGAGCTGGTAAGCACTACCAATCATTAAACTGTCTAGAGTGCTTTAAACTGTCTATTGCGAGCCAATTAAATAATAATTGTCATCTCTTTAGCTTCAAGAGTTATAAACCGCATATCGTTTATAGATCTTCTCATACTAAATTCATATACCGCTTTAAAGTGTTTAGACTTACTACTCTATAACGTTTTTAGTCATATATATTAAAAATATACTAACCATTGCGTTTCTATTTAATTTAAAATAGGAAACCACAGCATTAGTATTAAGTATCATAAAACCGGATTATTGTTTTTCATACTGTGAATTTCGTTTAATTTCCTATTAATTTTAATAAATTTCTTGTTTTTAAGCGTGAGTTGTTGGTGTTAAATAAAAATATATATGTTTTCAAAACTGACTGACTTATCATTGTAACTAGCACCATTTTCATAAATTTATAAGACAATCTAAACAGAGGTTCGGTCAAATACCTCATTTGATTTAACAAGCTATTAAAAATGCAAGAACTGCCGAAATCCTCATTGATTCCTACCACGGTTAACGAAAGTTGGAGAAATTTTTAAATAACTTCAATGGGACTCCTGGCGGCTATGGGGGGATATTTGGAACGATTTTTTCATAAACTCAATGGGAATTACGTGGTATTCCAGAAGCCATTTTGATCTGAAACAAGTGATTAAAAACTGTATCACAACTACCGGGATAATTTCTCTACTCACAAATTGTTACATAATGTTACATACCACAGAGTAAGTAACTAATCCATATCACACACCAGTTACATTTATGGATGTACATATATCATGGTACCATATCAATGGTTATGGATGTTATAGTTGTAGCTATAATTTATTTGACTGAAAACTGGTCAATAGCTTCAGAACCTTTTTGAAATAAATCTTTACTTAAAATAAGTAGTTAAAATTCAATCGCGTCTTTTAATTAATTAGTTTCTAGTGGATATGAAAAGCAAATAATATTTGTTTTTGTATCTGTTACATCCTTAAAAGCAATAAGAATCAAATATATTATTCTAAATTACAATAACTACTCATATAGGCATGATTGGCTATCTTACATCAGTATTTTCTTCAAATCAAATTAAGTAATTTCAAAACAAAATAATTTATCGAAAAAACTAAAGTTCTAAGACACATCCCCCAAGTCGTTGTAAAAGAAAATGAACAAAAATCCCATAAAAAAATTCTTCAGTAAGATTACTAATTAAAAATATAATGTGTATGTACGGCTGTACATTATACGCATGTATATATATCGGGCTTATAAATTTTACACGGTGAAGACTGAAACGATTGAGTCTGCATCGAAAAAGCTTTTATCAGTGGAATTTTAAACTGCATATAATCCGCTTCCCGCTAGCTTGCGATAAATAGCAAGACTTTGAATTGAATAATTCAAGTCATCGTCCAACCAAAAACGCCGGCGTGTCTGTGTGACTGCCAGTATTCGGTCATATCAGTTGATTAGGGATTGCAAATTTTTTGAGTATATCGTTATATCGGATTTTTGATATATCAGAAGAATATATCGATATTTGCGATATATCGCCTATAATATATCGATAAGTGTATATATCGATATATTATATTACGAAAAGAAGCTGTGTTCTTTTGGTTTTGGTTCCGTGCAGTGCACTGCTACTGCAGAACATAGGAGATTGCGAATTGAATTGATTTGTACAGTGCATACAAGTAGGGAAACGTTTTGAAAGTATAAACAAAATAATCAAATTGCCATGACTTGAATTCTTGCAAAATGTCAAAATAAGAATTAAAGTCATGGCACCTTGATCATTTTCTCTATACTTTCAAGAAAAATTCTCCATAGTAGCCTACAAGTCAATTCAATTCGTAATCTCCTGTGTTGTGCAGTGCACTGCACGGAACCAAAAGAACACAGCTAGAAATATCTCCGTCTACTTCTACTATATCTACAGACTAATCACTTTTTTCTTTTAATTTTATTTCGGATTGCTAATCTTTTACACGAAATGTCAAAAACATTCAATATGGATCACGCAAAATATTTAATTAATACGCATAATCTCATATTATCATCACAGTCATTGACTATTGTTCCACGTACTTTATAAAAATCTTACGTTAGAACCACACTTTAAAATAAAAATCATGGTTATCTCAGTTATGATTTTCGAATGGCACAAACATTTTCTATGTTTCTACAATTGTCACACATACTGACGTACTTCCATGCATGGAACTTTAAAGATTAGATATATACAAAACTTCAAAGGAAGCTAAAGGTCTATTACACTCAAACCATCGGAATACTCATGGTAAATTGAAATTATTTTGTAAAAACTGCAATCGCCTGCAATTGCCAATACCAATGATTATTTCGAAAAACAAACTCATTAATTAATGATCCAACCCAAAATAGAAATTTATGAAACATTTATTTAATCCAAAAACAAAGTTTTTATTTTTTTTTTAATATCCCTTATGTAAATAAAAATAATAATTCTATAGCTTTTAAATTAACTAAAATTTCAAACCTTGGTATAATAGGAACATTTTAAATTTATAGATCTACAAAAATATCTTTAATTTAAGACCAGTATTTCTCTGGTAAGGAATTTAAGAAAAGAAGCTTAGATAATCTTTTTCCAGTAAGCCGATTTCTAGCTTTATTTGCTGTTGCTCCAGTTTTAGAAAATAAACGTTCACAAGGAACTGATGTTGCAACGATGCTTAAATATTTATGGCTTAGTTCATATAAACCATGAAATATCGTCTTTATTTCATCCCAAATGATAAAGCAATCTTGGCTTAGGTTATATACAGGCATGCTTAGGTATTGCGTTATTTCATCATTTTTTACTCCATCAGCTCTTACTACAGGACGAGATCTAGCTTGTGCAATACGCTTATGATGAGCCCATATATCCAATTCTCCTTCTTCATTAGTGCAGTTAACATCATCGGAAGAAATATCATCCTCATCATTGTTGTTGCCTTGAGATGTAGTAATGCTCGTACGTAGAGAATTTATTACTTTGGCACATGCCGTAGGATCTCTAAAATGTATATTTTTAAATCTAGGATCTAGGAATGTAGAATGCGCCAAGGTATGACACTGCTCAATTTGTCGAAATCTTCTACTGAATTCGTGTTGCAACGCAGCTATTAAATTTTTTCCCATATTGAAGCTTGACTTCATTCGACTGTATTCTTCAGTAACACATGCAACCATTGGTATAACCTCACTCAAAGTCACATACTTTTCACCACTTATTTCGGTGGTTAATTTTTCTAGTGTGTGAAGAATTTTTTTGATTTCTTTAATCTGCTCCATCTCAATTGCAGAAACCATATTCGGAGCGTCAACATTTCTTAAAATAATGTTGCTTATAATAGTTGAAAGCTGTAAGAACCTTTCTATCATGTAATAAGTTGAGTTCCATCTGGTTTTAACGTCTATAACTACATTCAATATACATCCCTCAGACTGACCTTGAGCTCTTTGTTCTTTAGGTAGGTCGTCTGATGCCGACACACTACGTTTAAACCATACTACTATTTTTCGAATCCTTTCCAATAAATCAATTACTCCTGGTGTATTTTTCACTGAGCTTTCACAGCATGTGTGGGCAAAGCAATGAATATGCTTATGAGAGCCAAATGTGTCGCAAGCAGCTTTGACAATATTTGCCCTATTATCTGTTACAATTGCTGAAACTTTATCCTTTGGTATTTCCCACTTTAGAAGTACTTCTAGAAAGTCAGCTCCAATGTATGCGGAAGTATGAGATTCCGTTAATTCTACTATACCCAACGTACCAGATTCCAATATCAATCCAGAAATAAAATGCACGGTTATACCAAGAAAACTTTTCGTCTGACTGTCAGTCCAAATATCTGTTGTTAAAGTCACGCTTTTACAACATTTAATTCTTTCTTTGAAAATATTAGACAGAGTTTCATATTTTTTCTCAATTAATTGTTTAATTGTATTTCGGGTGGGTACTTTATACAGTGGAGCTACTTCTTTCATAAGGTTTCTAAATCCTCTTCCATCTACGAAGGCAAAAGGTAGATTGTCAATGCAAATCATTTTAACAAGCTTGTTTGTGATTTTCAAGCTTTTTGATCCGCCATCAAAAAACATCAATTATTAATGATAAAGCATTATTTAATTATAAGTAATCAACATTTTTATACCTGAAAAGGATGCCACAGTTTTCATAGCTTTTACAATACTTAGCTGTTCTTGAATAGGCAATGATTTTTTTCTAGGTGTTGGGCTCTTTTTACTACATTCCTTTTCTTGTTCTGAGTTATCAATATTTTGGTGCTTCGGAATTTGCCCCTAAAATTTCATAAATTAAGTAAAAAAAATAGTCGTCCCGAACAAACCTAATGGCAGTAATAAATAAAAATAAAATGAAGCATCTACAAAAAGCTAATACAAGGGAACGTAGCGTACCTTTTGAACTGGCTCTTGTACTTGTACTTCAGAAATTTGTTCAGTATTTTCATCCTTATCCTTAAAAATATTACTGTGATGTATTTTCAAATGAACACCAAGATTTGTCGTATTCCCTGCTGTTTTTAATGTTTTATGGCATAAGTTGCAGGTGGACAGATAATTACACTTTTTTGTAAAATACTTCCACAATTTACTTCTTGGTGTCATTGCTTATTAGATTAAGCAAATACGCGATACAAAATCTTTATTTTCTTCCGTTTCAAAATTACTTGTTGTCTCAAATAAAGAAATCAAAACTGCTTATGGATTGGTCAAATATAATAAGTACTCCAGTCTTTCAAACTTCAAAACTTTTTTGATATTTCGAGTTTCCTACATTTCAGGGATAACGAGAAAGAAAATAAAGATGATAAAGTAATAACAATTAGAAATATAGTGGATTACCTAAATAATAAATTTTGTAAAATACTATTTGATATCGAAAATATTATAAAACCATCATGCGTGCTTGAGTTTAATAATATATGATATAAATGACTCCCGATAAACAATGTAAAAATCCATTTTTTTTAACCATGTGCTATATTTCTAATGTCCTACATATGATTGAATAAATAATCGATGTCTTCCTCGTCAGAGTCGCTAATACTAATGACTTGCTCGATGTCGTTTTCAACAAAAATTATGTCTTCGTCACTATTTTGATCTGAGAATGAAATTATTTTCAACTAATCACGTCTTTTTCGTGGCAAATATTTATGCTTTCGATTACCCGTTTCAAGCTCTGAACAGTAGGTAGCATCGCTGACATTTTCGCCATTATCACCTTCTATGGATTGTTATATTTTCATAGAATGCGATTGAAATTATTAGTCAATTTGTTACTGTTTTTTTGTTTTACCTTTTTCCAACTGCGAACAATAGGTTGCATCACTGTCGTATTCATCATATTTTGCAAGAATTACTTCAGTCATTGCTAATAAAGCCTACACAATTACTTCACAAATATAAATAAATAACTTGTTTCTCCCTTAGGCTGCATTCACACAGGACGTTTTAATCATCTTTCAGTCTTGATTTAATCAAAACGCCACATAAATTTCTACGTATATCCCTCTTTGCATTCACACCGGTAAAAAACAAATGATTTAAAACGTCCGGTGTGAATACAGCCTTACTCTTGAAAATATCGTAGTTTTCACAGCTTACTGAGCAGTTCTGTAATATATTATATATATATATATATGTATATATATTATACCATATATATTATATCTGTGTAGTTAAACGAGACGGAATTTGAAAAGAAACGAAACGGTCTACTAACACAATGTACTGAATGTGGAGCCATTGTGAAGGAATCTACTCAAGTGACCTCCAATATCCTGAAACATCTCAGAAAGCATCCGGCACGACTTTTAGAATACAACAACATAAGAAATAAATAAACTTAATTGCATAATATCCAGACTATGTACATCAGTTTGATGTAAAAATCGTAAAATTAATTGCCGAAAATATGTTACCAATTTCTTTAGTGGAAAGTCCTTCCTTCAAGGGTGCATTCAATTTTGCGGACCAAACATTAAAAGTAATCAGTAGGCCCCACTGACTTATAACGGTGGACTGAGCGTATTGCCATTTTCCTATAGGAAAGAATGGCACAAGCTTTATAGTTTTCTCTTTCGCCCTATAGGAGAGTTGGAGTTACCAACAATCACAATATCGCTTACTGAATGTTTTCTTATGCCATTTGATGTTTCTATGTTGGCTGAAAATGCAATCACGGCAGGAAGAATAAGGTAAAGATAGCGTTTACCGTGCTCCGTCTCTCTTGCCCATACGCAGGATTCGGAATGAGTTTAGTTCCTTATACGCGAATGAAATATTACTTGGACACAAGGAAAAATACTCTTAGTTTCATCTGATTGGCTGAGTTTTACATGTAGTAAACGTTTTAAAGGGTTGTCATCCTGATATCCAGAAACACAAAATTTCTGCCACATGAAATAGCAAATCGCTCAGTCCATTGTTATAAGTCAGTGGTAGGTCCACATTAATGAAGCGGATTGACCAACTCTTCATGAAACAAAAGTAAACAGTACATAGGGGCAAATTTTGTAAAAGCTTATAAGGAATTTGGAAACAAGGAAACTCTGCCACTATCATATTCCAACATTGAATATGGTGAAGAAAATTGTAGCTAATTTTTTCGCTTGCTGGGTCGTTTCCGAAACATGTCCGATGTGCAAGTCACATACTAAATTTGCTGGGTTCGTCCGATTTTATCAAAATTAAATGAATCTTTGTATAAAAGGCATTTAAATGTAAATTTCCCTTTTATTTGTTTTTCAATTTTGTGACAGATTATTCATTAGGCGATGGAAAAGTGCTCAAACTTGTGGAATAAGATAAACAGACCCAAAAGCTTTGAAGAAATCGTCAAGGTTTTAGGAGCTCAATTAAAGTACTTGAGCATTGTAAGAGGTTTTCCATAAACAAATTTTTTGAGAGTGGTTTCGAATATTTGGCTAAATTTAAAATATTGATGGGTCCTATAGTTGAAACGCTTGACTTTTTGGCATGCGTGAATACATTCCGTATTCCTACAGTAGATCTCAACAACAGCAAAATCGCTCTTGGTTTAACGATAAGTGCAACCAAGCAACGAAAGCGAAAGAGTCTGCTTTTCGCGCCTTTCAACTGCATCCATGTCCAGAACTTTGACAAGTCTACAAGACTGCACGGAACACCTGCGAGTACATTCAGAGAGAAGAATTTCTTTTTGACCAGAGTGTCAGACAAAGAATCTTGGCAAGCCACAAAGACAGCACGGGTTTCTGGTCTCTGGTGAAAACCATCAGGAACAACTTCGGCAGTTCCTCTATACCTTCACTACTTAAAAACGGTGAAGTGATTGTGGACTCCCTGGATAAAGCTAATATTTTGGCTGCTAGATTCGCTTCAAATTCTGGTCTTCAACCCACTTCACAGACACCTGTTTTGCATCTCCCGTGTGGATGTACACAAGAGCCAATACACATCCATACGAGAGATGTGTTCAAGTTCCTTAAGGGGATCGACGTCTCCAAAGCCGCAGGATCTGATGGTTTTTCGCCCCTGTTAATTAAAAGCTGCGTCTCTTCCTTGGCTAAGCCTCAGCGCAAACTGTTCTACTTGTCTTATTCGACAGAAAACTGCTTGGAAACTAGCTCACGTTCAGCCTATTCCCAAAAAAGATGAGGGTAGCGATCCCTCAAATTATCGAACAATTGCAATCACTTTGATTCTCTCAAAGGTTTTTGAATCTATCATTAACTCCAAATTAATGAAGTATCTAGAAACAAATCATCTCATTAACAATCGCCAATATGGCGTCCGAGCTGGACGCTCATCTGGAGACTTGCTGACTTTGCTCACGGAACGTTGGAACCGTAGTCTTCACAATTTTGGTGAGTCCAAAATCGTTGCCCTAGATATTTCACAAGCCCTTGATAGAATCTGGCATCCAGCCCTTTTAGCCAAACTTAAAGCATTTGGTCTCTCCCCTCCTCTTCTATTATGGATTGAAAGTCTCTTAACCGGTCGCCTAATACGAGTTGTACTAGACGGCATTTCATCTGAACAGATCACATCTTCTCTGTTGCCAAAGAAGCATCGAAATGTCTTGGATTTCTGAAAAGTTGTAAGAAATACTTCAGCATGTCAAATCTAGCGCTCCTCTACAAGTCTTATATCAGACCTAGAATGGAATACAATTGCCATATCTGAGCCGGGGCTGGTCGCACAGCCTTAGCTTCATTGGATATTGTCCAAAAGTGAGCCCTCAAGCTCATTGGCGATTTGGCAATAACTTGTCATATCGACTCACTAGAACACCGTCGCAATGTTGAATGCCTTTCGCTCTTTTACCGCTACATGCAAGGTCAATGTTCCAATGAAATATCACGCATAACTCCACATCATATTAACCTTAAAATTACCTTCAACTGTACAGTAAAATTCCGTGATACTTTTTTATCCCGAACTGTGCGAATGTGGCACAGTCTACCATCTTCTGTCTTTCCTCCGACATACAATCTGCGAAAGTTTAAGATTGACATACATCAGCACCTCCGCCGCTCTCCTAACATTCCCTAATTGATTTCCCTATCTCCTTCCTGCCATGCTGTGCTTTGCATCATAGGGTATCCCCTAAGCTTGGCTTAATAATATAAAAAAAAAATATATATATATATATGATGTTCGGCTACTTGCTATTAGCTTCATTGAGAAGGAAGCTGAGCAAAATCTGTTGCGAAGATATTCTCCAGATCCAGATCCTTAAAAAAGACGCTGAAAAGCTGCAGGAAAGCTTGATTGAACGATTTCAACCATACTTTGATTTATCACCGGATATCAATGACGCAATTTCTGCTACAGTATTATGTCCCACGTTGAAATTAAAATTGATAAGTTCCCTCAATCCATTATTCACAGACTCGACAATTGGAAAAATTTCAAATGTTGTCACAGATTCGATTAAAATCGAGTGTGCAACAGAGATCGAAAGAAGTGATGCCGAGCTTACCAATGAAAATTTTGTACTTCAAATACCGATACACCACTTCGTTTTCAGGTGAGAAATTGGACACACTTTCCTAAATCCTGAGACTGAGAACATTCCGACTCCGTCGACACTCGACACAGTCCAAGCAATAGCCTACAAAAAGGTGCCGTGTGGTTATAATATAATTAGCAAAGAGACTACCTGGAAGTGCATGCAGACCATGCCAAGTGCCAATGCATTTACCAACTTTCTTTGAAAAATACCACAATCTTCTGATTTTGGTTTGCTTCTCGTTATATCGACTTTATTTGTTTTCTTTTTGATCCTTTTCTTAATTTTAATCACTTGAAGTAATCCCTATCATACTATATGTATATCAATATCATTAATTTTTCATAAAAAAACAAATAAGAGTTAAAATTGGTCTAAGACCAATTTTGACGATACCCTAGATGAGTGCCCGTATGTAATTTCGTATGATCACCTCTGTGTACAAGTTTGCTGTTGGAGTGGTTTTTCGTATATATTTCTAAAACGGTTCGTCAGACAGTAAAAATGGTTATAATCAATTTCATAGGATTTTATATTCTGAAGATCTTTTCAGTACAATAGAAACATCTAGGACTGATCGTTTTCACAGTATACGTTAAAAACCTCAATTTTTATATGGCAGCACGAAGAAGGAGTTGCCCGATTTAGCCCATTATTAAAACCGTGTTTGCCATTGCTATGAAAACGCCGTGTACAAAATCTCAGCTCTCTACGTTGACACGTTCTCAGGCAGTGCCTAAATATATAGTGAAAAACGAAATGTTTGTACGGCAACCCCACGAAGGAGTTACTCGAATTGTCCCATTTTAGTTCTACTTTTTTTTCAAACCCCGTGTACACAATTTCAGCTCTCTAAGTGAACGCGTTCTCGAGTTATCGTGAGTACGTACAGACGGACGGACAGACGGACGGACATGCAAAAATCAAAATAACTTTTAATTTTAAGCATAGGTGTCCAACCCATTTTGTTCTACCAGCATTATTTCTGTGCGTTACAAACGGAATGACAAACTTAATATACCCTATGATTTCATCTAGGGTATAAAAAACGAGTTCTTACATAAAATCTATTGTTCTTAAATTAAAGTACATACATGTACTCCAAGCATTGATTTTTATCCGTTTAAATACGTTCCATTTGCCAAAAAAAATTTTAATTAATTTGCACTTACCCAAAGAAAACGGTTAAAATAGTATACACTTCAAATTCAAATAGATCCGATTAATTGGAGTAAATTATGAGATATGTAATTATCTTTATCTATGTTCTATGTGCACAAAATGCAAATTACGGTACCAACCTGTAATGCAAGCATAAAAAATTCATCAAACTAAATGCGTTCCATTTGCCAAAAAAATTTTTAATTAATTTGCACGTACCCAAAGAAAACGGTTAAAATCGTATACACTTCAAATTCAAATAGATCCGATTAATTGGAGTAAATTATGAGATATGTAATTATCTTTATCTGTCCTATGTGCACAAAGTGCAAATTACGGTACCAACCTGTAATGCAAGCATAAAAAAATCATCAAACTAAATGCGTTCCATTTACCAAAAAAATTTTTAATTAATTTGCACGTACCCAAAGAAAACGGTTAAAATCGTATACACTTCAAATTCAAATAGATCCGATTAATTGGAATAAATTACGATTTACGGGATATTTAATTATCTACCCAGAGAAAAGGGTTAACACTTTGTAACTAGCGAAAAACTTCAAATAGATCCGATTAATTCGAGTAAGTTACGAGATATGTAATTATCTAAATCAAAACAAATATTTACGCAACGATTTGCTTTGCAAATTTTTTGTTGTCCGCGCTAATAAAGTAATAAAATAACTTCGCACTTTAAATTAAACAAACAATGCAAAACTTTCTGCTTCCTTGCGTTGCGAATGCGTCCTTTTGGCTTTGTAAATGTCATGACTCATGCATGACACGATGTGCACAAAAATGCAAATCATCATGGTACCAACTTACCAATTTCCATAACCACAATACATACTTATACAGGGTAGCTAAAAATTTTATAAAAAAAATATTTATTTCTGCAGGGTTTTTGTCTTTTTGACAGCAATAAGTACGATATTGTTAATAAAACATTAAATATTTAGAAATATATATAATGTTACCTTTATTAGTCCTCGTGTTCGGCTGCTTCCTTATAACTTCATGTGATCTGCTACAAGCACCGCTACCTCGCCACCTGGCCGAGCGGTCACCAGTTGGAGGCGATTTGATCTGGGTGATTGTTGAAAGGTTTGTGGAAAGTGCGTCGAATCCCAACCTCTTGTGGCAAGCAGGGAGCCCTATCACCTGGGGTTCCTGGCCTTCTAGTGTGAATCAGATACGATTGAGTGGAGCCCGGGTTCCCTGGACTGCCGGCTTCTGTATAGTTGTGTGTTTCGTTCAATCTGCCTTACTCCAGCTTTAGCCAGAGGGATTGGTTAAATGAAATAATAACACTCGGTTTTTTTTTTTTTTAACAAAAAACTTCTTCGGATTTATTTTTAACTTTTACAAAAAAAAACTTTTCTGGGATTCTAATTTCACAATTCGCTTGTTCTTCTTTTCACCTCTCAGTCTACTCTGATCTATCTCGTTTTACATCAAAATTTTTCGCGCCTACCTAACTAAAACCTATTCCTAAATTCTCTTCAATCTTTTACATAATTCCTCGATCTCTTACATAATTGCCCTGGACTGACCTCTATCTGTCAAGGCTCTTAATTTTCACTACCTGTTAACTTTCTTTTATATTTATTTCTTTTATAACAAAGTTTTTATTTACTTTCAATTTTTAATCCTTGTCAATTAATTTTACATTTTAATTTTTTAATAGACTTCCTCTATTTCAGATTCTGCTAGGTGCCAATTTCTTTTACTTTTGATTTTACTGTATGTCAAAGTTTTCTTTTACATTCAAGCTTTTAATTCATGCCAAATTCTTCACATTTATTTTTTGTGTATGTCAAAGTTTTCATTTACTTTAAATTTTCTATCCCTGTCACTTTACCTTTACATTTTAATTTTTAATAAAGTTCTTCTAACTTCCGATTCTACTAGGTGCCAAATTTCTTTTCCTTTACTGTATGTCAAAGTTTTCTTTTAAATTCAAGTTTTTAATTCATGCCAAATTCTTCACATTTATTTTTTGTGTGTGTCAAAGTTTTCATTTACTTTAAATTTTCTATCCCTGTCACTTTACCTTTACATTTTAATTTTTTAATAAAGTTCCTCTAACTTCCGATTCTACTAGGTGCCAAATTTCTTTTCCTTTACTGTATGTCAAAATTTTCTTTTAAATTCAAGTTTTTAATTCATGCCAAATTCTTCACATTTATTTTTTGTGTCTGTCAAAATTTTCTTTTAAATTCAAGTTTTTAATTCATGCCAAATTCTTCACATTTATTTTTTTTGTGTATGTCAAAGTTTTCATTTACTTTAAATTTTCTATCCCTGTCACTTTACCTTTACATTTTAATTTTTTAATAAAGTTCCTCTAACTTCCGATTCTACTAGGTGCCAAATTTCTTTTCCTTTACTGTATGTATGTCAAAGTTTTCTTTTAAATTCAAGTTTTTAATTCATGCCAAATTCTTCACATCTATTTTTTTTTTTGCGTCTGTCAAAGTTTTCTTTTACTTTCAGCTTTCTACTTTTTATCCATAAGATTATTGGGATTTTTCACTTTAGAACTTGTAATATTCGTTCTCTATTTTGGCGTGTCGAAATAATTCGTTGAGAAACTTATCGTGATGCTAGGTCTAAGCACCACTCCAGCAAAATGTTCTGTTTCATGCTGCTCCGTATTTGAATTGGAGCAGATTTGAAGAGGTGTTGTAGTGACATCTAGGGGTGGAATGGAAACGCGTCTTCACCTAAGGTTTAGGGTTCTGCTATGCTTCGAGGTTTGTCTTCTGACAGAGGAGCTGTCAGAGAAAGTGACAAATCTAATTTTTTACGAGATACTTCCTGCATAATTTAAATGTCAACATTTTTCAAGTTTTCTGTGCATTAAAATGTTGGTCTCATTGTTCAGGAAGTGAGGACTTCTACGCTCTAATTTTTAAAGGTGTTAAGGACTTGTGCATGGCCAATCATTCAACCCATCCCGAAATGGATGAGTGCCTCGACAGCATAATTTTAGAAGACGAAAGCGATAACTATCAAGAACATCTTGTAGATGAACGGCAGCGGATGGTCCAGAAGTACTGCACTGGAAAGGCTCCCATTATAAGGAGGCAACCCGATTTAACACCTTTTAGGAGTACTGCCCTATATCGAGAGATTAGATTTCTCTCTGGATTAGCTCTTGACAATAAGCCTCCAAATGATCGTTGGCCCCAATTTACGGGGCTGACTGCTAGGGCTGAAGTTGTTGTGAGTGCCTAGCGGGAGCGGGGTAAGTTATCTTGTGACACTAACCCCCCCCCCTCACAAGCTTGTAGCTTCGTCCAAGCTGGTTGATCCCTTTCTGTTGCGGCGGGAAAAGCAACCGGAGAAGCACAACATGTACACGAAGGGAACTCTGGTACTGCACGCTCAAACCCGTGTCAATGCAGAGGTACCGTCCTGACGAGAGTAAAAGGTTGGCCTCTCGAGAGCTCAAGGCTCTACGGAGTCCAAAATGGTCAGTCTACGCAGGGGGACCGCACCCGCAACGAGTTGACGTTGAAGATCATGACGGAGGGGTAGGCTAGGAAAAACCTTCTAAAGAGGTAGAGATGGGTTCTACTAGGATCATGTCCTTTTAAATTTTATTCGGCTACGACATACTATGGAAATAATGAAGAAAGGATAGGAAAGTTAAAACGCCTACTGAAAGATAACCCAGAAGGGGTTAGAGCTATAGACGGTCAAGCAAAATTCATCTACTCATTTAAGGTAGAGATGGGTTCTACTAGGATCATGTCCTTTTAAATTTTATTCAGCTACCGCGTATTATGGAAATAATGAAGAAAGGATAGGGAGGTTAAAACGTCCACTGAAAGGTAACCCAGAAGGGGTTAGAGCTATAGACGGTCAAGCAAAATTCATCTACTCATTTAAGGTAGAGATGGGTTCTACTAGGATCATGCCCTTTTAAATTTTATTCGGCTAAGACATACTATGGAAATAATGAAGAAAGGATAGGAAAGTTAAAACGCCTACTGAAAGATAACCCAGAAGGGGTTAGAGCTATAGACGGTCAAGCAAAATTCATCTACTCATTTAAGGTAGAGATGGGTTCTACTAGGATCATGTTCTTTTAAATTTTATTCAGCTACCGCGTATTATGGAAATAATGAAGAAACGATAGGGAGGTTAAAATTTCGAAGATAGTCTTTAGTGTGGAATTCCTACGACAGCGTGGCCTGCGTAGGGTACCATGTGGGAGGGGTTTTGACTCATTGTCAAGCGAGGGAGTGTGAAAAAGTGGACTAATTTACAAGAGGTATACCGGCCGCTAGGTTGGGTAGGTCCTAAGCGGCACCTTGGTATCCTGTAGTTACCAGTTAAGCTGGCTGGATGCCTTCTTAGGGCTACCAGGAGGTATTAGTGGTTATAGGGAGAGGTCGTTTCTTTCGCGGTATGGGGCTAGTCTATCGACGTGGTCAGTTCGCATCTTTCCACCGTGACACTTTTTTATCTTGAACACCACTTCGGTTACAGCCTCGGTGATCTTGCAGGGCCCATCCCAGTCGCACTGAAGTTTTGGGCACCGCCCGATTACGCGTCTTGGAAAGTATAACCAAACACGTTGATCTACTTGGAAGCTGGGTTTCTTCGACCGTAGGTCATAGTATGTCTTCATACACCGGCTTGCAGTGTTCAACATAGTTCGATTATTCTCGTGGATTTCATTCAGTGTCGTGGTCAGGTTATCAAGGTACTCATTGATTGACGTACCTTCCGCAGGTGGGCTTCCTAAGACCATCTCCAGTGGTAAGCGGAGTTCTCGCCCAAAGAGGAGCTTAGCTGGTGTCTGTTTAGTGCAATCTTGCACACTTGCGCGATATGATAGTAGTAGGTACGGAATGTATTGGTCCCAGTCTCTTTGGTGTGAATTTAGAAATTTCGCCAGATAGTCTAGGATGGTTCGGTTAAATCTTTCGACTAAACCATCGGACTGTGGGTGTAAGGCTGTTGTGCGTGTTTTCTCTACTCCGAGTTTCTGCAATACCTCTTGAAAAACAGCACTCTCAAAATTTCTGGCTTGATCTGAATGGAGCTGTAGTGGGGCTCCATATCGGCTGAATACGGCAGAGATCAGTGCATCTGATACAGTCTCGGCGGTCTGATCTGGTACTGGAATTGCTTCGGGCCACTTTGTAAAATAGTCCATACAGACTACCAGGTAGCGACTACCTTTATTGGTCTTGGGAAGTGGTCCCAATATGTCCACAGCAACTCTTTCGAAAGGTGCACCAACGTTGCATACCTGTAGAGGAGCTCGCCGTCTTGGCCGCGGCCCTTTCCGTGTTTGGCACTGTAGACATCCAGCACACCAGTCCTTTACGTCCGTACTACTACCCACCCAATAATATTTGTGTCGAAGCTTGCCTAAAGTTTTGTCAATGCCGAAGTGTCCACCACCTAGAGAATCGTGTACCTGATTGAGGACAATTTTTCGAAGAGACTTTGGAACTAGGATTTGTTTTATAGTCTCAGTCCCTTGACTGATTAGTCTGACGACGATGTTATTTTCCAATCTCAGAAGAGACCACATTGACCAATACGCTTTAATGTCCGAGCTGAGGTCTTTGATGTTGTCCTTATCTGGGCGCTGACCTGTAGTCAGCCAACTGCGAATGTGTCGTAATGCGAGGTCATCCTCTTGGTGATGAGCTATATCCTCTTGCGCGGTAACTAGACGAATAGTGCTGGTGTCTTTCTCTGCGAGCCGCTGACAATATTGACAATCGGTTGTGAAACAAGGACGGCGCGACATTGCATCTGCGTTGCTATGACTTTTACCTGGACGATGTACGATCTCAAAAGCATAGGCCTGCATGCGTTCTATCCATCTTGCTACTTGTCCTTCAGGGCACCGAAAGTTCATCAACCATCTCAAAGATGCATGGTCTGTTCGAATTTGAAACTTTTTCCCCAGTAAGTAGGGCTGAAAATGGGCACAAGCCTTCACTATCGCGACCAATTCTTTCCTGGTGACACAGTAGTTTCGCTCCGGCCGACTGAATGTTTTGCTGTGATATTCCACCACGTGTTCCATCCCGTCTTTAACTTGTGAGAGAATAGCTCCTCAAGCGTGTTGGCTGGCATCTGTCTCCAGAATAAAAGGCAAATTTTCATCTGGCTGCGTAAGTATAGGCGCAGTGGTTAAGCGGTCTTTCAACTCTTCGAACGCTTCTTGACAAGCATCTGACCAGAGGAACTTTCGACATTTCTCGGTTAGCTCCGTTAATGGTTTCGCGATAGCGGAGAAGTTTCTAACAAACCGTCGGTAATAAGCACACAGCCCAAGAAATGACTGTATATCTCTTCGTGTTTGTGGTCGAGGCCAATTCTTGACAGCATTAGTTTTGTCGGGATCTGTCGACAATCCAGAGTCGCTGATAATGTGTCCGAGGAACTTCACTTCTCTTTGACACAACTGACACTTCTTCGGTGAAACTTTTAGATTGGCTACTCTTAATCGGGCTAGGACAAGGCGGAGATTTTCTACCATTTGTTCAAACGTGGGGCCATGTACGATAACATCGTCCAAATATACTAGGCACGCCTGAGGTGGAATTCCTTGGAGGACGATTTCCATGAGCCTCTGAAAAGTTGCAGGGGCATTGGTTAGCCCAAATGGCATAACTGAAAACTCCCACAATCCACTGCCTGTAGTGAACGCGGTTTTTTCGCGGTCTTCTTCTTCCACTTCTACTTGCCAGTAGCCCGACTGTAGATCTAATGTCGAAAACCAAGTTGAACCGGCGAGTGCTTCAAGAGTCAGATCAATACGTGGCAGGGGATATGAATCTTGTTTTAGGTGACCTCATGTAGCCGCCTGTAGTCGACGCAAAATCTAGTCGAGCCATCCCTCTTCTTCACCAGGACGACTGGAGAAGTCCAAGGGCTACTAGATGGATTTATAACGCCTTGGCTTTTCATCTCGTTTACTAGATTTTCCGCTTCCTGACGTTTGGCCAATGGAAGCCGCCTGGGAGGCTGTTTAATCGGTTTGTTGCTGCCTACGTCGATCTGATGCCGCATAATCGTGGTTCGACCGAGGTCGTTTTTTGTTCGCGCAAAGACATCCTGAGGTTCTACGAGTAGCTTTCCCAATATTATTCTCTGCTGATTATTCAGGTGTACAGTTGTGGTTCCAATCAACTCCACACCCCACACTTGACACCAATGTTACCTTTATTAGTCCTCGTGTTCGGCTGCTTCCTTATAACTTCATGTGATCTGCTACAAGCACCGCTACCTCGCCACCTGGCCGAGCGGTCACCAGTTGGAGGCGATTTGATCTGGGTGATTGTTGAAAGGTTTGTGGAAAGTGCGTCGAATCCCAACCTCTGTGGCAAGCAGGGAGCCCTATCGCCTGGGGTTCCTGGCCTCCTAGTGTGAATCAGATACGATTGAGTGGAGCCCGGGTTCCCTGGACTGCCGGCTTCTGTATAGTTGTGTGTTTCGTTCAATCTGCCTTACTCCAGCTTTAGCCAGAGGGATTGGTTAAATGAAATAATAACACTCGGTTTTTTTTTTTTTTTAACAAAAAACTTCTTCGGATTTATTTTTAACTTTTACAAAAAAAACTTTTCTGGGATTCTAATTTCACAATTCGCTTGTTCTTCTTTTCACCTCTCAGTCTACTCTGATCTATCTCGTTTTACATCAAAATTTTTCGCGCCTACCTAACTAAAACCTATTCCTAAATTCTCTTCAATCTTTTACATAATTCCTCGATCTCTTACATAATTGCCCTGGACTGACCTCTATCTGTCAAGGCTCTTAATTTTCACTACCTGTTAACTTTCTTTTACATTTATTTCTTTTATGACAAAGTTTTTATTTACTTTCAATTTTTAATCCTTGTCAATTAATTTTACATTTTAATTTTTTAATAGACTTCCTCTATTTCAGATTCTGCTAGGTGCCAATTTCTTTTACTTTTGATTTTACTGTATGTCAAAGTTTTCTTTTACATTCAAGCTTTTAATTCATGCCAAATTCTTCACATTTATTTTTTGTGTATGTCAAAGTTTTCATTTACTTTAAATTTTCTATCCCTGTCACTTTACCTTTACATTTTAATTTTTAATAAAGTTCTTCTAACTTCCGATTCTACTAGGTGCCAAATTTCTTTTCCTTTACTGTATGTAAAAGTTTTCTTTTAAATTCAAGTTTTTAATTCATGCCAAATTCTTCACATTTATTTTTTGTGTATGTCAAAGTTTTCATTTACTTTAAATTTTCTATCCCTGTCACTTTACCTTTACATTTTAATTTTTTAATAAAGTTCCTCTAACTTCCGATTCTACTAGGTGCCAAATTTCTTTTCCTTTACTGTATGTCAAAATTTTCTTTTAAATTCAAGTTTTTAATTCATGCCAAATTCTTCACATTTATTTTTTGTGTCTGTCAAAATTTTCTTTTAAATTCAAGTTTTTAATTCATGCCAAATTCTTCACATTTTTTTTTTTTGTGTATGTCAAAGTTTTCATTTACTTTAAATTTTCTATCCCTGTCACTTTACCTTTACATTTTAATTTTTTAATAAAGTTCCTCTAACTTCCGATTCTACTAGGTGCCAAATTTCTTTTCCTTTACTGTATGTCAAAGTTTTCTTTTAAATTCAAGTTTTTAATTCATGCTAAATTCTTCACATTTATTATTTTTTTTTGCGTCTGTCAAAGTTTTCTTTTACTTTCAGCGTTCTACTTTTTATCCATAAGATTATTGGGATTCTTCACTTTAGAACTTGTAATATTCGTTCTCTATTTTGGCGTGTCGAAATAATTCGTTGAGAAACTTATCGTGATGCTAGGTCTAAGCACCACTCCAGCAAAATGTTCTGTTTCATGCTGCTCCGTATTTGAATTGGAGCAGATTTGAAGAGGAGTTGTAGTGACATCTAGAGGTGGAATGGAAACGCGTCTTCACCTAAGGTTTAGGGTTCTGCTATGCTTCGAGGTTTGTCTTCTGACAGAGGAGCTGTCAGAGAAAGTGACAAATCTAATTTTTTACGAGATACTTCCTGCATAATTTAAATGTCAACATTTTTCAAGTTTTCTGTGCATTAAAATGTTGGTCTCATTGTTCAGGAAGTGAGGACTTCTACGCTCTAATTTTTAAAGGTGTTATGGACTTGTGCATGGCCAATCATTCAACCCATCCCGAAATGGATGAGTGCCTCGACAGCATAATTTTAGAAGGCGAAAGCGATAACTATCAAGAACATCTTGTAGATGAACGGCAGCGGATGGTCCAGAAGTACTGCACTGGAAAGGCTCCCATTATAAGGAGGCAACCCGATTTAACACCTTTTAGGAGTACTGCCCTATATCGAGAGATTAGATTTCTCTCTGGATTAGCTCTTGACAATAAGCCTCCAAATGATCGTTGGCCCCAATTTACGGGGATGACTGCTAGGGCTGAAGTTGTTGTGAGTGCCTAGCGGGAGCGGGGTAAGTTATCTTGTTACAATAATAATAATTTCTTTATGTACATAATGTGCAGCAAGAAAAGTGCGCAAAATCGAGAAATTGTCAAAAAAATCTGATTTTATAAATGATATGTCAAGAAAAATTATCTTTTTAAATCAAATCTTTGGTTTTCATTTTTTCATACAGATTAGTCTCAATATCACAGTTTGTTAAATATGCATTGGTTTAAGCATCAACCTGCTCTATTACACCTATAGTTGCAGGGCTATCTGTATCCAATCTTATTAATATCAAAAACTAATAACATAATTTTGCATCATAATTAAATAATTATATGTCAATCAAATGCCCATATGGGCCGATGTACACGTTGCAGCGTGCTACCACCCAGGCTATGATCTAAGCTAAGCAGGTGATGCAACATTCAAAATTAAAAAGCACTGAAAGTATAGCTTCATCCGACCATTTCAGCGAAAGTGCGTGCTGCCAAATTAGCTTAATTTATTATGTGGGGATATTACGATATTTAAGAAAAATATCGATAAAATATCTATATAACAATCTAGTCGATATCGATATAAAATATCGATATTTTCGATATATCGATATATCATTGCCATCCCTACAGTTGATATTACACTATCGACGTAAAGGCTTAATGAAGAGACTGAAAAATTCAAACACTTCTTATAAAATGTCATTGCCTACATTTCATGATGTGCAAAAAGTAGAAGTTTCGGCTGATGGTACGCGTTCGACAAAGAGAAACTTGGTTCTTAGTGTTTTTGTGTGGAAATCAAAATTTGTAAAAAAAAATTAGACAACTTATTCCGTAAAGTGAATAGAAGTCCTGATTGTAGTTTAGAGTAATTTAAAAAAATTGGTTAAATAAAAACTGTGTCAATAGATTAAGAAAAGTGCGATACATACACCCCCACTCCTAATAACTGTCGTCAGCCCCCGTGAAGTTTTTGTATATACGACTTATCAAATGATCTGGTATAAAAAACATGTAAATAAAATTTCTAAAAATACAAACAAGGTCTTTAACTATTCTAAACTCAAGGCTATAAACATATACACCAATAATTATGACTATTTTTTTTAAAAACGGTAAAACATATTGTTACAACATCCCCTCAAATGGTTAATTATATGTGTTAGCAGATGAACGAACATACAACATATAACACTATAACGACCAACAATGATAAACAAAACAACACCACCAAATATGTATGTAACTGCTAATTCTGCATGTCTGATGAACCTGCTAATTCTTCCTGTTCCTTAAACATCGAGTCTTGAGTCTCCCTGATGAACTGCCTGAACTAGGAGGCCAGTAAGAACAACCGAAAACCACACTTCTCCAGAACTCGAGTATAAACAGGAAGTACTGCGAATAGATCCCACGTTCTTGCTCAGTTAGTAGTAAATTACGATCATGTAAATTTCATAAATTACTATATCTATTTTATACAACTAAAAAAGCTAGAATAATCCTTATGATACTATAGATGAATACCCGTATGTAACCTCGTATGGTCACACATCTGTGAAAGGTTAACTTTGAAGTAGCTTTTCGCATATATTTCTTAAACGGTTCGTCGGAAGATCGAAAGATTATAACCAATTTCATAGGATTTCAAGTTCTGAAGAACTTTTCGGTACAATAAAAACGTCTACAACTGATAGTTTTCACAGTATACGTAAAAATCTTACAGCAAGAAGGGGTTCCTCGATTTAGCAGATTTTTAAAATTATACGTAGGGAAATATCGTCAGGGTTGGCCACCTTTGTGACTTTTGTTCATAACTTCCGTTTAAGGAAGTATTTGGTAAATTCGAGCCCATCTTTGGATAGTCCTGGGAAAAAGAAACACTCTTCTTAACATTGCAGATTGATAGGGTGAAAAATGAAAACAATATAGACATTTATAAAGAAAAGTGAAATACTGTCAAGGTCGATCAGTGCTATCTAGGTTGTCCAGCCGACGAAAAATGTTTCGAAATGATTGAAAATGATTTAGAAGTGAATGAAATAAAAACCGAATTTCTTGCATTTTTTGTTTTTTAGGAAATTATTATTGACACATTATTCGGAATCGCATTTCCGGTTACTGTCGTTGTATTGACGTACTACGTAAAAATTTTTCCCTTGTATTGCCCGAAAAGGGCTTTTATGGATGGGTATATTCCTTTAGCTGGTGTTGTATTGGCGGACTTTGTTGGTATTGGTGTTGAAATTTTTTGGGGTCTTCCAAGCACACAATCACTGTGCGCCAACCCTGACTACACAAAGTGGCCAACCTTGACGACAAGCGCAATTGCCGCATCACGTGACAACACAACCAAACATTTTACAGGATTGAGTTTTCCTCTTAGTTTGTTTTCAAGAATGAGTCCCAGAACAGACTAATAATGTTTACCTTTATGATTGCGTATTTTCTTCTCACCTTCTGCCCGTGTCACTGTTACTAAATTTTTTTTTTATTTCACACCACTGAATGCACAACACGTGCTTTACGCTATTGCGCGCTATGAACAAGGGGGGGGGGGGGCGGTAATCGTAATTTTCCGGGTTGATAATTAGTTTTGGGAATGAGAAGGCTGCGTTTGCTTGTAGTTGCACTGATTTTATTTTTAAAAACAAATAACAAATTGAAATTATACTTGAAATATGAAGATACATAACACCTTCACCCTAGAAAAAAAAAAAATTCTTGTATATTCTTGAAAAGGATATAAAAAAAAATTGTTGAGAGTTTCTAACGGTCGGAAATCTAGAGTACATAAATTGATTAGTACTGTGGTATGATACGATGTGGTACTTACTGATACGTATTATACAAAATTAGATTTAGTTCCTATGGTAATTTTATTGATTAATTTGATCATGTATGATTTTTTTTTTATGCTAGATTAAATGAAAATTTTACGGTATGTGTCTTGTGTTCCTTATTTTACAAGAATTAATATTACCAAGTGAATAAATAATATGAGATTATAATACTATTGGATAATAGCAACTTATTTTAAAGAAACTTAATTAGTTATCTGCGATTCTAGATAGCGGTATCTTACTGGAAATACTTTTAATTTCAACATTTTCTTCGCTATTCGCTTTATTTTCTATTATATGTAGATTTCTGGGTCTTCCCTATTTTAACATATTGCATGATTATTTTGATTACACCGTAAGAAGTAAGTATTATTATTAATGGATATATGAGGGAATAATGGTGTATATCTTGCGTTGAGACATCATTATTTTTTTTTTGTTTTTCCTCGTATTCTAGTGTTTTTAAATCTTGGCTTAGCTCGGAGAGCGCTTGGTGATCTACGTTTCTTATTGTGATAATTTTTGGTAGTTCGAGTCTTTTGCCTTTAAGATGATTAGTCATTGTTAAGTTGATTGAGGGTAAGTAAGAATTATTTGAAAGTTCTATTCTTTCAGAATGACCGTATAGTGTTCGGTCGTTGCTTCTTATGTAACAATTTGGAGAGATTTGTAAAATACCGTTTCTATCGAGTGTTAGTGGTTCGATTATGTCGCCGCATATGTTATCTACTATTAGACTCTAAAATAATTGTTCGCAAACATACGTACTTCCGAACAGAGACATCATTTGCTTTGCATTTTTCGTCAAAAGCGGTAATTTCTCAGGGCTCACATAAGATTTATAAAAAATTTCGATGTTTACTGAGAAAAATACATTTTTTAAATCGGTATTATTCTGCATGTCAATCACTTCTATATGAAAGTCTTCGGGAACTGTATCCACATCGATATTAAATGGCGAGGAAAATATTTTCATGAAAACCGCTGTCTTCTCAGGTGAACATTTGGAATCGTAATTGAAATTCGTTGATTAAAATGTCTATATATTGTGCGTATTTTTGAGAAATAGTAACGTTTCCTTTTTCCAAATGTGGAACGTAAGACACGCTGTTTCCATAATTTTAATTTGTGCTCAAGGCCCTGAATTTTATCATACAAATTGTGAATATACTGTCCTTTGCCTTGAAGTTCCACATTAAGATCATTGAGATGCTGAGTCATGTCGATAAGAAACCCAAAAGCGCACATCCGTTCTTTATTACCAAAATGAGGAAAGGCATATCCCTTCATATCCAAGAACAATTGTACTTCGCTTTTTAAGTTGTATGCTCTTTTTAGCATTGCACCTCTACTAAAGCAAATGTACTTCGTTATTAAAAACCACGTCGCCATATTCAGTTTCTAAATCTTTCAGGAATTCTTTAAATTCACGTTGATTTAACGCGCGCGATTTTATAAAATTGATTAGTTTAGTTATTGGTAGTGTGACATTTGGCAAACTCAATCTTTTCGCACACAAATTTTCCTGGTGAACTATGCAGTGGTTAGCCTTCCCGATACACCATCTGTCGATATACCAATAATTTTTTCTAATAAAATTGAAAAAATTTCCAACACAGACTTTAGTTCATCGTGCAGGTCTTTGTCGGTTGTAGTCCCTTGCATTGGAATCAGTGAACACAATTCTTCGGTAATATTATATTTGGTGTCAATACCACGTAAAAATATAGCCATTTGTGCTGTATCGCTAATATCGCAACTCTCATCAAGTGCCAAAGAACAGTATTCGAATCTTGCAATGCGCTCACGAAGCGTTGTTGCTATCTTCTCGGATAAGTCTTCAATTATCTTTGCAATAGTGAATCTTGATAAACTAATGTTTGAAATAATATTTATTTTATCAGGAAATGCTATTTCTGCAACAGCAGTCAGACATTCTTTTATCATCTCTCCATCCGCAAAGGGTTTCATTTGTTTTGCCAGTATTTAACTGATAACAAAACTAGCCTTTACTGCCGTATTTGATAAAATAGCCTGTTCTTTTCCCAAGTTTTTCTCCATTTGATTAAACTTATCTGTGCGGAGTTGTCCTGTTAAGTTTTTATATTGTTGTTCATGTTTTGTATCGTCATGCCTTTTTATGTTATATTCTTTTAATGTCGGCACAGTCTCTGAGCACATTAAGTATAAAGCTTTATCTTTGACGAAAGTGAAAAAGTAATTAAATTTACACTTTTCTTGGAAATGCCTCTGCTCATCCGCAACCTTAAGTTTTTTGTTTGCTTTTCCGATATGTTATTATGGATTAAAAACACAAGAATTGCTAAAATTGATAGTTAACAGCTTACCAGTCTGACTGATTGTGTGACAGAAGCAAACACACACAAGCTCAGACCCGGCGCGTTCGTATTGCCTGTTTGAACAAGTCGCCGACAAGTGAGTAACTCGTCACAAAAAATTGTTTCGGTTTAGTATGTAGTTACTACCATTTTATTATAATTAATTTTATAAGAATATGGGAGAAAGTCGATAAAATAAACTCAATTTTAGAAATGCTTGGCAGGCCACATAACAGGTTTAACGGGCCGCGTGCTGCTTATCCCTGTGTTAGAGGATTCCTGAATTACCATTTATTCGGGTTGTTTAGTTGAATCCAGAAAGTTGCTGTTTTTATTTTGCAGGATTTTGGAATTGCTAGATCCATTTCGCAATTGTTTTGTTCGGCATTACTAGGATTTTGTGTTTTATTTGACACAGATGAGTATTTAAGAAACTTATTTGGCAACTTTATCAAAGCCTTCTCTGCTCTTGCGGTTAAAACCTACCAATAAATATTCGGTAGTGGGTTTTATGTATAGAAATGAAGTGTTTACTATGCTTGGGAAAATTATAATTTTGCATGCTTGGAAAATAATGTTTAGGGATAATGGGATTTTAATTTCGATGACAATATGGTTCTTAATTTTGTTTGTAGTTGTAATGCTAACTTTTATAAATCGATAAGACTATCGTGTGTGGCTGAAATTGGTAAAGGTAGTTCCGGGAGGAAAATATTTTCTAATGACTGTAAGGGTTTCTTCCAGTTGAATTGGGGTGATAATTAATGAATTCGGAATATCATAATTTATATCTAAAAGCATGTCAAGGATTGCTTTCTGCGAATTTTGGTATCTCATTAATGATAGTATAATGGCGGAAGTGATACTAACTAATTCTAATTCGAAGAAGATGGAATTCGCTTCAGCTATTATGAAATTGAATGCTTTAGAAATTATGTCAAATTTATCTTGGATATTATTGAATTCAAGTTTATTATCTGAGGATGTTTTGTTAAAGAAGTTGTTTGTCTTATCTATGATAATGGTTTGTGATTTAATTAGTTCTAATTGGTGGTCCTTGTCTTCATTGAGAGTACCGAAGAGTGTTTTACTAAGGCTACCTATTGCAATTATTAAGCCGCGTCGAGCGCGACAATTTTTTGGGTCGATAATTTCTGAATTTTGCTCTATATAATTAAATAAGATTTTGATATTTTTAATTTGTGACTCGTAAGGGTGGTTGCGAGTTGGGTTTTGGATCTTAAAATGCAAACATATTTTTTCTACGTCTATTGTTTGGGATCTTAAGAGTTTATATTGTTGAGTTGAAAATCGTCTAGGCTATAATACGAAACTAGTTTGCAATTGGAACTGTACATACCTATAGTTGAATGTTTCCATATTCCTCCAAATATATTCCTGGACTTGAGGCGAAGTTTGTTGTTTTGTTCCACTCGTGATTCGGAATCTTAATAGTAGGATAATTATTATCCACGGCATTTCGGCCTGGTGGGATAGAATAAAAGAACCCGATTACTTTATGAATGGCTACAGATGGTTTTTATAGTTTTTTTATTTTTGTTTTTAACTCTTACTACTGAATCTTCGGTTGAGGCAATTTGATATATATCGTAAGGACCATCCCACAAGGGCAATAATTATTTTTCCTCGTGACATTCTGCAATAATACATTTTTACCAATTTTAAAAAGTTTTGGCTTAGTATCGTGATCATAGTACGTTTTTGAATTTTACCTTAATCCTTATTAGGATTTCTCTTGCTATTTGATCAGAATATTGGACACACGCTTTTAGTTCACTGGCATAGTTATCGTAGCTGTACGTAACTTCTGGATCTTTCTTTAGCCAATCTGAGTTTTTGGCATGAAATCCAAATAGTAATTCGTAAGACGTGTAGCCTGTACTTGAATGATTTGAATATATAGAGATATACTTTTTACATCAGTTTTAAAATATACTTTTACAACAATTTACTATTGCTTTCAACTAGAGGCCTTACCTTGGGTAGGGGGAATCTCTAGTATCGGGTCTAGAATATTTCGGATTTTCCTTACATTAGAACCCTCTATTTATTTACAATCGATCTACAGTGGTTAATATTCCCTTCCACTTGCAGATTGATTATTATGTATGTTCGGTGGTAACTAATCAAAAATTACCCATTGAGCAGTTTTTCTAAGAAAAACGATCCAAAATCATCAATCAAGCATTATTCCCAACAAAGGTGAAAAATTTATTGCAATAATGCAATTTGATTTTTCACTCGCAAATTATAGAAACATACATGAAAGCAACGATAACGATTTTCGCACGAGTTCCAAAACAATAATTCAACTGCTTTATTACGTACAATGACAACAGAAATTTTGAACCGGCGCTTCCGCTAGGGCAATGTCTTTTAGTCAATATATTGCACAGCGGATGTGAGGTAGAATCGTTTAGCGAGTACGATGCTTTACTTCTTATCGCTTAGAGTAAATCAGGTTGATCCATTATTTATTTGGCTGATTGTTCTCATGCAAGAAGTCCAAATATTTCTTATTTACGTGTAAATAGGTGACAGGGCTTGTCTACCTAAGAGTTATAACCGTGGGCACAGGTACATCTAATAGTTCCTCATTATGTGTTGCAACTTGACCACAGTCGTGTGCGCATAGTTGCTTGTTTATTGCTCTGATTCTCGTTGTGGGATCAGATATCCGTGATCTATGAACAGGTGCCGTGGTTATTGCTTGATCATGTTATATTTGGATTATTTTGGGGATTCATAACTACATCCTCGCTCCAAGTCTGTAATGTTACGAAAAGTTCGCTGTTACTGGCAGAGGGTTTTCCACGCTCGAACATTGGTAGAGTCAGTGGTCAGAACTAAAAAATCCGCAGAGAGCCATCCTGGACGACAGGCCAACCCTGACGACATTGCCCTACTATTTTCATGACAACATTGTGTACAAAATTACTTTGACGTATTTTCAGGACGCGTCGAAGTCTATAGTAAAAAGCGACAATTTTTGTATGGCAATACTATGAAGGAGTTACCCGATTTGTCCCATTTTCTTAAATTCTCATTTTTCTTACAAGCCCATGTAGAGAATTCCAGCTCTTTAAGCCCACGCATAGTCGAGATATCTTGCGGATGGATGAACAGATTGACTGATGGATAGACCGACATGCAAAAATTAAAATTACTTTGAATAGTATCCGGGTGTGTGTAACCTATGTTGCTCTACCATAATTATTTATATGCGTTACAAACGTAGTGACAAGTTTAGTGTTCTATGATTTCATCGAGCGTATAAAAGAAAAACAAGTAAAAAAGCTATAATTGGTCTAAGACCAAATCTTATTATACATTAGATGAATTCCCGCCCGTACGTAATTTCGTGTCGTGTCCCATAAGCACTCCAATAAAAACACTCGCGTAATTCTAAGTTAAAACTTTATTTACTGACTTTACTGACTATTACAAAAACAGTTACTCGCGATCGAACTCCAGAATTTTAACTAAACTAATTGAACACCGAACCGTTATCTTTTATTAAACTAAACTAACTTCTAACTACGCAACCCGATCTATCGAAACGACCGTGCTTACCTCCATTCAACCAGGCGGAAGCGACTTTGACCCAGTGACCAGCGCAATACCTTGCAATCATAATTACAAAGTATTACGCTAATCACTGCCGACAGCGGAAGCCCCCAATACTGTATGTAAATAAACAGTGAGCCCAGCTGAGTATTTCACTATGCGAAATTAATTACTTAACCATGACTCAATGCCCAGTTACATACAGCAGTGGATGCGACAGTTTACAAGTAAACAATTCGCAATCGCCACGCATTTTACTGTGCGAAGTGAAATGCTTAGTTATTGCAAATCGTTTAATTACTTGTGCATTTGCTGCTAGCTCGAGTCGTGATGTCACAATTTCACCAATTGAATATTGGGTCACGACATTCCTCCCCCCTGAGAAAAACTGATTCCCAAGAGGAATCAGATCGGGGTGCTCAGTTAGGTTACAATATATAACTTAACTAATTTATACAAAAACTAAGGGACAATATTCACTATGATCTAAATAATTTTTATAGCTATGGTTCGGTATACTTACAATTTCTGTTCTATTCTTCTATTTTTTTTATTCTTTTTATACATCATTTTTTTTCTTTTACATTTCCTTCAATTACTTTATAGTATGTTTCTTTTCTTTACAATGTTTGCTATCAAAATTTTCTTATTTGCCTTTTCTTACATTGTTTCATTTTTCGTGATTTCACATTCAATTTCTATTTTTATTTTATTATCACATTTCATTTCTCTTTTTCTTCCCATATTTAATATTTCTATTTACATCTCATCTTTAAATCTTTTACATTTCATTTCTTACCATTTGTTTTTCAAATTATTTAACTTACTCTGCTTTTTTCTTTTACATATTTCCTATCCTAATAAGTTAATTATCTCTATTACGTACTTCTTTCTAAACTTAAAAATTTTATTATTAACAAAGATGATTAATTAGTTTACATGCATACTCTTATCAACTATCAAAAATACCGTTCTTTTTACACTCAATTACCGTAACCAGAATACAAAAATACTGCCATAACAAAATCCTTTTCTACCATAATTACAATTTTTACAATCCTAACCAATACAATTACAGTTATTACAATTATTAGCCATAATACCTTTTTATCCTTATCTAACGATTGCCCGTGCCTATTAAATCAAGGGGATTAAAATACTTTATAGCTACTCTAACCGGACGAGATGTTTTCCCACGACGGTCGGCAAGCTTCCAGTTGGCAATTTTGATGCTGTTGGCATGACCAACTCTATACTGTCAGTCCCTTCTTTGTTCGGCTCTGTTGAGGTTGGTCTGGGATATTTAATGGATGTCTGGATAGTAGGTAGTATTGATACTCTGCCAGTACTTACTCGTCCTTGCTGACGTTTCCAGCGTCTTACATGGAACATCATTACTGCTACTAGAGTCAAGCTGACGATGCTTATCAGCCCGGTCAAAGACGTGGCTGCTAAATAGATCTGGTGCGGATGATTCTGCTGCCTGTGAACTTCTTCGGCCTTGATGGCGCTCTGAACCTTGGCTATCTTCTCAGCATGATCTTTCCAGGCTTGATTGAAATTACCTGCCGCTAGAAGTTTTAGCTCTCCTGTTTGTCCCTTTGGATGTTCGGGATTCCTTGAACCTGTTGGTGTCGCTATGTTTTCCCATTTAGGTTGTTCTGAAGGTGCGGGCTGAAAGAGAGTTACATTTCTGTGAGCGTCGTCTTCAGAGGTTATAAGTAGATCTCCAATCTGCAGATGACAGCGTTCCTTTATGTCCAAAATTCCTATCGATGAGAGCTCTCTTATTTTGGTCGGTGAATTGCGGCAGTTGACCTCCAGCTTTGTTTTTTCGGCCATCACAAACAGCCAGTGATTTCTGGTCATCATTCGCGTTAGAGAGCTCCATTTCGGGATGACTTTCTCCTTACAAGCCCTAGTCTTAACATTGAAGCTGCAACAGGTTTAACACGCAATTATCGCCAATGGCCGTAATTATTGGGCTCAACTGTGGGCACAGTAAATGGGTATGAGCCGTCATGGTGATCAGCTGCTGACACCTCTGGTACTGGTGGTCATCTAGTAAGACATATTGCCTCTCGTGGTTGTTGGCTGAAATAAATTCCGCGTCCAGGTCATACATATGGTAGCCGGCTTCATCTACTGCTGCGGGGATGGTGTAGATTTTGTGGGTGTCGAACGAAGTTCTCTGGGGTTGGGGAATGTCTACTCTGACCAGGATGCGTTGGTTAGTCAAGATGGCCTTCACTTTAGCAATCTGAACTAATAACTGGAAATCCTGAAACTCCTCGTTTAAGTCCAGTTCTTTCGTGGCATTCATCATAATCTCAGTCAATTCCCGAGCGTGGACTATTAGAGGATGTAACTTCCCGACGCTCAGCGAGACCATAATGTTCGAAATGGTGTTCAACGTGTCACTTATCTCGCGTAGCTGGAGGGTCAGTAGGGTCAGAACCTCATTTAATTCAACTCTGCGCTGCAATACTGCTAGTTCTCCATCAGTGTTTCTTTGCGCGGTGATAATGCCAGAGATACGGGTCCGAATTTGCTCTCGCTCCGCCTCTGCCCTTACTCGTGATGAATTAAACAGGTCGAACGTTGACTTCACAAGGGTAATCCGGTCTTCTAGAAGGCTGAAGGTACGATTCTCTTTTTCATTGAGATCATCAAGTGTAGATTTTTATGGAATCCTCATGATCCATCGTTCCAAAAAGTGTTTTGGATACGGCACCTACCCCATCGAAAAAGGATCGTGTTCTTCTTGAGGAAGCTCCAGTATGGGTGTGATGTGCTAATTCCTCCTCCTGCTGCTTAATTTGACTGACCCAGCCGTCAATTTCCCTCACTGCTACCTTACATCTTGCTCTTGCTCCAGTATGTATAATTTCGGTACAAAGACCTGCCACCAGGCTGCTGCAATTGACGGCGAACTTCAAATCATCTGATAAATCTGGCATCTGCAACGTAGACAGGATAGTCCAATGCCGGGTGTAGAAGTGTGTCTTTCCCAGGTATTCGAAAAGAACTCCAGACTCTGCTATCTCCTTCATACTATAGCCGCTCTGTTCTACGCCTATCGTCGAGCCTACTACCAGGACTACCAACACTATCGCGATCACCTTCATTCTGCTGCACTTCTCTATACTTAACTAACCTATTTTAAACGGGCAACCTTCCTATACTTATAGTAGATTAACAAAAAAGACTTGCTTCTCAAATGGTTTTCTTTTATTTATTTATATATTTTTTTTTAACCTATACTCTTTATTATCTTCCTTCTATCTTTTTTATTTAATTCTTTCTCTTTTTTTTACCTTTTTATCTTACCCTTTCCACAGAAATGAAAAGTTTATCTTTCCTTCTTTCTTTCTTTCCAGTAAGCCTCTTCCTCGGCTCGCGGTTTCTGCGTCCTTCTTTTAGTTTTAGTTTTTTTTTCTGAAATGCAAAAACGATTAGTACATTGACTTGGCAGGACGGTGTAAGGTCTAAACAGTTTGCAGAGAACTTTACGCGTGAAATTGGTCATTGGGAAATTCGAAAAGATCAGTATCTATGTAACTACACGTACGACCTGTGACTCAATCATTGTTCAAACTTCTTCAGCCTATTAACATGAATTCGCTTCAACTTCCGCCCATGGAGTATTGTTAGGTTTTCAGAGTTGTGTATGTATATCACTTCGTAGGGTCCCTTAAAAATAGCTGACAATTTCCCCACCCTAGCTAAGTCCCTAACCAGAACCTTATCTCCCACATGAAAAAGTTGACCTCTAGACGACTTATCGTAGTACTTTTTCGCCTTCTCCTTATTCTGCCGTAAATTATTCCGTGCTAATTCAAAAGACTTCTGTAACTTGAATCGCAGCACAGAATGATATCTATCGGCGTTATAAAGTGGTTCTGGTTTACGCATCAAATTGCTTGGGATTTCTGACACAAACCCAAACAGAGTCTCCATGGGCGTAAGCTTAGTGCCCGTATGTACGGTTTTGTTGTACGCGTGTGCCGCTGTTCTTAGAAATTCATCCCAGTTCCTGGGCTCTACATCCACAAAACTCCTCAGATAGTTAGCCAAGGTCGAATGCTGTCGCTCTACGACGTTTGACTGCAGATGGTAGGCCGTAGTCTGCAATTTCTTGATCTTTAACAATTTGCATAAGGATTTCATGACTTCACCCGTAAAATTACTCCCTTGATCAGTCACTAGTTGCTTGGCAATCGTATATCGGCTCAGTATTTGATCAAATAGTGCTCGTGCTACTGTGTTGGCTTCCTGGTCGGGTACCGCCACGAAATCCACAAATCGCGTCAGGTCATCCATCATAGACAGTATATATTTGTTGCCATTATGGCTTGTAGGTAATGGCCCCACGAGGTCAACGTATACCTTATCGAATGGCTTTTCCGACACTTCTGTTATGACCAATGGCATTTTAATGGCTCTAGAATGCTTATTTCTTTGACATTGCCTACATTTGCGGATATATTTCGCTATATCATTCTTCATTCCTTTCCAGTGATAGAAGCGTTTCACCCTGTTTAAGGTTTTGTTTCCGCCGAAATGTCCTCCAAATCGGGAATCATGATAATCCTTCAATATTACCTGAATATCCCCCGGGTCGTTCACATGTTGGGTTGTTGGACTGTGTAGCGCTCTTCCTACCATTCTCTTGGCCTCCTCAATATCTTCCCATTCACTCTCGGGATCTGGGTTTTTTTTCTCTTCAGCCTCTGCCTCCTGCTTCTTGGCTTGTGATCGTGTAACCGCAAGACAGAGAGATTCTTTCTCTTGGCTGGTAACTTCCACTGGCTGGGGTATCCTGCTCAGGGCGTCCGCATTACCGTTCTCCTTTCCCTTCTGGTAGATAATCTCTAAATCATACTCAGATAATTTCTGGTGGAATCGTACCATGCGTGAGGTGGAATCCCTTACCTTAAAAATCCCTCGGAGCGGCTCATGATCTGTTTTAATTTTAAAATGCCTACCCAGAAGGTAACATTTATAATTTCGTACCGCCCAAACAATAGCAAGCATTTCCCGTTCCGTGGTGGAGTAATTTCTCTCAGCGGGATTAAGCGTGCGGCTGGCATAACTAATAGGCTTCCCATCCTGTTCTAATACGGCACCTAATGATTCTCCGCTAGCATCTGTGATAAGCGTGAATTCCTTATTGAAGTCTGGATAACCTAGCACGGGAGAGGACGTGAGCGACTCTTTAATGGTTTTAAAAGAGTCCTCACATGCTGGCCCCAATTGAATTTCACCTTTTTTCTCAAAAGGTTGTTAATTGGACCCAATATCCTAGAAAAATTGGGAATGAATTTACGGTAGTAATTCGCCAGGCCCAGAAACGATTGCACCTGCCAAACCGTTTTAGGTCGAGGATAGTTCTGAACTGCCTCCACTAACTGTTGGTCCGGAGTTACTCCTTTCTCTGAACATACATGCCCTAAGCATACTACCTTCTTCTGTAAAAACTGACACTTCGCGGGTTGTAGTTTTAAATTAGTTTCTCTAAAACGCTGAAATACCTCCCTTAGCTCTCTATTATGCTCGCCCAGATTCTTCGCGAATATTACCACATCATCTAGGTATACAAAGCATTTGATACCTTGAAGCCCTGTTAATATTCCATTTAGTAGAGACTGAAAAAACTGAGGTGCGGTTTTCAATCCAAACGGTAATCGTTTATATTGGAAATGGCTGAAGTTCGTACTAAAAGCCGTCTTTTCCCTGTCCGCTGGGTCAATTAACACCTGGTGATAACCATTAGCTAAATCCAAGGTAGAGAAATATCTAGAGTGACCTAATTGATCTAAGATGTCCTCAATCCGTGGCAGAGGATACGAAAAGGGGACGCAGATTTTATTTAACTCCCGAAAATCTACACATAACCTATACTTCCGATTTCCTGCTTCATCCTTTTCTTTCTTTGGTATTAATAGTACCGGAAAATTAAAAGGGCTGTCACTATGTTCTATAATGTCATCTTCTAGGAGCTTTTCTAGTTGCTTCTGACATTCTTCTCGGTGAGCCTCCGGCAGACGATATTGTTTTCTGTGTATGGGCCCTGTATTCGACAGTAATGGAAGCTTAAAAGTCCTAGTTGGAGTATATGTTAACTTGTCACCTGGCAAGTAAAAAATGTCATTATACTCACTGCAAATTTCAGACACCACTTCTCTTTCTTCGCAATTTAAATCTTCCGACAGTACTAGTGTTTGTTTCAGTAATTGGAGTCTTTACCGAGAACAACTTACCGCCTTTATCTAATCTCTCAATGGCTGCACTGAATACATATCCAACCTCTCAAGCTTGGGTTGAAAGTTCGTTATCTCAACCGGCTCAGTTCTAGCGTTGACAATACCCACAAACGTCTGTCCATTCTCCGGCCTGATTATGGCGTTGCCACAGTACACACCTGGGATAATCTCTTCCGCCACGCACACCAGCTCATCTTCGCTCTCGACACAGATTCTTACCAATTGCTCCGTTCTTGGTTCCAGCTGAACTATGGACTCCCTGTCATTTCTCGAGTAAAGGAGAGGTTCGATTATATTGCCCTGTTTAGGAATTGAAGCTTTTTCGCATATCCGCGCCTCCGCAAAGGCTGCAGTTTCGGAAATAATTGGTTCGATTTCCGTGCGAGGATAATCTGACCCATTCCCTTCAACAACTACTTCCCGAATTTGCTTTTGCCCCCACATTCCTTCTGGCAACCTTACCAAAATCTCCTTTGTATAGAGAGGATTTTCCTGCTTCGCCTCTGTGCAAAGAGCCGACGCCAACGCATTTCCTCTTTCCGGGCTTCCACGTGTTTTATCCTTAATACCCTTTTGAGTATTTGCCTCTTTTTCGACTCTTAAATACTTGGTTATACTCTCAGAGGCAGCTCGAGCTTTATATATCACCTCTCTCAGGTTTTCAATTCGACTACTCGTTCGCTCTCGTAGAACTTCCGCTGAAATTGTCCGAACAGCTTCCCTACTGGAGAGTCGTGTCCCTTCTACATTATAACCCTGCAAGGTTATATGTTCAACTTTTTCGGTTCCTGTTACGTTCCTGAAAATTGGTTGTGCTTCCTTGTACACTTGTCTGTGCTATATTGACAATTTTCTATTAATACAATCGATAACAGCTTTATCCTTGAGGAATTCCATTCCCAATATTCCGTCAACCGGTATTGAATCTGTGTTGTGTATTGCCTGGAACTCGCATTCTTGCTTACCCTTACCTACGTGAAGATGCGCCTTGCAGGTTCCAATTGAACGTTGCTGAGCTCCAAACAGCCCTCCAATCGTGATACATTTATGTTTTTGTATCAGTGTATCCATCCTTATTTTATTTACCTTAACTAAATTGCAGGTGGATCCCGTATCCACCAATAATGTAAGCTTATCTTCTAGTCCAATGTCGGCTTCTATTGTGATGATGCAATTATTAACTAGCTCTAATTCCATGTCTATATCTTTACCCGAATATCTAGTTCCTAATTTGTTTAGTGGAAGGCAGCTGCGGGATTGTCCCCGAGCTGCCATCTCCCGTATCCCTCTTGCTGAATATTATTCTCTGCTAAAAATTTTTTTAAACAATTTGCGGTATAGTGGTCAGATGTTCTACAAAATTGGCAGTATATAACTTTTGCTTCCGATTGCACCTCTACCGAACTGCTAGGTAGTGCCTCAGCAAACCTGACTTGTTGCCTTTTGCATCCAGTTGCGTCATGTCCATATAGTCGGCATTTTATGCAGTAAGGCGTCTGTTTCCTTTCTCTACATTCCTTAGCAAAATGTCCCCATTGTCCGCACTGAAAGCACTGAATAGATCTTGGTTGCTTGGTTTGACTAGGGGAACCCCTGTGCATTCCCGGTAAGGCTGGCCTCAATTGCGGTCCCGTCCTTTTAGGTTCCTCCTTGCTGAACCTACCAGCACCCCAGCTGCCTGCTGCCATTCCTCTGTTGTCTTCCTTCGTATAATTCCGCAGTCCTGGTTCCTTAATTTTAAGTCTCCTAGCATCCATCTCGAAGTAGTCTGCCTCCTCACGTGCTTCATCCAGAGATCGAAATTTGCGTCCCGTCAAATAAAGCTGAGTAGTCTGCTGCATCACACCTGCCTTGAACGTTGCCACCGCGTCTGCCTCAAGTTCCGCTATCAATCCCCCGTCTTTGCCTGGATACTTAGCCGAAACTGCCGCCTTGATTTGACACAGTAGCTCCTTAAGTCTATCCGCATAGTCTTTTATGTCGTCACCGGGCCTTTGAACGCATGCTATCATTTCAGCTCGCAGCTCATAGTACGATTTTTTTGGCATATAGGCAGTTTGAACTGTCTGCTGCAACGCTTCAAAATCCTTCGGCTCCTCCGAGCTTACTAGATAATATGCGTCGTCTAACAACCGATATACATTTCATGAAGATTGGCTGTTCCTCGGCCTTTAAACGATCGTAAAGATCTTTGCAGCAGCTCAGGAAACGGTGAACTTCCTTCGACAGTTTTGACGTTCTTTCTCCAGAAAACGTGGGTATGTATCTGGATACCAAGTCCATGACTTTATCATAAGCATCAGCCATGGTTTTCCTTGCTGGTTTCTCTGAGTTTTTTTCTTTCGGCACTTGGTCTTCACTCGTCTTTGCTAAGGTCTGCTTTTTAGCTTTCAAAATTTCTTCTTGTCCTGAAGTACTCGCTCTTTCTTCTCGCTGCCGTTCGTGGAATACTAATTTCTTGGGTGACCACTTCTTAAAAATCCCTCGAACTAGACCCTCTTCTTGTGATAATGGTGCGACTCCTAATTCTTGCTCTAGTTCAGTGGCAGTCTTTTCTGCCTCCTTTCTAAAGACTTTATAGTTCCTTTTAAAGCCCTGTTTTCCTGTTTGCACTCATCCAACGCTTGATATGTTTCTTTCTCAATTCTACCAATAACTTCAAAGGTAGACGTTATCAACAAATCTAAGGTTTCTCCCTTTGTGCTTTTCACTGTAGCCTCATTTATTTCCTCCAGAAACGTATTTACGTCTTCACTCGGCAATCGTTTCTTTAATTCATCCGTTAGATGTTCTTCTAGGTACCGCAAATCCTGTTCATAATGTTGTAATTTCAGCTGGCACTTCTTCAATTCCTGCGTTCTGGTTTCCAATTCCTTTTCCTGATCCTTAACTCGTAACAATTCTTCCCTCGTTAGTACGTTACTTCTTCCCACTGACATCTATAGTCATTACCTAATTTACCCTTAACTCTCTAACACTTCCCCCAGACCGTAACTGATTGCTTAAAAACCCTAAACGCAAAACTTGAATTGTCGACGGTGTTTCAACAATGATTTTTCCTAATCTCCTATCTGTGCAGAGCCAAAACACTTTTCTACTTTAAGTGACTCTTCTCACCCGCTTACGATTACGTTCAACGCGATTTCGATCAACGCCTTTACAGAAATGTGACGTTAAGAAACTTTCTATATATACAATTCACGATTCAAAATTATTAATTAGATGTATACCTCTGAACTTTCACACTTTCACCCTTTTTCGCACACAAACAAAATCAACCAAAAATTATTAATTTCATAGCAATAATAAACAAAAATATTTTAGGCCACTTAACGCAAAAACTAATCTCAACCACAAAAATATATATATTCCTCTTCTGACCTTTTCTTGTATTTTTTTTGAATATTTTTATATTTTCACCTAGCCAATTTTAATTTTAATTCCCATTGACCAAAATTATATCACTTAATATGCCGTACATTTCGAATAGAATTTACTTACTTAATCTACTGAACTACTCCCTTTATATACAACACTATAACACTATGAATTAAGTAACACTCAGACCATATACCAAAAACAATCTCAAGCAACAACAATCACCACAATTTATACCCCTCTTTTTAATTTTTTCCAACACTTTACCCTGAAAAGAGTAACCTGGAGTAGCTAAAAAGCATAACTCCTACAAAACAAAAAAAATGGAGTAGCTAAAAAGCATAACTCCCAAAAATAATAAAAATGGAGTAGCTAAAAAGCATAACTCCCAAAAATTAAAAATTCACCAAACCTTTTTTACCGGCTGCGCCAATTTGTCGTGTCCCATAAGCACTCCAATAAAAACACTCGCGTAATTCTAAGTTAAAACTTTATTTACTGATTTAAATTAGTGTTATTACAAAAACAGTTCCTCGCGATCGAACTCCAGAATTTTAACTAAACTAATTGAACACCGAACCGTTACCTAAAAAGACTATCTAACTTATAACTCAGCAACCCGATCTACTGAATCGACCGTGCTCACCTCCATTCAACCAGGTGGAAGCGACTTTGACCCAGTGACCAGCGCAATTCCTTGCAATCATAATTACAAAGTATTACGTTAACCACTGCCGACAGCGGGAGCCCCAATACTGCATGTAAACAAACAGTGAGCCCAGCTGAGTATTTCACTATGCGAAGTGAATTACTTAACCATTACTCAATGCCCAGTTACATACAGCAGTGGCTGCGACAGTTTTTAAGTAAACAATTCGCAATCGCCAGACATTTCACTGTGCGAAGTGAAATGCTTAGTTAATGCAAGTCATTTAATTACCTGTACACCTGCTGCTAGCTCGAGTCGTGATGTCACAATTTCACCAATTGAATATTGGGTCACGACAGCATGCCGTGGGCTGATGATATCGAATGTAGCTGCCTACAGATTCGGACTACGGCTGCACATACACAGATGCAATTATCACTCAGCTGAGAGGTATTGAGCGTAAATTGGTAAGGTTAGTTTGTAATCAAAACTATTTAATTATTTTGTTAAGTAAGGTATGTAGTAAGTGTAGCCTTTGAGAAGGTAAGGAACCAAGCTGTAAATTACTAGAAGAATATTTTCCTGTATGGATAGTAGTTTAGGCTCTATGGCATATATAAAGCCAATGTTTAGCACTTTTCCATAAGTATCAATATAGAACATTTTAGAAAACGGACTAAGCACCCATACATATAAATTTCTGTTTCATGGCTTGGGAGGTATTCTCGAGGGTTTTGACAAAACGGATTATCACCATTCCTCTTTGCTATATATTCTAAGTTATTACAGCCATTTTGCCTGTTACACTGTCCATGGAACGAACACCACTTTGCAATCAAACAGCTGTTTGGAAATGGAACAATACATTTGCAGACTGGTGCTGAGATGTGTACTTACATAAAACTAATACTTCTCCCAACCATTATGCAACTAGCTACTGTTCGTTCATATACATCCGTATCATACTTAATAGTTCCCTCTTATGGGAGAAATTTTGAGGTTTTTTTTTGTAATTAAAATTCTAAAATTCAATTTTCAGTAGTTTGTTCTAAGCTGGGCTACTGTATAAATATACTGTGGTACTACCATCGATATCTGTATATTTCTTGTCAACCGAGTAACTGCTATACCAAGTGGAGTGAACATCACCACAATAAAGATTGGTAGCCGTATCGTAACGGCACGCTATAATCGACTGAAGCCATATTTCGATTAAAAAAAAACATGTTGTTACAGAACTAGGTTGACTTAACTTCCTACTTTTTGTTGTTTCCATTAAATCCCATTTCAATACCCTCCTCAGAAACGGCACGAAATAAGTAAAATGTACTTGAAGGATTGTTTTATTGCTCCGACTTGTCTTTACTTGTTCCTCTTTAAAAGCGAGAGTTAAGCAGTTGATAACAAATCCGCCAATACAGGAAGCGCAAATACAGGAAATGCAGGTAAGAGTTGAACAGTTAGCAGCACATCCGCCAGTACAACAACAAAACAATAATCAACAGCAAGACAACGAATTCTCCCTAACATCATAGCAATATTTAGATTACATCAATAGGCTAAGGATATTCAACGGAAGAGATGCATTCACTGTTCAAGAATTCATAAACTGTATGGAATGGGATAACCCAATTATGCAGAAACAACCAAGGACTCTATAATTGTTGCATCAGTATCATAATCAACGATAAAATACAAGGTGAAGCTAAGAAATCTATACACCGCTTAGGAGCAAACGCAGTGAATAATTGGAACGAGGAAAAAAGTTAACTTAAGTTACATCTTCGACCAAGGTAGGATTACGTAGAACTTCATAATGAAGGTAGAATTTAAAAGTGTGTACCCTAAGGGAATTGTTTAATAGTTTTAGAGTAATAAATTATAATCTGAATAAGTTGTACGAATTTGATAATGATAAACCAACTACATATCATCCATCCAATAATGATAGACATTTAGCTGATATTGTTAGAAATAAAATACATAATTTTATTAGAGGTAATATTCCCAAAAATGGTTCAATAATCGAAATATATAATAAATTTGATAAGTTAAAGTTGCTTGACGATGAAAATGCGGTAGATCCAAATAGTAGGAAGAATAAAACAAACTTTCATAAAATATCTAGCAACAATAGTTATAGAAATACACATAATTTCAATAATAACAATTATTCCAACAGAAATAATTTTAATGGTAATAATTACTCAAATAGAAATAGTTTGAACGGTATTAACAATTTCAATAGAAATAGCTCTAGTGGTAATAATAATGTCTCTAATAGGAACTATAATGCAAACGGTGTAAATAATAACCCCAGATATAACCAAAATTTTAATCCAAGTAATAATCATAATAATAGTTCTGGACTATATAGAAATAATTATAGAAATAACTACAACTCAAACCAGAACAACCCTGACCCTTACCAGTCTAGACAATCAAACAATTCAGTGTAAGTTAGAAGTAACAATCTGGCTGAACCGATGGAAATAGGAAATTTCTACGAAGATGTAAATTTTCAAACCGAGCCTCGGAACTCAGAATCCCAGTAATAGTTATAACACTAGGAACCCAAAAGATATGATGATTAATAGACACTGGTGCAGCTACCAGCTTGATAAGACCAAACATCCTAACAGAATTTTCTGAAGGAAATTTAAATGAGCCCGTCTATTATTCTACCATTAATGGAACAAATAAGATTACGAGTAAAATACAATGCCCGATCTAAATGCGAAAGAGTCTCGAGAAGAACTGACTTCTGAATTGCAATCTCTCATTAAATATAGTGAGATGGTGTGTGTGATCACTTACTGCGTAACAATTTTCACATCCTCCGGGCGGCCAGCGTAAGTAGTTTCTAGCGGGTAAAGGTGTTGAACCGGCCTTCTTAAAATGGTCCCTTTCGAAAATCGTACTTCACAGGCACGAATTTTGCCGTTACTACACCTCCAGCTTTAACTATCGATGAGAAGTTCTGTTTAGTATGGTGAAGCGACCTTAGCTGCTGTACGTATTCTATTTTAAATCGCTTTGAAAAACTGTTAGCTGTTTTCAAACGGGCCTTCCATTTTAACCTAATCTCAGTATCATTCGCCGTATAAGACTCTCTTGAAGACGATGTCGGAAAAGCTCCAATCAAGAAGTGGGTTGGTGTCAACGGTGAAAGATCCAAGGGGTCATCACTGGTATAGGTTAAGGGTCGCGCATTGACTATTGATTCAGTTTCAGTGAGAAATGTCTGCAATAGTTCTATGGTAAGAATGCTTCGCCCAATTGTTACCTTTAAGACACCTTTTACAATTTTAACGAGACGTTCCCAAAAACCTCCCGACCATGTTGCACGTTCTCAGATATATTGCCAGGAAATATTGCTATTTGTTGCAAAGCCTTGAAGAACTTCAGATTCGATGACGAGTCCTGGCTGCCTAAGTTCCAAGGCAGTCCGTTTGAAAGTGCGAGCGTTATCAGACACTATAACCTCCGGGAGACCACGACGGGCAAAAAAACGTCTAAGTGCTGCTATACATGACTCGGTACTCATATCCAATAAAAGTTGGAGGTGAACAGCTTTAATGATTGCGAAAGTAAAATGCATGATATAAACCTTTCGAATTCCCTCTTCTTTTGAAGTAACTTGAACGTAAAGTGGCCCTGCAAAAGCCACACCCGTTGTTTCGAGAGGTCTCGAAGTAGAAAGTCTATATTTTGGTACTGGCGCGAAAGGTTGCGATAATGGTTTTCCTCGAAGTCGTAGACATATCTTGCAATATTTTACAATAGATTTTATTGCTTGGCGGCCTTTCACAATCCAGAAATTTTCCCTCAGTCTATTTAAGACTGTATTTACACCACCATGTAATGTACGTTCGTGGGTATCCATAATCAAAAGTTTTGTAAAATGCGTTGTCTTTGGTAAAATGACAGGAAAACGTTCATTATCACTCAGCTCAGCCTAATGCAAACGGCTACCTACGCGTAATATGTTGTTTTCATCTATAATAGGATTGAGAGTTAAAATCTTCGAAGACTTTGGTGTTGGCTGTGAGTCCCGTACGGCTTTAAGCTCTCTCTTATATTCACTAAACTGAACAAATCTGATCCAATGTAACTCAGCTCGTTTTAAATCTGACGCGGTAAGGAATTTATTTTGCGGTCGTTTTCCCTTCAAGGAATCTATAAAACGGAAGATGTACGCAGTCACTCGAAGAGCCCTTTTGTAATTGCTGAAGATTTAAATTTTAAATAATGGGACAGCTGAAAGATCATTTTCAACTTCGCTCGACACTTGCAAGCATAGCGATGTATTCAGGGATTTGTCTTCGAAATTACTTTTAGGCCAAGTAGTTGCTACCTCGCGCAGCCAGGAAGGTCCATTAAGCCAGATTGAAGAAGTAAGCAAGTCTTTCCTATTAACACTTCGCGTGAGTAGGTCAGCTGGATTATCCTCCCCCGGACAGTGTTGCCAAATAAAAATCGTTGCAAGCTGACGAATCTCTCGGACTCGATGTGCAACATACTGCTGATATTTTCGTTTGTCGTTGTGAATCCAGTGAAGAGTAATAGTAGAGTCAATACTTGTGGACTGACTGTTGAGTTAAACTTTGTTCTCAAATTTTCGACCAAATACTTATACAGACGAGCACCGATAAGAGCAGCTGTCAACTCCAATTTAGGCAAAGTTAAATCTCCTAATTTTTCACCCTTAAGTGGTGCGATGCGATTTTTAGAACATAAGAATGAGATATTAATAGAGGCATCTTCATATTCGCTCCTTATGTATGCGACTGTACCATAAGCCTGCAGACTAGCATCACAAAGTAAATGTAGTTGTCTATTTGTTCCGTTTGGTGAACTAAAGACGTATCGCGGAATTGATATCTCTTTTAAAAACGGCAACTGCGTTAGGGACTTATTCCACATAGATTGCAAAGAGGAAGGTATCGTTTCGTCCCATGCTAGCTTTAATCGCCAAATTTCTTGGAAGAGGATCTTTAGTTTAACTATAAAGGGGCCGACCATCCTCAATGGATCGAAAATACTAGCGATTAATTTTAACACGCTTCTTTTAGTAGGAGCAGTTGAAATATGCTTTAAAATCGATTCAAGCTCCACTGCGTGTTCATCTGAATTACAATACCATATTATGCCTAGGACCTTTTGCGTATCGCTTCCCTCCAAAACATCAATGCGTAAATGATGATGATTAGAGTTCCATTTCCGAATATGCATAGAAGCGCGTTTTATTATTTCATGTGTATCCTTATGAAATTTCAATGAAAATTCAACATTGTTTACACTTACTACAAGGTCGTCCATATAAAATGATTTACATAATAGCTCACAAGTAAGAGCAAATTCAGAAGACTCCGACTCGAAATGCTTTCTTAATGTTGCACACAGTAAAAATTGACTGCAAGACACCCCAAAAGTTACACGGGTCATTCAATATGTCAGGCGTTCCGGTAGCTTATTCATGTTCTGTATAGGCTTTTTTAGCCAGAAAAACGATAAACATCACGATCTTCTTCCGACAAACAGATTTGCCAAAAGGACTTTTCAATATCGCCTACCAGCCCAATCTGCCCCATTCTAAAATTGAGCAATATACACATCACGTTTGGTAATAAATTCGGCCCAGTATGCAAATGATCATTTAAAGACAACTTGAATTTTACTCGTAGCTTTGTCGCTCCTATATACTGGGCGATGCGGCATGTAGTAAGTACGACCCTGATTGCAGATATTTTCATTAATTGGCTCCGCTACTCCTGAAGAAATAAATTCACACATCGCTCTATCATATTCCAGCAATTTTTCTAGATTCCTAGATAAACGTTTGAGTAATTCCTCATATCGTTGTATTGCACCGTTGCGATAGTTATCCATAATACAGGCAGGATTGTTCCACAACAAGGATCCTTCATACCGATCGACCCCTTTGCTTATGTATCTATATACATTTTCCTCCTTTGACTGATCTAGTTCCTTAGAAATTCCAATTGTATCCAAGTCCCAAAATCTGTTAAAATCGAAATCTTCTATATTACTTACGTTTAGCGTTAATGTTGTTTCCAAACTTTCTTCGCAAGATTTCTCAGATACAGGTCCCTGTATTGTCCACCCAAAATTAGTCTTGATTCCCATGAGATTTTCAGCGATGTGATGTGTTTCTTCATAAACTATACTCCAATAATAATCGGCTCCTACCAGCAAACCGATTCCATTTTCAGGTTCATAATTTTTGCGCTCATCTGCCAAAACAAATTCTGAAAATAGAGGACATTTAAATGAAGGAACAGATAAAATATCCTTGCAAATTTCAGGCACTACTACAGCTAAAATTGACGTTTCCTGATTATCATGTTGTGAGGTTAGAACAACATGCGTTCGTTTAAAGGAATTTGCTGTACGAACATAGAATTTTTCGCCTTCAACTTCACAGTAGATGATGCGAACACACAAGCTGTCTGGAGAAGCACATCTGAAGATGATTGAAATGCTGCTGAACACTAATTTGTTGTCGAATGGTGATTTTTACTAATTCCGCTAGGAGAAGACTTGGCGTTCTACGAGTAACTCCGGTTTAGTTATAAATTTAGGATCACATACAGAAGAAGCGTGATTGCCACTGCATTTATCACATCTGATGTTCTTGTGTGGGCAAAATTTAAAGCGATGTCCTCCTCTAGTGCATCTAAAACATCTGCTGCTCTGCTTTAACAATTTCTTTCGTTCGAATACACTAAAAGAAGAATCACACCGTTGTGTACTGTGAGCATTTGATTTACAGAAGAAGCAAAATGTAGATTGAGTAGATGTTAACCAATCAGCCGCTGTTTTATACGATTTGACGTTCGATTGAGAGCTTGATGCCCTTGCCTGCTGAGGTTGTGCTGACGCTGACCGCTCGAGAGATTCGACTTCTCTTTTCAAAAATCTTAAAATGTCTCTCACTTGTTTATCTCCGAGGCCTGCAACGGTGGACTCACTCCCTGCTACAGATTTTGTATCGCTGGCATCAAGCGAATCGCTTTCCTTATCATCAATTGCTGGGTGGTTGCGATGGAAATCTACCGCTAGTTCTTTAGGCATGCATCTGAATAAAATTGACCGTATCATCACAGAGTAATGCAGCGATGGGACACCAAGTGCTGTTAGCGATCTAGTACCGGTAGTCACATTATTGTAGAGTCGACGTAATCCAACAACATCTTGATGAGAAGAAATATTCGGCAATGACATGAGGTAATGCATAGCACAGTCGACTAATTTTTGAGTATCTCCATACTTGCAGCAAAAAAAACTGCGGCGGCGTAGTTTGCATCGGATGGGGTAAAGTCTGCTATTGCTTCTGCTGCTATTCCTGTTAGATGACTCTGCAAATTATTAAAATTATCAGCTTCACTGATATCGTTGCGTTCATGAACTGCCGTTCGGAAACGTTCCCAGAAGGGTAACCAATCTTTGCAATCACCCGAAAATGATTTTATAGCAAGCGTTGGGAGCTCAGCCGAATTTTTTTTTACGTTTTGCGATTCACCAATTTGCTGTGTATCCGAAGGTGAATTTACATCACCCTTATTTTAAAGGTCTCTTACTTTCGTTAGTCGTTGCTTAAGTCTAGCAATAATACCGACAGCCTTGTCATCGTACTGCGCGATGGATTCACATTCCTACTGCAGGTCTTCAGCCTTTATAGAAGATCGAACATCGATATTTGCCTTGCTGAGGCTATTCTTTGTTGCAGCTAAACGGTCGAGGAAAACAGTGAGCTCTTCTTCGATTTGATCGAAATTTTCAACGTTGTCTCGATGCGCCTGAGACTCTGACGTATTTAAATAATCCAAAGCCGCCTTTGAAATCTTCGTTATCTGGCCCCGATAAACCGCACGTGCAGTGATATCTATCGTGAACTGATCCACTGCGTTTCGCGTAAATCCCGTTAAATACGTTTCTATTTTAAAATGTCCTTGTTCGTTCCCGGGTTTCGGCACCAATTTCGAAAACTACCGTGGAGGGAATTAAACTGAATTAAAAAAGATCTAGTTACACGAACAAATAAGTTTATTAAGACTAAGTACATATATTGTAAATTTGATGTGTGCCCGATGTAAATGCGAAAGAGTCTCGAGAAGAACTGACTTCTGAATTGCAATCTCTCATTAGATATGTTAAGATGGTGTGTGTGTGATCACTTACGGCGTAACAATTTTCACAGTTACTCTTACCGACAGACTAATTTATTGTAAAATATAGACAGATAACTCAGGCGAGAAAAAACGGAGGATTGTTATCGATTATAGAAAATTAAACGAAGTTACCATAAGCGATAGATTCCCAATTCCCAATATTGAGGGAATCTTATACAAACTTGGAAGAGGACAATATTTTACGACGCTTGACATAGCAAAGGGCTTTCATCAGATTTTAATGAAAGAATCTGACAGAAAGAAGACGGCATTTTCAACTCCATTTGGACACTATGAGTATCTTAGGATGCCATTTGGTTTGAAGAATGCTCCGTCCACCTTCCAAAGATTGATGAACTCAGTATTGAGGGAATATATAAATAAACTTTGTGTTGTATATCTAGATGATATACTAATATTCAGCACTTCACTGGAAGAACATTTAACAAGTATTCGAAAAATCCTTGATAAATTAAGATCAGCAAGACAAAAATACAAATTGACAAGCGCAACTTTTTAAGTAAAGTGACCGAATACCTGGGTCATATACTGACACCGGGCGGAATAAAACTAAACCCCAATAAAATAGAAGTAATTCAAAATATAAAGCTTCCAGCCACCCAAGAGCAAATAAAGTCATTTTTAGGTATAACAGGCTATTACAGAAAGTTCGTAACAGATTATGCAAAAACTGCACAACCTATGGTAAGATTCCTTAAGAAGGATGCCAAAATTAATCTTAATAACCCTAGCTATATCACAGCGTTTGACAAACTCAAGGAAATTATCATTAATTATTCCATATTAAGATACCCCGATCTCAATAAAAAATTTAAATTAATAACGAATGCTAGTAACTTAGCAATCGGAATCGTCCTTACTCAAGATGGTCATCCCATTTTCTATGCCTCTAGAACTCTAAACGATCATGAGAAAACTTATGCAACTATCGAAAAAGAGTTACTGGCAATAGTGTGAAGAACGAAATATTTTCGACCATACCTGTTTGGTAAGGAATCCGATCTGCAAACAGATCATCAACCAATTAAGTGGCTGCAAGCAAAGCATACACGTAAAGATATTAACCTACGACTACAAAGATGAAGTTAGGCGAGTACGATATTAAGACAGACTACGAAAAAAGGAAAGGCTTATTCTCCTTGCCGACTTTTTAAGTCGATATAACGCAGAAACCAATGAAATTAACTTATTCGAGACAAACAAACCCAAAGAAAAGGAAAGCATAGGGGAAGATCTTCACAATATAGGTAATACTGAAAATCTAGATAGTAACTCATCAGAAAATTTCGAAGGCACTGATACTGAAAATTTGAGCACCAGTCCACTACATTCCATGGAAGTACAAACTATCCACTCTCAGGAGGAAGATTTAAACGATCATATAATATTGTTAGAAATTATAGTTAGTAGGTTTAGAACACAAATTATCTTGGTAGAAAATAAAAAAAAGGAATTTGAACAAATCTTCAACTATAGAAGAATCCTCATAGATAAGAAAGACTTAGAAGCTGAAACAGATGTTATTAGGAGGTATATAGATAATGGAAAAATTGGCATTTATTATCAGTCGAATGATCACGAGTAACTTATTGGCAAAAGAAATTAATAGAGCTATTTCCAAACAGATACATCGTAAAATTTGTGAAATGTAGTTATTTTGCAAAAAACATAGAAAACCTAGAGGAATTAAGGAAGCAAATATTCTTTCATAAAAAAGAATCTGGTCATTCAGGTATACTACCTACTTATGAAGACTTAAAATATAAAATTTATAATCCCAAACTTAAAACTAAAAACCATGAGATTTTAAATAGTTGCGATATTTGTTCAGGGGCAAAATACGATAAAAGGTCCATCGAAAAGAATTTCAGGTAACCGAAACACCTAAACCAATGAACGAAATTGTTCAAATGGATATATGTACCAATAGCAAACATAACTTTTTAAACTTCGTAGATGAATTTTCTAAATACGCCACTAGTCCACATTTAGAGGATAGAAATCACATAACCATACTAGAAAATGTTAGGCAAATGATATCAATAACAGGTAAAATGAAAAAGTTAGTGTTTGATAATGAATTCAATTCCCAATACATATAAGATTTTTGCAACATAGAAAATATAGAATATCACGCCACGGAACCTAACAATCATGCTGGCAACGCAGATATTAAAAAGCTTAATGGAACGATAACAGAAAAAATAAGAGCACTAAATTTAGAAGAAAATCAGCCCATCAGAGTACAGTTCCTTAAGTCAATAGAAATATACAATAGATCTTATCAGTTCACAATCAAAACGACACCTATATCGGTTCAAAATAGGGAAATCGATCTCAAAATTATTTATGGCAGGTTAGTAAATTTCAAGGAAAAGGTCATTAGCAAAAGAAATAAAAGTAGAGAAGATTATGAGGAACATAGGGAAACCGGGTTCATTAATAATTACAAATCCCTCAGACATAAGGAGCACCCAAAATTTAGAAAATATAATCTGTCCAATATACACGAAAATTAAACGCTCATTTAAATTTACAGACCAAAGCAATAATCATGGCCATAATACTTCTGATGCTACCAGCAGCAACACAACAAACCATGATAATTGAGAAAATTGAATCAAAATCCAGATACGCAGAGGTAAAATTAGGTACAGTAGAAGTAGTAAATAAATTCGATATTATACTCCACAAAATATATGCAGAAGAATTATTAAGTATAACCAATAATTTAGAAATTAAATTTAATACTCTTAAGTCAATTAAATACCAAGCTTTGCTAGATAATCGCATAAAAAGAATTAAAAACAAAATCAAAACTCTAATACCGTATAGGCAAAAGAGAGGAGTGATTAGTTTTGGTGGAGCTATAGCTAAATGTTTGTATGGTACAATGAATGTTGATAATAGGCAAAATATGGAAGAACATTTAAATATTATTGATTCAAATAATCACAATTTGATCGAAAATATGAACCAACAAATTAAAATTAATGACAACTTTAACAAAAGTTCATGCTGCTAAAAAACATAATAAAAAATTAAAAATTTTACAAAAATTCAATGAACTAAATTCCAACGACTTCAAGCTGTATGCAGAAAGTCAAGCTTTAGAACAAATATTCAAATTAGATATTGTCGAAAAAGAGGTAGATCATATGCAGGACAACATAACATCAGCAGAGTCAGGATTCCTAAATAGTAGCTGTGATGTAAGGCAGATAACATTAAAAGGCAGCTATGTGATATTAGTTCAATTAATAACAGAGTTTAGCATTCGACACAATGTATTTATCCAAAAGTTCGTAATACCGAAAATTGAAAATAACTCTCCACAAATAGTACCGAATTATCATTTGAAGAAATTGTTTTTAATCAAGAGAAAATCTGAAAAAAAATGGTCGATCTAAAATTCACTAAATATATTTACTACTATGGTATAGGATCATTTACTTTAATAATTGCAATATTGTCTGTATTTTGGCATTATATTTTTATTGCAAAACAAAAACCGATAAATATAAAGATAAAACAAAAAATTGAGAGAATCCAAAATTTAAGGATGGAGGAGTTGCATCAGGATTTAACCCTGACTCACCAAAAAAATAGCTTGGGAAAATATTGAAGCGAAGTACGGAATTGCAATATGAGATTTTTGTTTTTCAAGTCAAGTCGTGAAAAAACTAAAATCTCACATTTCGCTTTTATATTTCCAGACGAAATTCTTTCTCACGAAAAGCGATGATAAATAATTTCGTAGAGAAGGTTAGATTTAATTAAGTAAAGGAATAATTAAGTTAGCTGTGAACCAACGGTTGTTTGGCTGAAGACAGATCCCTAAATCGCGAAATAGAATTTCTGTAAAAAATCAATTTTGTATTAATAAAATTTATTGAAAAGAAGAAGTAATTTCTTTGTGTGATGAGCATGAATGGGCTTCTTATGTATATACGAAAGTGCTTTTTAGGTGATCTATGGTAAATGTTCGGGTCACATGAATTATTATTGACAGAAGGAATGAAAGAAAAAACTCGTGCTGCAAATTATGCATTTATATTTCCGCTTGTGCACATATGGGACGAACGAATTTATACGATTTTGACCTTAGGCGAAAATAACGACGTGCCGATTGAAATAAATGATTCTAAAGGAAATCTATATTGTATTTCGTGCAATTTTTGCTGTTTCAAGACATTTCATAAAACTTGTGCTAGCTCGATTTGAAGCATTTCATATAGTGTGTATTAATTGAAAAATTAATGAGAGTGCTTGCCAATTCATTACACCTTTCCCCTTAGAGAAGAGAGTGGTATTGCTGAATGGAATGTAAACTTTGGTTTAAATTAGCTGGAACGTATTTTATCAATATATGTGGTTATGATAGGGTGTAAAAACAAATATAGCCATAAGGTAGATTGTGGGGGAGAATTTTCCCTTTTTAATTTTCAGTTTATAGCGTCGTGGTCAACATTTGTTTAAATTTGATTTGGTACAATATTACTTATATTACTTCTTGTAAATTTTTTTTTTTTTTTTTTATTTTATAAATCCCATACTTATGTTTAATTAATGTTTAATGGTTCTAGTTATTAATATGAGTTTCTATAGGGTACTTTCTCGAAAATCTAAATTCTATTTTTTTTTATATATAAACAATATACATAAAGTATAAAGTAATAGCGTATATATATAAAGTATATTCTAATAATAAAAAAAGTTTCTCCTTTTTTTTTTATAACTCTTAGAAGAAGAAGATAAGAGTAATTTGTGTAAAATTTTCGTTATCGTGGTATGTTTATTTTGGGAGTTACTTTGATGTTTTTTTTTATGGAAATTGTGTGGTTCGTCTTTTATTTCTGTGCAAACTATCTTCTCTGGGTTTGATTTTATTTCTCTTTACAGTTTAGCTTTTCTCTCAGTTTGTAGAGCAGAATTGCCAGAAGGACGCTTACGAACATATAAGAAAAAGCATAATGATGTATATGATGCGGGTTAGGGGATTCCATATCGAATTTTTCATTTTGTTTTTGCAGGTTTCTTGCCTTGCGTAGATTGTCTAGTTCGTCTTCACTATTGAATTTGAGAATTCGGACAGGTAGTTGTTTTTGTGAGCTTTGGTTTGTCGAATTCATGTAATGGGGTAATTGGAAACTAAGATTGAGTGATGGGAGGCAACAGTTAGTAATCAGAGCGGACTTTACGTTGTGGGCTTGTATTATTAGATTTCTAGTTTTGATATAGCAACCTTCAGTTATTTCCATGATACCTAGATTTGATAGTTTCTTAGCGTTAATAGCATTATTGAATATTATGTCAATCGAGATCTCTTGATCTAACGAGAAAAACCATCTATTTGGTTGTGGTAACTGAATCCAAAAGTCCGTTCGTGCGGTAGTTTTTATCTCGCAGTGCTGGGCACATTATTCATATGATTTAGTAGGTCTACCTCCCAGAGATTGTTTCAGGAATGTACGCTGAAAATAGGATGGCTGATTTTACACAGATAATAGTTTAAATCATGCGGTACACATTCGATAAGGTCAAATTTGTTCAAAGTGTAGTAATGTTCCCCATTGAAATCTATGACCAGATATTCAGAGGTTGGCTGGATAAATATGAAATTAGTTTCGTGTGGTATTGGTATTGAATAGTTGGTAACTATCTTTAAGGGGTAACGGGAGCTTGAGCTCGAATAAAATTTTATTTCTGGTTCCTAAAACGTTTCTCATCAGTTGTAGGGTAATAATTGACGGGTGTGGTTTCCCGTGTCTAACGTCTGTGATTAGATTAATTAATATGTTTTGTGTAGCTTGGATCAAGCCGCTAACGAGACTAAAGTTTCTATTTGGATGCTTATCTTGGTAGTTATAGTATTTGTATTCAAGTTATTAATGGTAGAGTTATTTCATCTGCTCTGTTTTCTATACATATGTAGGAATTGCTTTTTTATTTCGGTTCGGATCTTGTTGAATATGTTGGCTGTAGTTTCGACAATTTGGGATTGGTTTTAAGGGGGCTTAGTAGCTGACTTTGGTTGTTGTGTAGGTTCTCTATTTGTTGGTTGTAAGCTAAAGCATCTACCTCGTTGAGTGTTCCGTATAAGGTCTTACTTAATGTGCCGATGGCATTAATTAGTTCCCCTTTTGTATTGATGATTTTCTGTCTGTAATAGTTCCATGTTTTGTTCTAGTTTCACTACTTCTAGGTGCAATTGTTGGGTAACACCCCAGCATGGAATGCTTTGATCGTAGTATTTATGTATTAAGTTGCAAAGGGAACTTATGCCATTTATATATGAATTTAATTTACCTATTTCCAATTGGAAATTTCCTAAGTGGTAGTAAACCAAAATTTGCCATTCGTTACTGTAAAATCCGATCCGTTCAACCTCTTCGAAATAGATGCCTGGGTTGTCATAGAGTTCGCTGATCTTAACGTTGGCGTAACTCTGGCCGACCAGGGCCGCGATGAGCAGGACTATAAGAAACCTAAGGTGAATTCGTGCATTATTACTATGTCGCATTACTCCAAGAAAAGTTTGAGGTTGTTTTTATTAGTACCTTGTCTCCCAGGTTGAAGTTCTTTATTTTTGTGTTCTTATCGTAGTATTCTTTGCTTCGTTTTTTTATTGTGTAGTAAATGCTCTTTAGCGATACTATACTATACCTATGTTGTAACCTAGCCATTAATTCGTTGGAATAATTATCGTAATTATATGACTAGCTTGGTGTGGATTTAAGTTTGTGTGCCAGATTTGCTGGAAATCTGTAGAGGAGTTTATACGTTCCGTGATTTGTGTTACTATGTGGTGTGGTGTTAAATACAATGGTTGCGTAAGGAATTCATGTTGTAGGGTCCCGGTTGACGTAATGCCGAAAATACTCAGTAAGGGTTCTATGAGTTCTTTCGAGAGCTCCATTGGTCTGTAGGTGATAAGGAGTGGTTTGAATTTTATGGATTCGCAATAATTTGCATGTCTGGAAAAAAAGGTCGTTTAGGAAATTAGATCCATGATATGTAAGAAGGTTTCCCGGAATTCCACGTTTACAGACAATTTTGGTCACGAATGCTTCGACGACTGTTTTTGCATCAGCGTTCCTGATAAGGATGGCTTCCGAAAATTTAGTCAGGTCATCTTGGAATGTCAGCAAGTACTTGTTGCCATCGTAGTTTACAGGCAATGGACCAACGATATCCAAAAATACCTTTTCAAAGGGTTTCGAACTGGTGGTTGTTATTTTCATTGGGATCCAAGGATTACTACTTAGTTTATTCTTTTGGCATGACTGGCATTTTAATATGTAATCTTCAACATCCTTACTCATCCCTGGCCATCGATAGTTCGCTCGGATCCGTTTTAGGATTCGGGTGAACCCTTGCTGTCCTCCAATTGGTGATTTGTGGAAGATCTTCAAAATTTCATCAATTTCCTTCCTTTCCGTGAGCGTTTGAATCTTAACTGAATAACACACGAATTTATAGGTAGGTGAAGGAAAGGCGTAGTGGTTGGAGCTGGGATCATACTCAGGTATGGATATATTGAGTTCGCTCGCTTTTTGTTCTGTAAGATATTTTCGAATTTTTCTTAATATTTTCAATGTGTATTCAATATCCCTTTCCGTTCTTAGACGATCGGTACCATTGATGTGTATATCTTTGCTTGTGAGATCTTGTAATAAAGTGGGAAATTTTGTATATAATAAGTTTTTTTTCGCTTTCATTTTGAGAGACTTTTGCTTGGGATAAAAGTGACTGATTACTATAGATTAAGTGGGCAAACTCCGTAGTTATACTAGATATATACTCGTTGTATTCATCTGGGTTTTTAATGTTATCTGTAGCTTCTGCATTACGGGTTTGGCTTCTTTTTGCTATATTTATAGTTTTTTTCTTGTTTTCGGTTTGATTCGCAATTGTTATCCTACTAAGTGCGTCGGCGTTTGAGTTTAGTCTACCTAGCTTGTATAAGATTTTATAATCATATTCCTCGAATCTGATTCGCCACCTCATTAAACGCGAGGATGGGTCTTTAAGATTCATTAGCCATTTAAGGAATATGTGGTCGGTTATCACGTTAAATTTCCTTCCATAAATATATGGGCGAAATTGTTCAACGGCGTAGACAATCGCGAGTAACACTTTCTCGATGGTAGAATATCCCATTTCGGCCTGGTTGAGTGTCCTGCTAGCGTAGTGTGATGTGAATTTGCACAACAATTTCCTAATCAATGGAAAATACAAGAATGCACATTCTGCATTCTTGCATTATTCAATTGACCCAAAACTCATCGTTCAATTAATCAATCACAACAAATGCGATCGATTGATTAATTGCAATTAAGCAAAAAATATACGCTGAACAAAATATATGTCACAACCTTAAGAAGTGAATGTAATTGTTTACATGCGTTTGTTTACATTTATGCAACCAGCGTAATACGGGTCAATTATATTGCGTCACATCTTTCTGCCGGAGTTAAACAAATAAATGCAAATATGCAATTGCGTCATGATCTATAATAATTGTAAACAAAATGCAAGTATGCATTTTGTATTAATAAAGAAGGATTGTGTTAACGGTAAGTAATAATTTGTGCGTAAATAAAATAGCAAAAACCTGATAACGAACAATTGATTTCCACTAGTCATAGACAGAACAAGTAGTCTTTTATTCACTCGGCATCTGCTGTTTTACAGCTGCGCCAACGTACCATCTTTTACTCTGGATACTACTACCGGGAATCTGCTGTTTACACCTGCGCCCGTCGTAGTAGCGGAGGTCTGCTTTTCACAAATCTTCTCCTATCTGTTGTAAATTCATCTATTGCTACATGGCGACCGTGATAATTAAACTGTAATCTTCGGACCGTCACGTTAAAAAGAACGATATATTCGGACCATGATATTGAAGATATTAAGCTAACAATAGAGGGACCGTGATGGGAAGAAAAACAATTTTCGGAATATAAACTACAGATGACAATGAGAAGACAATCTTCAAACTGTGACGATTAAGCTGATCTTAGAGCTTAATTACTTGATAATGGCAGTGATTAAAGAAATATAATTGGAAATAATCTAATGACAAATCTGACGACAATTGAACCATTTTTAATGCGGTGTCTATAATAGAATAAAGTGGTTCCGATTCTACACATAAAAAAAAAAATTTATGAGATGTAAATGTTAGTTTATCAAATTAAAAACTTTACTTATCAGTTACGCGCGTTGTATGTATGTATATATATATATTCACCTAACCAATAGAGACAATAATATAGACATTAAATACCTAATATGTACAGGAATAAGCAATAGGCATAATTAATATAAAGTTATCGTAACAATAGATTTTTTTTTTTTTTTTTTAAACTAATTCGAAACACGCAGACAATAATGGTGAGATCGTCAACAACGTGATAATAGAAGATACGGTCAATATTGATAACAAGCAGATTATTATTCTTTTGGCAATTATAGCCGTTGTGAAGGTTATAGAATTAGTGTACACTCTGTACCGAGACCACCGAAGGGGGCTTAGAAAAAAATATCTTAACAGTCCAGCGCAAATTACAATTCAAAAGTAAAAAGTAACAAGATTTAAAACAAAATGCATAAATAGAATACATAAATTAATAAACATGGACGAATGGAACAGTTAAATGATATAAAGGGGGAGTTAAAGAACATTTTAAGTAACTTCAATAAAAGCATAAACAGGGGCTACACGAAAAAAACGCTTAAGGAAAAGAAAGAACTTGTGGAAAATCTAGAAACACAAGCACTATTGAAAATAAAACAAGAAACTACTGCAGAAAAAGCATTGAAAATAAAGGAGACTTATACCGAAATAAAGCTAAAAGCACAAAAACTTCTAGAACTAATAGAAAGCCAAGAAGGACTAAGTATGCCTTTTGATATACGAACCGCGACGTCACTCGTCCAGTGATACGACGGAAAAGTAGAAGAAACAGAAGCTTTCATCGAATCAATAGAACTGCTAGATACGCTTACGTCATCAGATCAGAAAGACATTATGATCAAATTTATCAGAACCAGAATTACAGGGAAAGCTAAACACGCAATAACTAATGAAATTACCACGGTTCCCTTAATTAGAGAAAAACTGACAAAGAGATTTTCTGTGAAAGTCTCATCTGAAGCAGTTCTAGCACAATTAAGATCATGTCAGCAAGGAAATAGAAAAATTACCGATTTCTCTGCCCAAGTCGAAGACCTGTCAAGACAGCTGACTAGAGCATTCATATCGGAAAAAATTGCGACTGGAGAGTCAGCCGAGAAATTGGCAGAACAATTTTCCATCCAGACGTTCGCAAATAACGTATCTAATAGAGATACGGAATTGATACTAAAGGTGAGTAATCTCACAACTCTAACAGAGATTACAGCAAAGGCAGTTGCAGTGGATAAACCACAACAGAATAACGTGTTGCACTACCAAAGCAGACAACCACAAAGATTTAGATTTAATTCATACCAATATAGAGAACATTACAATAGAAGATCTAATAGGAACAGATGGCAAAGCCAACAAAACCAGAGCAATTAGCGTAACCATCAGTGGAATAATGGAAACCAACAAAGTAATAGAAGAATTCGATTCTATGATTCGGGGGAATGCCAAGCCCCCCCAACCAGAAGACAAAACAGATCGGTTGGGGGTGACCTCACAACTAAACTAAAAGTCCACACGTTAAATATCTCTCTCACTAATTTCGTAAAAGCGTATGTAGATATGTGTAGTTCAGTATGCACATTTATAGTCGACACAGGAGCAGACATATAAATTTTTAAAAGTGGTAAAATAAGCGCCGACCAATGATACTATCCTAAAAATACTTGTGTCATACAAGGTATCACAGATAATACAAGAAAATCAATAGGAGCAACCTACGCTACTCTCACTTTCAACGATCAATTTTCGATCGAACACATGTTCCAAATAGTAGACAACGATCTAGCCATTGAGGCAGATGCAATTTTAGGACTTGACTTCCTAACTAAATTCAAAACCTCCATTTATTACGACACTTGGATACGTACATTAAATACAGCCGAGGAGTCAATCGAAATACCCATAATCAGTCGTCCATCCACAAACGTTATCGTGATACCACCCCGATGTGAAATTGTTAGAAAAATCAAAAGTATAAAATCAGAAACTATCGATATTGTCGTAATTGGCGAAGAATTCGAACCAGGAGTTTTCGTAGGAGGAACAATTACCTCAGCGAAAGACCCATTAGTTAGAATATTAAATACGACAGCTAAAACAGTAACTATCCAAGAACCCAAATTTCAAACCAAACCTTTAGCACATTTTAACATTCAGAATATTCCCAACAAAAACAGAGCAAATCGAGTCATTTCGGCTTTAAATCTATAGTCCATATCAAATTATGCTAGACCTCAATTTGAACAATTCTGTCAGGAATATCAAGACATATTTTCCCTCGAAAATGAACCACTTTCAACTAATAATTTCTATGAACAACAAATAGAGCTATCAGATAAAGCACCGATATACACAAAAAACTATAGAATCCCAGAGGCACATAAATCCGAAATCGATAATCAAGTGAAGAAAATGCTGGATAATAAAATAAAAAAAACTCTCTTTCCCAAATCAACTCTCCAATTTTATTAGTACCAAAAAAATCAAGTATTCAAAACAAAAAGTGGCGACTAGTGGTAGATTTCAGAAATTTAAACGAGAAAGTACTTTCAGGTAAATTCCCACTGGCACGAATAGAAGATATATTAGATCAAATGGGCCGTGCAAAATATTTTTCAACGCTAGACCTTATGTCTGGATTTCACAAAATTTCTTTAGACCCAGCTTCTAGAAAGTACACAGCTTTTTCAACCAACCAGGGACACTACCATTTTACTCGACTTCCTTTCGAACTTAATATAAGCCCAAACAGTTTCCAGCGAATGATGACAATCGCTATGGCAGGTCTAACACCAGAAGTTGCATTTTTATATATTGATGACATAAAAGTCATCGGATGCTCACAAGCACATCACTTAAAAAATCTGTCATCTGTATTCAAGAGATTACGAGAGAGAAATCTCAAATGAAATCCAGAAAAATGCAAATTTTTTCAAACGGAAGTTACATACCTTGGTCACAAAATTTCAGTGTTCCTAACTTCGCAGATACTGCACTACCGTTAAATAGACTGCTCCGGAAAAAGGCAATAATTGAATGGTCTGAAACTCACCAAAAAGCATTTGATATTTTAAAATCAGAGCTTCTGTCGCCCATAATATTACAACACCCTGATTTTAATAAAGAATTCATTATATCGACAGACGCATCAAACACTGTCTGTGGGGCAATTCTATCCCAAGATGTTGATGGACAAGAACTACCTATCGCATACGCAAGTAAAACATTCACACAAGGAGAGAGCAACAAATCAACAATTGAAAAAGAACTAACAGCCATACATTGGGCTATAACATATTTGAAACCATATGTTTATGGACGAAAATTTATAGTAAAAACGGACCATAGACCATTAGCATATTTGTTCGGAATGAAGAATCCGACATCGAAATTAACCCGAATGCGATTAGATTTGGAAGAGTTTGATTTCGAAATCCAATATATCAAAGGAACCGATAATTCTGCACCTGATGCTTTGTCTAGAATAAAGCTTGATATATCAGATCTAAAAGAAATCAAAATATTACAAATGAAAACTCGCTCAATGAAAATGAAAGGAAAAGAAACTAACATTAAAGAAGAGGAAGCCAATGACACAAAGGTGCAGTCTGATCAACTGCGTATCACTGAGGCCTTGGTACCATCAGAATTAACAAAATTACAAGAATTAAAAATCAACGTTGATAATAAAAGAAGAATTGAACTCACGCTAGCGTTAAACTATAAAATATTTTATAAGCGGATAACAAGAATAAATAATACCCAATCAGTAGAACCCGAACTAGAGCAGGCATTCGAAGCATTGGAAGAGTATATTGAAAAACAACTTCAGACCAAAGATCTGAAGATCTCTGCAGAGAGTCAAATTTTTAATATGATAAATATAACCTCATTTTAACGCTTATGTAATAAAATTTTAAATAAAATACAAATAATAATATATAAACCACAGATTCAAGTGACTGATATAGAGAAAATAAATCAAATACTATACGACTTCCACTCAACACTAACGGGAGGTCACTTGGGACAGTCAAGGATGTTTAGCAAACTAAAAGATATATACACGTGGAACAACATGAAAAAATCAGTAGCCAGATATGTCAACAAATGTGAGCTTTGCTAAAAAAACAAACATCAAAAACACAACAAAGAAGCAATGGTCGTAACAACCATGCCAATAAAGGTTTCTGACATAGTGTCAATAGACACAGTTGGACCATTCACAAAGACATAAAAAGACAACAGGTATGCCGTAACTATCCAGTGCGATTTAAGTAAATACATCGTGATTATCCCAACAAAGTATAAAGAGGCAAACACAATAGCAAAAGCAGTAGTCAACGGATTCATACTAACATATGGTCCAATGAACAAGTTGAAAACTGACCTAGGAACAGAATATAAGAATCAGGTTTTCACAGAAATCTGCGAAATTGTAAAAATAAAACAACTATTTGCCACCGCAGCGCACCCAGAAACAATAGGAGCGCTCGAGAGAAATCACAAATGTCTCAACGAATACTTAAGATCATACGTTAATGAGAATAGAGATGACTGGGACAACTGAGTACCTGAAATGCATAACTGAATATATCCGTAAGAACGCAATTCGAGAAAATAGCCAAAGTTTATTTGGAATATAAATATAACAAATACATAAATGGTAACTATGCTATTTTGAAGTACTACATGTCTTGTTTAATTTTGGAAAATATGATATGAAAAATATTTATAGTATTCAGATTAGAGAAGTTTTAAATATGGAGATATTCACTTCTGCTCCAAACTTTTGGATATATATACTTTTGCAGCGAAGACTGAACAAATTAGACTAATTTCATAAATAAAATTCGATTGATGTTAGCAAACCTATAGTTTTATTTACTTTAATTTTTAAAATACATTTTTTAAAGATCAAATTGAATGCTTTGTTTTATATGCGAATAGATGGATCATCATTTTCAGGGTCGGATTTTTCATGCTCTTCAGACAGGTTTTCATGGGCAATAATGTTTTTGTAAAAATTGGTGTCGTCTCTTTGGCACCAGTCTTGTCCGAAATGCTTCTCCAAAAGCTTTTCCACATCTTTAATTTTCGCATCACTAACAGCAGCACCTCTACCAATGAACGCGGGCTTAATATCTTTAGCACTTTTCTTAATCTTACAGATAGACTTTCGTACCCCAATATTCGTACGGTAGAAGGGTTCACCCTGAACAAATATTTTTCCGTTTAATTTGTCAATTATGATTCGCTTACTTTCTTTTAATTTAAAGTGCCAAGACGTGCTTATCCTTATCGCTGAATATGAAGAATCTTTCCAGTTTCTTACTTCGAGATCTTCTCCCAAATGAAAAGCTGTGCCGAATTTTTGAAACACGTTTACATACTCCCCAGGCTGTATAATAGTTTCAATTTTCTTTAGCTCCTTCTCTATGTGACTAAAAACACGGTCAGCGGGTAGAAAAGAATGTCCGACAATAGGAAATATTATTTCAATTTTTCTAAAATTTGAAGGAGCTGATACTAACCACTGAGAACACATCCCAATCATGGCTGTGTTTTTATTCTGTCCACTTCATCCATCTGCGAACAGTCTTACAGTATTAATATCATTTCTATTTTGATATGAAGTGAGTTTATGGAATACTGCAGACGTCACTTGATTTGAGCCTTTCGAAAACTCATTTTCTGTCCAATAGAAGAGTGTTACAGTCTCGCGGTTTAGAGAAGATTGTGAGCTTCCTTCTATGATCGCAAAGTTGTACATATATAGTTGCCTACTATAGTAGGCAGACTGGTCAGGTACTTTAGGTAATACCTGATTTTTCTGACAGTCGAACGACAACGTGAGAACTCCGTCCTTTTTTTCTTTTTTTCTTTTAAAAGCTCATAAAAACTTTTGGCTCTCATCTTATGTACTTTTTGTTCTGCCATTAAATTTTCTTTTTCTGCACCATCTTTAGCAATTTCTATTTTATTATTTAACTCAATACATTTTGAGCATTTATCTGTAGATGGGGAGTCGAAGCTAATATTAAATTTCGTAAGAAATATATTTCGAAAGTATGATTCGGTGACATTAAGAGATTCTTGTACTTCATACTTATTTTTATACATTCTCCACATTTGTCTTATATTTAGTTCTGATGGAAGGTAAAGGCGACCTGACCTCGCTCTACAATAATGTGACTCCACAGACTTAAAGGAACTAATAAACTCCATTACTTTAGACTGCTTATCCATGTTGCGCTGAGAAATTCTGTCACCACCACGGTTTTCTGAAGGTGCTTGGCCGGTTTGTCCATACTTTTTGGCAATTGTTGTTATCCTATTTTTGGAGATATGTAGAATACCTACGAATACTTCCTTGCAAACAGGTACAAATAAATTAACTGAAGTTCTAACAAAAAATTTCGTTTGCACCACCGAAGGGCATCGAGTTGATTTAGTAGGACGTCTGCGTTTGATCTGCCTGACTTCAAGGTATTTTAGTAAAAATAAGTCCTGCTTAATCTTATCCGTTGTTTCATAAAATGCTTTATGAAATGATTTAACGTCGCACATAGAAAGTTATCGGCACTGAAAAGCTCTTCCATAATGATTACATTTGGGATATTGCGGCAATTCTTTAGCGGAGTGCCTGAAATTTCTTTTGTAAGTATCAATGATTTCATTCAAAATAAAATGTACATACCGTAATTTTTTAGAAATATTCCGTTTCCATTGCTCGGGTCTCGCCTTCCTCTTCCTACACCTTTCATTTTCCAAAGCTGGGCGAACACTATTTGCGTCCATTTCAGTAAATAAAATAATACTTCGCAGAAACTCAACTTCAACAAACAACGCGTATACTTGCTGACGAACACTTTTCAAGTAACAGAATTTATCAAATCAAAGTAGGAAAATGTAAAAAAAAAATTCAGGAACTTTAAAAACTGTGCTTTTTAAATTAGAAAAACCAAACACAGCATGGCGAGGCTTTTTAAAACTATGCGTATATAACCGAAATGTCCAGCGATGTCCTCGCAAAGGCTGAGAATAATTAAAGACAAAACCGTTTCAATTCTGATAGAATGTTGTAAGTACACTCTATGGTTTTCAGTAGCTGGCAAGAAAACCGTTACAATTCTGAACGAATGTTGCAGGTGCACTCTCTGGATTTTTCCTAGACAAGTAAAGTTAGAAGCTACCGAACAACGAGCGCGTATAACTATTGGCGTGTACACAGAAGCGTGGGAATTCTTTAGGCGTTAGAATGGTGGCGTGCTGCAAACTCAAAATAAGCAAAAGTACCGTTAAAACACATTCAAACACCAATGAAATGCTTATTTACATTTGGAAACTATTGGCATATAGAAGCGTGGGAATTCTTACGCATTAGAATGGTGGTTTGTACAAAGTGAAAATAAGCAAAAGTACCGTTAAAAGACATTCAAACACAAATGAAATACTTATTTACATTTGGCAAGTTTTGCTCCACAGTTGTAATAAATTAAAATATTTCGCGGAGGATATATGTAGTTTTGCACCAAAATCGATTGTGATGGAGATATTAACATTTGAACCGAACTGTAAAGCGGATTTATTTGGTTTTGCATCCAACCGTATAATTCACTCCCATTATTAACGCATTTATCTTTAGATTTGCAGCAAAGTTTGAAATGGAGTTAAAAGTACGCGTCTTAGAGATTAAATCACCATTTCTAACTAATTTTTTACGAAAAGTGGAGATAGCAAGTTTTGCATTTCAGGTACTCAACTGGATACCTTACTATACATTTTGCTACAATACCACACCTAACACGGTACACACGTACACCCCATTCGAACTCGTATTTGCTAAAAGAATAAGCCTACCATCTGAACTCAATATCGACCGTCCAGACCCCGTCTATTATCACGAGTTGTATAGTAAAGAAATAAAATATAGATTGCAACGAACGATAAATAAAGTAAAAGAGCAAATTAACACATCAAAAGCAAAACGAAAACAAACAAGTGAAATAAATAGCCACCCAATATTGTTAAATATTGGCGATAAAGTCTTAATAAATTCAAAAAATAGAAAGAAACTGGACCCACTATATAATGGTACATACACAGTGAAATCTATAGATAATGTAAACTGTACAGTAGAAGATAAGAATAAAAATACAATTATAGAAATACACAAAAATAGGCTAAGGAAAATAGATAATTAAACTAATATGTAAATAAATGTAATAAAATTCAATAGCTGTGTATGTATATATGTAAAAAAAAACAAATAATAAAAGATTATTGTTATTTTAGTATACATAGTATGTAAACAATACCATAGCAATGTAATAAAATAGAATTGGATTACTCATTAATAAGCATGTAAAAAAAAAATAATAACAAATATTGTTATTATAATTTTTTTTTCTCCGTAAAGGCAAAGGCGTGATGTGAATTTGCACAACAATTTCCTAATCAATTGAAAATACAAGAATGCACATTCTGCATTCTTGCATTATTCAATTGACCCAAAACTCATCGCTCAATTAATCAATCACAACAAATTCGATCGATTGATTAATTGCAATTAAGCAAAAAACATACGCTGAACAAAATATATGTCACAACCTTAAGAAGTGACTGTAATTGTTTACATGCGTTTGTTTACATTTTTGCAACCAGCGTAATACGGGTCAATTATATTGCGTCACATCTTTCTGCCGGAGTTAAACAAATAAATGCAAATATGCATTTTGTATTAAGAAAGAAGAATTGTGTTAACGGTAAGTAATAATTTGTGTATAAATAACATAGCAACAACCTAATAAAGAACAATTGATTTCCACTAGTCATAGACAGAACAAGTAGTCTTTTATTCACTCGGCATCTGCAATTTAAGCAGATAAATAAAGTATTTTCTTTGAACTACACGATTGATTTTACTGGGGACACGACACCATCAGTGTATTTGATCTTTTGTTGCGATTGGTTCCGGATCCCGCTTGTTTTTGAAAGGCTGGTTTCTTCTTCCGCCTTTGTTTATTAATGCATTAATTTGTTTTGTAGTCTGCGCATGGTATTTCGTTCAACTGCTTCTTGCACTTCCGTTGCAATGTTTTTGTACAATTTCCGTTTGTCTCAACTTGTTGACTTCTATAGTTGGCTTTATAGTGGTATTCTTTGCTTAATTTGTGTCCTGTCTGGTTTTGTTTTTTCTTAGACCCGTTCTCCCACTTGTCAGTATATACTTGCAAGCGCTGTTTATTTATTCTTTGTACAAATGTGTCGGGCAACCCTTTGTTCTCCATCATGTATCTATCCTACCTCGAATGTAGACAGAATATGAGACAGTAGGCACAAGCACAAAGCTACCAGAAAAATATTTTTACGCCCGCTAAATTTAGCCATTTCGCATAAATCCATTCAACCAGAACGGCAGTTTACAAGAATTCCTACCCAGAGTTTTTTTGAAACTGTCTCAAATTTTAGTAGTTCTAGCCAAGAAAATTCATATTAATAAGCTGCAAAAATTACAAACTAAACACTAACATAATTAAACTTGTAATTTGTTATCCTTGTGTTAATAATACCGGAAACAGACTTGCAATTTTAATATTTCATTTTGTCCTTAACAGCAAGTCTGTCTCTATATACTGAGAAACATATCGGTATACGCTCCGTGTACACTCAGTATGTAGTACATTGGAACCCAATATTGAAATTGCGAAAAACGTTTTGTACGTGCGTAGAGCTTTCTTTAGTCAAATGACAAATCAAGTGATAAATCAAATGTAAGTTCTCTAATTAAATTTTTAGTATAGTAAACCGTAAATGTGTCTATGAAATTATATATTGCAATTGACATAATTAAATTATCAATATATCAACATTGAAATTTAAGTCTGTCTCTGGTATAAAATAAACTGTATTTGAAACGATACGATTTTTTACTTTCATTTTATTTTAAAACGGTTTGAGATTCAGACGACATTTAAGATCTATAATGGGTCTTAATTTTTGTTTGAATTTAAAATTCTTTACATTTAATAATCATTTGTTTCAAACCCAAATTGATTTTAACAATTCTGGTTCTAGTTTCAGGGTATGCAGTATAAATAGGTCATCTATCATATACATACGATGCCTAGTATACCTTGGAACTGTAATAAAATTTGCCCCAAATAAAGAACGTTGTTAGAGGGTGCGGTAACTAACGTGTTTGCCCCCCCCCCCCTTTAAAACTTTTCTAGATCCCGCACTGTCAGTAACATATTCTTTTGGGAGAATAGGTGCCAGCAATTATCATATAATGTTAGTTGAACTCATTTTCTATTTCGTCGGTGACAAGTTCTGTTAGGGCGTAGCACTAAGTTGTAATCTCTCGGATTCTTGAGACCATTTTGCTACTTATTATTCAATTGATGCTTATCTCCAGCTGATTAGGATCCTTCTTAGTGTGTGAGCTATAATTATTCCAACACCTAGTTTGGCTGCCATTTTGAGTCCCCGCATACACTAGTTCTTGATATTTCTATGGGCCACGCCGTACGACCTGATTTCACTGATTCCAAGAATTTCAACCTTGTATTACATTTTTGTCTGACATTCCATTATCCAATCTCATGCCCCAATAATTTTTACCATGAAACCTACCCGTACCTTAATAGTAAAAATCATGATAGTGGCGAAAGTAACCCTTGAAGAACACTAAAGCTTACCTCTTATTTCTGTAAAGATCCTGAATCCATTCAATAAACTTTTGATGAATTTCTCGTTAATAAAACGTCTTCCGCACCCCTTTAACCGGCAACCCTCTTTTTCAACCATTCTTATGTTTTATTGTTCCTAGGTTCTACTAGTGCAGTTGTGGAAAACCATTGTGGACACCCTATATAGTACGATATTCATTTTTATTATATTTAAAAATAGCTTGTCGTTGTACCGATACAATACTAACACGTTCTCATCACATTGAATGTTTTATGCCAGAAAACAAGCAGGAGTGATAGAATAGAAAAACCGCACTAGACAGTACAATATAGTAATAATAGTATTAAACTTAGAATAACAGACCGACGCAAGATGGAGAGCTAAGTAGATAGGAATCTCTAGATGTAGTCAGTCGTAACTTAACTTAACAGTACAAATTAAAAATTAAAAATTATAAAATTAAATCATTACAACACAATATCTATATTCAATAGAATCTAGCGTTACGGATTTGTGAAGCATTTTTCATGGAAAATGATGCAGAGTAGCTGAACTTGTTATACGTACCTTATTTCACAACACTTTTCTACAAACTAAAACTGCCAGCTGTTTCGATCCTATGGGATCATTTTCGGAGGACTAAACTGCTGTGAGTTTTACTTTTATAACAGAAATGTGAATTTAATGACGTACCTATAACAATAATAGTGGGTGATTTTAATATAGATTGGTATGAACAAAACAACATAACATACAGAGAAGAACTGAAACAGGTAATTAATGACAATAATTGTAAATTAATTATCGATTTCCCGACTCGAATTACACAACATTCGCAAACACTTATTGATTATGTAATCACAAATAATAAAAACATTAAAGCGGCAGTTAATAACAATTTAAAAATATCAGATCATCAAACTATTAAAATTATAGTGCCTGTGTGGAGTGATGTAATAAAAAACAAAGGTGATATATCTAAAATTTTAGTATATAATACAACTCGCTTTAGCAAAGCCCTTGATCAAAGAAATGTTAATGGTTTCGGTTAACTGGTGCATGTAAACAGTCAGGCTAATTTCCTAGTTAATATATTAGAAAAAAGGTCTGTCTGTTTACTTTTGAGTAAAAATCTCTGCGTAAAAATCAAGTAAAAACTTTTATGCGGTAGAGGGGATAAATCAAGAAAAGTTACCAGACACTTTTCGAGTAAATTTTGTTTAGCTTGTCATGTGTCAAAAATTTGGCTGCTACCTTTCCGTCTGAAACAGAAAACAATTAATTAATTTGAAATACGGTTTAAAAAACCCACCCTCTTTAATATTTTTTTTGTAATTTCGACTCTTTAGATTATCATTTTACATTCTTTCGATAACCCAACAAACGGCTTAACCTCAAATTTAATACTTTTGACAGTCAGCTGATTGCATATCGAAGTTACACATCTTCTTAATCATGAGTAAAAATGTGCAACTTTGTGCAAGAGGGGAAACGTATAAATTTACTCGATTTTTACTAGTTAAAAGTAAACAGACGGTTTGTGAGTAAAAATGCGTAAAAGTTTTTACACCGAGTAAAAACTTTCGAGTAAACAGACAGACCTAAAGCAATCGAGTCAATGACAGTAAGAAAGCCCGCGAAATGGGTAGCAAATTCATGGTTTACGTCGGATTTAAGTAAAATGAAGAAATATAAAGTAAGGTTGTTTGAAAAAGTAAAATTTCTGGGGAAGGAAGAAGATTGGGAGCGTTATAAATCTATAAGCAATATATACAGGGCCAAAATAAAGAAAGCTAAGAGTAATTTCATTAAATCGAAAATCGAAAATTCGTGGGACCAAAAATCAATGTGGAAAACCATAAAATTTTTGGTACTGAAAGACACCAGAGAGGAAGTTAAAATAGTCGAATTTGCGGATGGTCATTACGAGGATAGTGCAATGGTGGCTAATAAGTTAAATGATTACTTTATAGATAGTTTAAATGTAATTATTGGCTCTATAGATATGGTTGTATACGTGAACTTCATAGACCCTGTTTCTACCCAATTAGTAATTAAACCTATATTTTCAAAGGATTTAATTGAAGTGTTGATGCGAATTAGTAAGAAACGTGATTACTACGGAGTAAGTTCAAGAATGATTCGGGATAAGATTGATGTTTTGGGTCCCATGCTGCTAAAAGTAATAAATAAGTCGATAGAAACTGGAAAATTTCCTGATTCGTGGAAGGAATTAGTTGTAGTTCCGGTAAAAAAGGTTTCCAGAAGTAATAGGTGTGAAAACTTTAGACCGGTAAATATGTTACATACCTGCGAAAAAATTATGGAAAAGGTGGTCCAAATGCAATTGGCAGATTATGTGGAGAAAAATAAAACTTGGTGGAGTATCATTCGGGCTTTCGGGGTAAGCATTCATGCGAGACAGCTTTGACATGGGTTTTAACTGAGTGGAAGCTGGCAATAGATCAAGGCAAATTCGTAATTGCAGTATTTTTGGATATGAGAAGAGCCTTCGAGACGATTGATCGAGCAATTTTGCTTCAAAAGCTAGAGCAATATGGTATCAGGGGTACAGAGCTACAGTGGTTCACATCGTTCTTGACTGGTAGAGCGCAAGCAACTAAAATTAGTAGTATATATTCGAACAGTAGAGATGTAACGGTTGGTGTTCCTCAAGGATCAATTCTAGCAACACTGTTGTTCATATTATATATTAATGATATGGGAAAAGTAATAAAGCATACAGAGCTTAGACTATTTGCTGATGATGCGCTAATATTTATAACGGGAGTGAATGTTCCAGAATGTGTAAATAAGCTAAAAGAGGACTTAACGCAAATTTGTGAGTGGTTAAAGATGAACAGGATGAAATTAAATATAGATAAAACGAAGTGCATGTGTATTAATATAGATATTGACTTGTGTGTGGAAATGGACTACAAAAATATTGAACTAGTCAAGGAAATAAAGTATTTAGGGGTAGTTATAGACTGTAAATTAAAATTTAATAAATTTATAGATTATATTTGTAAAAAAGTGGCCAAAAAGATATCATTCTTCAGGAGAATCAGAAACAATATTTCGACAATTAGTGCTATAAAGGTATACAATATAATAATCAAACCTCATTTCGAATATTGTGCTGCGATAATTTTTATGGTATCTAAAGAAGATCTCAATAGGTTACAAAAGCAACAAAATAGGGCAATGCGGAATAATACTTCGATGTAATAAAATAACACCAAGGCAACATATGCTGGATGCGCTAAAATGGTTAAGTATAAGACAACGGGTGTGTTTGAGTGTGCTAATTACTATATTTAAAATTAAGAATAATATGCTTCCAGGACATTTGTGTAGTTATATTAGATATGTCAATGAAGCACAAACATATTCGTTAAGAAATAATGATAAGTTTAGGTTAAGTAAATTCAGAAATACTAATACGCAAAATAATGATAATGTATAAAGGTTTGCAAATGTATAATGAAATGCCAATGGAAATAAGAAATGATAATGAACTAAGAAAATTTAAGAAGAAAATAATTGAATATATAAAAATAAATGTTCCTATAGTATAGAAGTTTAGGTAAGATTATAAGCTATGGTTATAAAGCATGTATTTACTGCTGTGAAATAAAACACTACTACTACTACTACTACTGCTAGTTCAGCTACTCTTTTAGTCCAGTCAGTAGGTACTCAATAAGGCCGTTGCCCAACAAAAGGTGAGGTAGTTGTGATTTTTACATACCGGGCCCCGATTAAGAATCCATCTTTCATTAAGAGTACAAAAAATTGTTTTGTTTTTTTTTTTTTTTTGTCAAATAATTTCTAAACGGTTGACAATACGTCAAGAATGGCTGACACAAATTTGAAGGAGACTAAACTTCCTATATTTTTTTTTATTAACACTCTTTTTCTAAGTCTGATGTGTAACTAGCTAGAGCTGCAGAAACGTAAACATTCTTCCAAAACATTTTATACGTATAGTTCCCCTTATACGGGGTGTTTCATCCATGGTGGTCATTGGACAGGAGGTGACAGTGATCACCTTGCCACACGAAAAATTGTATGGCAAGGAAGGGCGACATCACAACCGCTTCGGAGTTACAGGTTGATTAAGAAAATTTACCAGTCTTTCACAAAATTCCCTGTATCTTAAAAAGTAGGTGTATGGTCATTGTATGTCGATCTTCACGGCCTTTCTAACGACTGCTCGACCAGCCCGTAATCCTCTCCGCTCAGGAGTTATGATGGTTTAAACTAAGAATTTCGGATTTTCTTACCTTTTTATTGACTCTGACCGCTTTTTTATAAAAAGGTGCTCAACTTATTTTTTCTTTTTTATAAAAACTGTAAACTGTGGGCTTTCCTCTTTAATTTGACCTACTATAAAAATCTGCTCACTGTAGCCGTTAAGCAATTATTAGATCATAAACTATTCAGCTCATACCACCATATCACTAATTATCACAAATTATCTTTAATTTTACCGTGATAACTCCTTAGGGGAGAGGAGTACGGGGCTTGTCTACCAGCCGTTGGAAAGGGCATGAAGTTTTGCATACAATGAACCTAGTAAGTGACCGTACATCTTGTACTTTTTAAGATACAGGATATTTTGTGAAAGACTAGCAAATTTTCTTAATCACCCTCTAACTCCGAAACAGTGCCGCCTCCCTGTCCCTTGCCATACAATTTATTGTTTAACTAGGTAACTACTACCATATCCTGTCCTATGACCACCATGAACGAAACACCCTGTATAGGGGAAATTATATAGATAAGTTTTTTTTAGAAGAATGTTCACATTTCCGCCATTGTAACTCATACATCACACATCAGACTTACAAAAAAGTGTTTATACAGAAAATGTCGGGAATTTAGTCTTCTTCAAATTTGTTTTAGCCATTGTTGTCGTAGTGTCACCCATTGAGGAATTATTTTGATAAAACCAATTTTTTGTACCTTTAATCCAAGATGGCGGACCGCGAAAATCCCCTCAGAAGATGAAAACTTGGATTTTTAATTGGGGCCCGGAACTAAATACCACATAAAAAAATCACAACTACTACTATCCCTATTGTCTAGACTGTTTATCGTTTTCCTTGATATCCCTTGTTCATTCTGTGAATTCTTTTTATATACATTGTGCATATATACCGAAAAAATGTCTGGCAAAATCCTTATTATTTTTTATAATACATTTGTTCCTTTTTTAATTTTTTTTGTATTGAAAATCTTTTATAAAGAACCCTTAGATGTAATAGTTCTTTTCTATTTTCCCTTCTTTACTTCAAAATGTGTTGTGCCAACCAGACTTAGTACTTCATGCAAGAAGCAAAAACATATTTTTGTCAACTCCGAATTTTTCCTTTACCTTTATAAAGAACGCAAGGTTTTATAAAAATGAGAACAGATTTAATGCCGCACAAAGAAATTCCTTACTTTTATAAAATACACACTTTTTCTGGATGAAAGATAAAAATTATTTTATTAGCACAGCACGATTTTGGTAGAAAATGAATTGGAAGAATTTTTCACTTTTCAAAAGCCTTAAGTCTCCCCATTTATTTTCCTTCGAAGGCAGATGGGTGCATTTGTGCATTCACGTAGAGGAAATCACTAACTTTCTGAGCAAAAGAAGACGTGCACAAGAAAAACTGAAGCCCGAACAGAAATATCTCAAAGAAATTTGTCTTTGGAACTGCTTTCGATGCTGTGGCTGGAAAGTTTTCGCAAACACACACACAGAAGTTGTTGTCCTTTTAAAATTACGCCTTTTTTCTATCTGTCCGTCGTACATACTCCACCACTTTTTTCAAGTCAGGAGCAAGTAAACGCAAGTGGCTTCTAACTTCGTACTCGCAGTTTAAGGACTTTTCCCGTTTTGGATTTATCAAAATTCATGGAATTTAACTCTGGATAAAACTTTTCGTTTAGCTTTGAATGTGATTACATGAATTTCACTAGTAGCAATTTGCATACTTTTACCATACTTTTAAGTAGCTTAATTTAATTTCAATTTGTAAGCTGAGACCGAATTGTGATCGATGGACTTTATTAAATGGGCGAACGTATATCCCCCAGGAATAAATTTTGTCTGTCAGACTAAGGTAAATGTTTCACGCTTGTCCTATTTAAACGTTTCGCACAATTGAACAGCATATACATCGACATACAATTTCAACAAGAGTTGAAACAACAAATCATCCGCTTTTCCCATTACAATTTTAACAGCTGAGATGAAATGTGACCCAGATTTCTCGAAATCAATAACTTTTCCGAAATTATTTAAATTATGAAAAATGTTTCATTTTTATGCGGAACACAATGAAATTACACGTTGATGATTTAATAAATTATTAACGATAGATTATTCCGCTAGCAGCGGATGTGATTCGTATCAACATAGCGCCTGTTTTTAAATCCCTGATACATGAACACATGAATTAATCTTGTGCAAGTTCATGGACAAATTATCGCAATTATAAATGCAAAACAAATTCTGTTTCTTTTTTCTTTTATTTTAAATCCATTCGGAATGCAACAATTAATACTGAAATAAAAGGGTAGCCGGGTTGTTTTTCAATCGTCCATCCGGAAAACTCATCCGCTTCCGTTATATTTTAAATATCCCTTTCACTAAAAAGAATAAAAAAACTCTTTTTCTGCAAAATCTTCGTTACCGTATATTTTGGCTGCACTTGAAAAGATTTAATTGAAAAACTTTTCCCATTTATATTCATATTCATCACTAAAGGAAGGTAGAAAAATTGACTTTTGAAGCTTTCATTTTGGGAGAAAAGGATACTTTTTCATGGATTAACTTACCTCGGCGGAAAATTAAAAAAAAAATAACTTTGAAATTCTTATTTAATATATGCACTTAGGATTATCCTGAACCGAAAAAGAGTCCTCAATCATTTTTTTATCGTATCCGAGCTTTTGTGTTTTATGGTAATTTCAGTAGCTCATGCTTAGTATTCTAAACACTAGTGAATTACATCGTTACCAATTTCTGTAAAATGCGTGAAGGGACAAAGGGCCTTATCGTAATATCTATATCTCACAGTATTCGGAGTATTCCCTTCAGGTCGTTCCATATGCTGTCCAGTTTTATTTACTACTACTACATTATGATTTTGTACCATAAACGTTTCTCATTCGCTAAAAATTTTTTGTTTTACTTTGTCATTCGCAAATAACAATTTTATTGCAAGGTGATAATATTATTAAATAAGTCTGCAGAAGTTACTAAGGGATCAGGATGGAAAATAACTAGGAAGATTGACCATATTCCCCTTAACCTGGAAGTATCTCAGTGCTGCAACTTAACTTCATCCAGTTCGATAGCTCTGGTCCTCCCAAAAAGAGTTTATCTAAAGACATAATAAGGGATCAACTGAAATAAACCGGCAAATACAGCTTGGATGTTGGATTGAACGATGCCGACCATTGCTTTCCATGTAAAGAAAAGTTGAAGGCAGTAAAACGTGAGAGCCCTACTCTCTAACAAACGACTTGGAATATGAGCAGCCACAACATGAACAAAAGCAAATGACATTCCTACTTGGAAGTTCTCCACGTACCTGCACGGTCCCCTGTATTCGTCTTGCAGTTCAAGGTGTCTTTGTGGATCGCTTGGAGAGTGTTCCTCAGGGCTCTTTTCCTTTACTTGGACGTATTCTAAGCTTTCTTCAGCGATTGATATAGTCGCAGCTTCCTTTATACTCCAATCTTCTTTGATTTTGGTGTTTTCAGAAAGCCGCACTTGATTTGAATTTTCCAACAATACCAACTATTTTGTACTGTCGTAAAAGTTATCTACATTAAGTCTTCTTTGGCTAACCGAGTCATTCTTCGTGTTCTCTATCGCTGTCGTGTTGCTCTGACATTTCGGGCGCTTCTATAATGTTTCGCTTTCGCCGAATAATGGCTATGTGATGCAGTTGATCTAATTTAGCCATACGTTGATACCCAGATTTCTTTTTGTATCTTCATATGCTCAGGAAATGTTTCATTAATAAATAGTAGAAGAGAATTACAAAATTCAGTGAGGACCACCCCTGATTGATGTATTCAAGGAAAGGTGCTGATAGTGCTGATATGTTCCCTTAGAATGGAATCAAACACTTCCTTCAGTTTCTGTCGCGAATAAAATTCATCCTTCATTTTCATCAACTGTTTTTTCTGATGGAACAAAACACTGAACGACGGTCATATTTCCCAGTTATAATCTTTTCGGATGTTGCCAGGGCCAGATTTCATAAACCTTTAGCGCAAACGCGAAATACCCAGATATCGACGGTTGTACTAACAAATTGTGTGAAGAAGAAGATACGTCAATTAGTATGTCCATTTTTGTGCCTTCAAGTTTAGTGTTAATATTGCGTCTATATTTTTAATTGTTTCTAAATTAACTTCGTATGAGATACATTTGTTAATTGTCGGATAATGTTGATTGCTGTTGTTGTCTTTGCTATCCCGTCTTGTATTGCACACTCTTTTCATGCTCTTGGTGACCGCTTGCTGTAGGTTATTTTCTGACCTGCTGCTTTTGATCTTTCGCATTGGCATTTTGTTTGTGCATTTTGTTTATTAATTACAACTATTATATTATTTATATATATTTGTTTATATCTCCTATATAATTTGATATGTGTGACACCTGGTTGTACCTCAATGCTTACTCCGAGGACGTCAATACTTTCAATTTAAAACTCAGCAAGCTTCTTATTATTTTGGAGGCGCTCAGTTCAAACTGATCTCTTTTACTTGATAAGTCGCATGCTCTCTCTACTCCAATTGGATATCTGACGTCCACTGTTGATGATTTTCGCACCATGCTTAACCTTTTGCCGATCCAATCCTTAAAGATATAAAAAAAAACTATCAGGCTGGTCATGAATGATCTTGCGAGTTGTTCGTCCGTTGCTGATAAGAGTCCGTGATTATTGGCGCCATCGCCTAGGGCATTAAATGTCTCACATCTCACAACTTGAACATCTCTGCTTATCCCGACTTGACGCCTCTAAGCCTTGTCGCAAACGCCAGTCTCGCCGGAGGAAGCGATCTAATTTGCATCTGCTCGCTGCTACTATTAGTCCAAGTGCCTCCACTGTTATGGCCTCAGGTAACACTGTGAGTCAATGCTCTGATAATACCACTCTAGCACCTGAGCAGTAATGAATGATACTTCATATGTGCCCTCTTTAGGAAGTGGTATTGGTACCTCTTTCAAAAAAGTTCCAAAACCTTCCAGTGTTTTTATCACGCGTTTCTTTCTCTCCAGGAACGTTGTGTGAGGACATATTAAAGTATCTGAAATCCACTTTTACTAAATTTTTCATATATTCCAAACATCAACTTAGAAATACATCTAAAATAAACTCTATAAATCTTTTTGACGAAAATTGTCAGATTATTTACGACCTACTCATTACAACATCTACCATGGATAAAGTAAGATGAAACTTCGACGAATTACTAATTATTGGTAATTTTAACTTACCACACATATAATGGGTACTAAATGAAGATGTCGATAATAACTTTCCTCTTAATGACTTGACAACATGGGAATAAATAACTCTTCCTGGATACTATCAGTAATGCTAAGAATGGGTAAGTAGTTAGACCTGGTGATTTTTACTGACGCAGGTGACTTATTAGTTGAACCTAGCCGAGTTATAATGTATACACTTGTCAAATACCACCCCGTCTACTACTTACATATTATTTACCATGAACCTCGAAACACCATACTTTTTAAATTTTAGAAAGGTTGACATTTCCGAACTCTCCAGTAGATTCATCTCTATTCATTTCAACACATTGCTGTCTTACACAGCGATGCTAGACGTACGATAATTCTCGTACATGTACGTGAATTTCTATTCAGGTACGCTGTCGATGCAAATTCTATTCGCGTACACGAAAGTACTAGAATTTGGACGTAAAAATTTTCCAACCAGAATTTTCACACTGTGAAAATACTACTACCAAAAGTTGAGTGAAAGATAATTTAAGAAGTAAGCAGAAACCTAACCGCCGGTATATAGAATGGCTTGTATATTCCGGGGGTTACGGTTCTGCTTATTTTATTTTAAAGAGACTTGAAAAGAGTATAGCGGCTGACATTACACACTTTTTGCCTTGTCTTATTGCAGGAGTTTTTTATATAAAAATAGCTTGGATTTGTTTCAAACACCATAATTACCACAAATTTGCGTACGTGTTATTTTTTTAAAACACCATTAGAAAGAAAACATATTGGCCTATAATTTGTTATAATATTATTTTTCTGTGGCAGCGATAGTTTTAAGCTTATACCGTAGGCAGACGGGCAAAACCAATTATCATTCATTCGTAATTGATTTTTTCAAAAATCAAGTTAGCCAAGGTTTTGTGAATTAAAACGAAAGTCCTGTCAATTTTTGTATGTAATTGACAGCACATTTTTAATAGTTAAAATTAAAATTCAATGGTAAATTGATTTTTGAGAAATTCAATTACAAACGAATGATCATTGATTTTGTCTCTCTGCCTAGGGTATTAGGCTTATCTCAAGATACCGAAACGATACTCTATTACTCATGTTTTTATGTAGCCTGTGTCCTATGGCAAAGCCGCCAGATCTCAATACCCTAGACAGACTGCACCCATAATGACTTAATTCGAAATTCAATCATTTCAAGAAAATGAAGAGGTGACAGACTATGGAGGAAAATTATTTCATTATTTCATTTAAAAATCATTGCAGAGTTCAATAATTTAATTGAATGCTATCAAAAGACTGTGCAAGTATTTACTGTAGTTCCAAAGCATTTTGAGTAGAAGAAAATTTTTGTTGTTCAACGAGAATAAAGAGAAGTATGCGACAAAGAAATTTATTTCATGATCAGCTGATGGCTGTAACTGCTAATTTTATTGGAAAAACCTTTCAATTTCTAATAAATGCAGCACATTTTAATGACAGTAGGATGCACTCTTACTACAATTTCACTAAATGGAGTAAAATTTGGTCCATTTCAAAATGAAGCAAAATTTTACAAATGGGTCCTTGATGGACTTCATTTATGTGACCACTACACATTTGACTCCGTTTAATTAAAAATTATGTCATTATAGAGACAGTCTGTCTAGAGTATAAGAAACTGCAGCAACTCGATGACGAGTGTCGACTTATTCCTTGGACCAACTTCCTCCACACATCACCAAAGAAAAGAAAGTTGATATATTTTGGCACAAACTTTCCCGAATCTGCACGGCTGATGAAGACCACAAATATATAGTTCCACCTCAATTTGCGCTATCCGCACATTCTCGCATATTCCAATGGCGATATCGAGATGATTTTTAGCAAGAACAACCCAATAAGAAGAAAATTAACAAACTCTCTTTAAAGACCATGATAGGAGCCCTCTTTTCAGCTCAATGTGTTAAAACAGAGTCGAAAGAAACCTACCACCCAAATGATAAGTCGCACAACGTCGGTCGGCATCATATAATAGAATAAACCTGCTACTGCAGTGCGACCTGATGATGAAAATGTCTACCAAAATATTAACTCGAACCCAGATAATCCTAGCCTAATCTAGATGCTTTTTATTTTAAGAATAAGACTATACACAATTCTAATGCAAAAATCGGTTTAAAAAATTTATCAAATAAAACTTTTTTAAAGATACGCATTATTTTTATTATAAAAAAAAATAACATTAAATGTTACTAAATAATCC